>CM056720.1:54153650-54516014 GCA_029844215.1 Przewalskia tangutica
TTGGTTTATCTTCCTGCTAACACTTCTTCCTGCTTACTATAATGTGAGAAAGTGTCTTTGTTCAAATTTATGTCTCTTACATCTTATATCAAGTTCATATTCTATCTAGTTTCCATCTATGTTGCTCGGATCCCCAAAAATGCCGAAGTGCACCCATGTCGATCCTCGTTCGTAAGACCTAGATAAATGAATAAATATTCAATAAAAAAGAGAAAATGCTATAAATCTCGTAATGAGTAAATGCTCTTTTCTCACGAGTTGTCAGCATGGTGCCATGACATTTTGGAGATCCAAGCAACATGGTTTTCATAAAGAGATATACTTCCATACTTGAAAATCTGTCACTTGTGGAGGATCCTAGCAACATAGGTTTCCATATAATTGAGATTACTACTGTTCCTGAAATCCGTCTTTAAGCTTCATACTATTTGTTTCTCATGTTATTAATGTGACCAATATGGAGCTACTAGAGCCATTAATTAGCAAACATCTCTATTTAGGGTTGTGTTCTGATATCTAAGTTATGAGGGAATGAGGATGAAAAGATAGAAAAAATGTATTTATTGGAATATGTATCCAAATTAATTTGGAGCTGTCACATCTTAAGGCCTAATGTGTTATAAAGGTTTTGGAGTATGGTAACTACCAAGGTGATATTTGAGCTTATAGGTGTCTGGTATGGCATGATTTGCATAAAAGAGTACCTTCAGAGCCATCAAGAACATTTTCTCCTTTTCTGTTAGTAGAGTATAGAAGGGGAGAGAGAGGCGACTAATTGGGTTAAGATTTCCTTGTTAGTTAAAGGCACCTCAACGCAAAAGATTAAAGAAAAACTACTCATTAGCCTGCTAATATAGAGTTGTATCATAATAGTATAGGGTAATGGTGAGTTGTTACCTGTCTGGCCCATATAAGAGTAGATAATTTTCAGTTTTCCTATTCTTATTAGGCGTGTGGACATGAATTAGTTGATATTTGAATAAAAGTAGTATTTGAAGTTTAAGTGGATATTTGGAAGTCATGTCCTGTCATTTTTTAAGAACAATAGAAATAAAAGCTTATCGAAAGAGGATTAACAGAAATTAGGCATTGCTTGCCCCATTATAGTGGAAGCATAATACCTCCTGTTCACCTTTCACCTTTCACCTTATACGACACCGGATTATGTTTTCAACGCTCTGTTTGAATGCCAAGAAATTCACAAAGGATTTCTGTATCTCACTTGCATAGTTTCAACAATAAGTGAATTGACATTACTTAGTACAGGAGGGGAAACACTTTTCTAGAGTATGTCTGTTGAGAAGAAATTTTTGACATGATAGATACTTGTGGCTTACCTTAAAATATGTAAACTGCTCGTAAGTCATCTGATTACCTGTTCTGCTATTTTTTTGTCAAAGTACGTGGCCAACTTGGTATTGTAAATATATGACCTCATTGCATACTAGTGCTGCTATGCAGCCTGCTACTTTGGTCTCTCCATCTTCTAGTGCCAGTAACTTTCTGTACCACTCTCTCTTTCCTTTAGTAACTCCATGCACCTCTTTCATTCCACCACCATGAATTTTTGTGGTCAATAATGGACAGCCTTTTAAGTTTTTTAGCCACTATGTATCATCCATTTCCTCTTACTTTTTGTTCAGTTGAAACACACAACTACAACTAACAATCTTACTTTTCTTATGCTACTTTTCATAAATCTTATATCTTGCAAATTTCTCTTGAAATGTAGTTATGAACGGCTCAATCATAACCATATTTGGAAGTATAAACATAGAATTTGCCGATTGGTCTGTCAACGTCTATGTTCTTCCCTATCAAGGGCAGCTTTGCATTCACGTGAACTTCATGCTTACGACAAGTGAAAGTATATAACTAGCATGACCTACTTTTCATGTATAACAACTGTCCAGTGTCCACATAGAACATTAGTATTCCTAGGCTTACATCTGAAAGGTACTTTCTAAACTGAAATATCGCGGTTATAGGCATAGTTGCAAACTCCACAACAGCAAAAGAGACCTTAAGATGTATCTCTTTAAGATATTGAAAGGACAAAACAGGAAGAGTCTTTCATCTATAAGATTTAAATGTACACTTCATAATTTACTTAATAGCATCAGGTGGAATATCAATCTACCAAGATGCTACACTAATTTCGTAAGTAACAGCCCCAGACCATCCCTAAAGTAATAGAATAGAATAAGTTTGTTAAGATTTCAAGTGAATATGGGTCTAGACTCATACGCATCAAGATTCATTGTACTTGAGTAAGGAAAATTATAGAGAATATTTTATAAGATACCTCGTAATATTTTGTATTTAATTATAGAATATTTATTTACCTTATTAGAGTAGGGATGATTACCAACCATACTATTATTTTTTCATGAAATGACTACCTGCCATATTATACATAACCTAAGACTTTTTTCCTATATAAAGCAGCTCTTGTGCGTTGTTGACCAAGTCAATGAGAAGAATTTCTAATTTCGCATGGTAACAGAGCATTTATGATATAGAAACTCAAATAGTTTAGACCGACGAGCACTGTTGGCCAATGTGTGCCACATGTCAGGCCAATAGTTTTTTCTTTTGTTCTTCCTTTTGGTGCCCGACAACGCTCATCTCACTGGCAATTGGTGCCCCTATTTTCGGACGAGTGTTTAAGCGTTGATCCTCTCTCTAGGATTATTCAAGCACCATTTATTTCTCCAACGACTAGTGCTGATACTTTTAACACAACCAACGCCCTCCTCTAAACTTTGAATTTATTGTAACTATTATACCAATTCAAGTTAAGTTGATAATGTTTTGGAGATTGCAACACCGTATCTCTTCTTGATGACTTCCCCGAAAAGGATTCCAACACCGCTTTTCTTTTTGTTGACTGTGCACTATTCTAGCGAGATTTCGATGTCAACTTTCTACTTTTGAAAATAAGCAAACTCAGGTTGGTTTTCCCATTTTTAGTCTGAGGGGGCATGTTAGAATATCAAGTGAATATGGGTCTAGATTCATATGGAATAACTTATCAGATACCTTTGAATATTTTGTTGATAATTACAGAATATCTATTTACCTTATTAATATAGGGGTTGATTACCTATGATAGTATAGGTAACCTAAGACACCTATATAAGAAGCACATTGCACCTTGTTAATCAAGTCAATGAGAAGCATTTCTATTGTAGCTAGCATGATTGTGAGAGAAGGTAAAGACAATTTCCAACAAGTTGTGATAGGAGACAATGAAATAAAAGAGAGATGGTGATGCTGCTATTATGGTCAATTGCTCCACACTAATGATCTACACTCATAGTATCAGGTCTAATAAGATGATGGATGCCATGAAGAATTTGAGAATTAGAAGAGTTTGGTCTAGATGATATCCTTATAGAGGTTTAGAAGTTCCATTTAGAGGGTTGAGTAGTATGACAAACCAAAGTATTCAGTATTTTATTAAAGAGAGGAAAGATGTGAAGGAGGTATTCAAAGTAGTGTGAACTATCATACTATTAAACTGATGATTTATGTAATGAAAAACTGGCAAAGAGGGATAAAGCATAGACTTAGGGACATTACAAGGGTAATAGAGAACCGGTTTAATGCATGCTAGTTCTGCAGCGCACGCTAAAGTTTTATCAAAAAGGGTGATGAAAATTTATAGGTAGTGGAAGAAGGGTCTACCCATGATACTTACTGACCTAAAGAAAACATATGATAGTGTCAAGGAAAGTCTTTTGATAGGTGTTTGAGAAGAAAGAAATTTAAGGTAAAAGAAATTCATATCAAATATATAAATGGCATAAAAGGATATGTACAAAAGGAGCAATCATGTGTAAGAAAAGTGGGAGAAGATGCATAAAAATTAGTAGTTTCCATAACCGTGGCTTATTAGCAGGAATTTACCTTCCGCTTGCTCTTATTACCTTTGTTATGGTAAGCTAACAATAGTATACAAGATGAGGTTTAATGATATATGTTATTTACAGTTGATGTTGTGTTAAGTGATGAAACTAGTGAGTGAGTCAACCAAAAGTTAAAACTATGAAAGCTCTCTTGAGAGTAAAGATTTTAGGATACGTAGATATGGCAGAATTTATGCATTGCAAGTTCAGCCCTGATGAAAAATATGAAGGTGAAGTGAAATTAGATAAGATTATAGTAAGGAGTAACCATATGTAGAAAATTCAAATGCTGAGGCTTTTTTTTTCCAGGGAGAACGACATGATACATAAATATGTAACATATAGGAAAGAAATAGAATGCCTGAAATGAAGAAATGCTATGTGATAGGATGATTATTTTAACAAAGTGAAGTGCAAGTTGTCTAGAACAATTGTGGAATCAGCAACATTACAGAAAATTGAATGTTGCCCATATGAGGCCCAACACATCCACAAGATAAATATAGTAGGAATGCGGATGTTAAGATAGATGTATGATCGTACAAGATTAGAAACAGCACATTAAGTAGAGGGTGCAAGTCACATGTGTAGATGATAAAATGTGAAAGGGTACTACATAAGCCTCTATATTCATCAGTTTGTTGAATTGTGACTATATGGCAGATAAAATCGAGCAGGAAAGTTGTCTTGAAGTACCTACAGTTTATTTTGTAGTCAATACGAACTTAGCTAAGTCGTAGCATTATAGAAGCAAATGGTCCATATTTTTGAGATTGAAAAGCTCAAAAGCATAAACACAACTTAAATCTGGGTTTGAGTAAAAAAAGGTGTTACAAAGAAAAAAATAAAAATAAAATGTAATTCAAGAAAAAAGGAACAAATTCATAATGTTTTCCTTAACAACTAATGCACTTATTTGCCGATTGTATTTGCTGCTTAATACCACTCGATTCATGATGGAACTCATGACAATGAGGCTCATACCTTAGTGGCTTACCTAAATTGCAGTGCAGCTTAAGCAAGGCAAAGCATCCTCCCTAAGCTTCTCTAGTTTCAGGGCTTAAGCATGCCTTAAATGAGACATTGGTTAGAATTAAAGCTAAGTTGTTGCACTTACATCAATTATGGTGTTCGTTTGGAGTACTATTATTATTGTCAAAGAATCGTATGTTCGTGTAGGAGCAAATGTGATGTTTAGAGAACATCTAGTTTTAGAGGATCCATAATTTTCGTTAAAAGATAAAACTTTATACTTATGAAATAAAATGGATTTGGATAATATGGAAGGATCACCATGCCCGACTAATTGGGATTGGGGCATATAGTTAATTGACTGAAAGATAGTAGGTTAACATTGTACCCATTTTTTAATTCTCCAAATACCCTTAAAAACACATAGCAAACACATTAACAAATGGGTATTTTTGTCTTTCCTTCTCAATAACTAAACCCGAAGTCTAGTTTTCTCTCCAATTGGTCCACCTTTCCCTCTTCTCTGTTCTTTCTGCCCGAGACTCCCACTGTTCCCTCCATCATTAATCAAAAACTTCAATTTACAAGAATTGCCATTGGTAAAGAGTTGAAATAAACTGTCTGAGTTAACAATGAAAAGCCCAATCGTGAATGTTATTGAAATTCTTTTTCCTATAGAAACGGGAATAAATGCGGAAAGTTCTTAGGAAGAGCCGTACGAGATAGCTTGACTTGCCCTCACAACGTCTTTTTTGAGAGAAGTTGGAAGGTGTTTTGGGAAATTTGTTTTCTTTTTTTAATTCTTAAGGTCATTCTTTGTTTTTGGAAAAAAAATGATAAATAAAATCTCTTCAATAGAAACCAAGGTGAGGTCAGAAGTATGTTGGGTGAAACCAAACTAGGGGTGGCGATGGCGGGACAGTCGGGATTGGCGGGATCGGGGCAAGACGGGGAGGATGGGATCAGTGGGGCGGGACTAGCGGGCGGGTCAAGCGGGCGAGACCAAGTCCGATCCAGTTCTGGTCCAGTTGGATGAGAGTCGGGGTGGGATCGAGTGAGGCGAGCGTTTTTGTTTTGCACTTAATTAAAAAAACATATATATAAACAACTCAATAATTGAACAAGAGAGTGTAATAAAAACATCCCAAATTTGTTTTGTGCCTCTTATATTATTTAATAGAAATATGATTTTTCTAATCTGATATCTGAATACAATTGTCAAAACTACAACTTTGTAGTGTCGTTCAAAAATTGTAAATGACATAGTAAAATTGCAATTAAAGAAATTACATTTTCAAAAAAACCTGTTCTAGTTTCCTTATAATTTCATGTGGTTCTTCGGTTGGAATTGGTATTTGTTGGTCAAATTGCTCCACGTCGCTACTCATACCTTCAGATAAGATGTCGTTGTAGTTTTCGTCTTCTTCTTTGTTGATCGCCGGGGTCGGGATCGGGATGACCCGGCCCGTTGTCCACCCTTACCCTATATTAGATTTGCCTTCTCTTATAGACTCAACTCTTCTTAAAGTACAATCACCAAAACCAGTTGAGATTCTCTCAAAGAAATCACCTGAAAAAACTTCTACTTCCACAGTCAACAGATCTGGATCTTGATACTATTCTATCAAATGCAGCCTCATTAGAACTCTCATTTTCCTCCACAACAAAAAACTCTTCTTTCTTCTTCTCCCTTGACCTCATAGATGAAGAAATGCTCGTGTTTTCAGTATTTTTAGCAGTATGGTGCTTAGAGGAGGATGATGAGTAGTGAAAATGACCAGAACCTTTGGATGTTGTTGTTGGTTTGTGAGTACTGGTAGAGTTGTTGAGGAAGTGGCACCAAAATCAGATCTAAAAGAAGGGGTAGAAGAAGGGAAAACAGCAGAAGGGAAAGAGGAAGAAACAAGTTTACCAAGCTTTTCTTGAAGACAGAAAGCACAGATCCTACCTGGTGTATTGTTCTTGTATGGATGGTTTGTACATATCATGTTACCATCTCCCTTGTCTTCTTGAATCCCTTCCATCACCATTTTTTTTCAGATCTTAAAACTTTGTTCCACCTGTTATTTACTCATTAGTTTTCTTGTTGTTGTTGTTGCTGTTCTTGATTTGGACCACACCACTAGTAGAGATTAACTTGAAGGGATAGTAGGAAAGAAGAAATGCCATGGAGAAGGAAGTAGGCAAAAATGGTCAAAGGTGGTGTAAATGAAAGACATTCAAGAAAGCAGAGGAGAA
Source organism: Przewalskia tangutica (assembly GCA_029844215.1). NCBI lineage: Eukaryota > Viridiplantae > Streptophyta > Magnoliopsida > Solanales > Solanaceae > Przewalskia > Przewalskia tangutica. Next base: position 54,160,772 of record CM056720.1, read on the forward strand.
ATTATGGCATTGAAGGAAGGAGAAAGCGGTAGTCCCCAGGAGCACGTGCTATCCTGACTAACTGATATAATTAAAACTGATGAACAAGACAAGGGAACCCCCTAGCAGCTATAGTGCTATACATGTAGGTATAAGAATATTATTGACAGTATAGAATAAAATAGAGTTTAATATGTGAAAATATACAAATTATTATTTCTATCAAAGAATTACTTGTAATTATTTTTAAGTAATTTGAAATGCTTAAATATTTTTCATCAATGTATACAACTTAGACTCGTATAAAAGATAGTACTAGAAGAAGTCTTACCCTTACCCATAATCATACGTCAGCGTTCCATTATAATTATGCAAATAAATAATTAAAGATAATGAAATTAAGTGCGCTAAATAAAATAAAGAAACAATAATAATTTAATGAAGGCAGCGAATGTACTAAGCAGCGACGTAACGTCGGCGTATGTCGAAGGTTGAAAATTGAAACTTTGCTCGATGGATGATCCTCAAGCTATTTGCCAACTTCACTCCCAAATGAATAAATAAAATTGAATATTTAGTAGACACTGGAGACTTGTAGAGATATTGATTGAGAGAGTGTAGGAAGATTTTTGTGAAAGATGAAGAGAAAATGAGGTATTTATAGTTGAAAAATTGGGTTAAAGTGTAAATATAATAACTTAGGGGTTACAAATAACTATTAAGGGGTAGGAGGATCCGGCGGGTGGTTTTGGGGCGGACGGGACCGGCGGGCGAGCCATGTCCCGTCCGGTACCGTATTTTTTTTTAAAACCGTGGTGGGGGCGGGACGGTAGTGGGTCGGGATGGGGGCGGGTACGGGTCGTCCCGGCTTACTGGACAGCCATAAACCAAACTGGGATTAGCAAAAGAAAGAAAGTGTTTCTAAACCTATCAGAGAAGCACAAAAACAAAAGTGCAGAAGAGTAACGAGTTTGTAGTTAGCCAGAGAAAGAATAGAGAGAAAGATCTTGCCGGTGAATGAAATGAGGAGTTTGCTGTTGGGCGGAGAAAGATGCAAGAAAATCGAACGGGGAAGAAGTCCAGGAGTATTAAAATGTTGGGGGAAAGACAAAAATACCTATTTGTTGATGTGTCTGCAATGTATTTTTAAGGTTATTTTGGAGAATAAAATGGGTACATTGCTAACCAACTACCTTCATGTAGTAGGTTAGCAAACACACACACACACACATATATATATATATATATATATATATATATATATATATATAAAGTGTAGATTTGGGCTCACGGAACTTCAGCTGAATAGGTGAAGTCTCTTTCCAATACCTATATGAGGTATTTGAATCCTGTGATCGAAATAGAGGTTTATGGGTGCAAGGATGAGGAAGAGGCGGAAGAGTGGACATTAACTGTTGCAGCCTTCCTCTTGTATTTATGCAAAGAAGCTGTTTCCATGCTTCTAACGCAATAGGTCATCCTACCTTTGTGCCATGGTTCTCTCATTTGAATCACGTGGTTGATGAAAACAAAATTAATATTCTAGTGTTTTATTTTGTCAGTCAGTCAACTAATGGAAATCATCCTTTCTTCAGAAGAACCGGTGGTATAGTGGGTTTCTTCCAAATAACATTCGTTTGTGTTTCTCCTGATGTGATGCTGCTGCTTGTTTGTTTACATATTTCAATGACAATGAAAAAAGTGTTCTATCTTACAATTTAAAGTTTATTTTTCTCGTCTTCCAAAGCTGCTTCCTTTATATTGCTTTGTTTAAATCTTAACTAAGAGGTGTTATTGCATTGCAGATTCTTAAGGCAGCATCTTATTGACGTGACTGAAGTTTTTAGGTTCATTGAGTCTGAGAAGAAAATCCGGATATTCAAGCTGGGTTTCTACTTGGTTCTCTTCGTGCTAGTGCTTGTCAGGTTTTATTATAACTCTTGACCCTACTATTTCTTCCTTTTACCCACATCTTCTCTCATGATATGCTAATACATAGCTTGATTGCTGTTTCTACATAGAATATCCAATGGAGGGACGCATTCTACTTTGCTATTAGTTTTCCGGTCCACTGATGGAGATTTTGACATTCAGTCATAGACAGTTTTTAGGTCTGATAGGTGTCTCCTTTGATTCTGAAAAGTAAAATGTGTTCTTTGTCTCATAATAAGATAAAGAATGCATATGTGATATGACTCCTTGCTCTTGTTTGCTCTCCATTTTAGGCCTTCTGTTTCTTTTGATTTTTTTTTTTACTATGAGTAATTACTGGTATGTCTTGAGCCGAGGGTCTCCCGGAAACCGCCGCTCTACCTACCAAGGTAGAGATAAGGTCTGCGTACACTACCCTCCCCAGACCCTACGTTGTGGGATTTCACTGGGTATGTTGTTGTAGTAATTACTGGTATGAAATAATACAATAAAGATTATATAATAAGCTTTAGAGTCTATTCAAACAAGAATATCTTGCATCTTATGCAGCTGTAGCTTGCTCAAAGTTTCTTCACAGTTTGTGGAGCCTTATCTAACCATCTGATAAGTCCAGTAATGATTGTGCTTATCATTAAACTATGTTCCAATTTTTAGGTCCCGAATGAAATGCTTTGACCTGCAGTGTGGTTTGGTAAAAGTTTCTTCACAGCTAGATCCACCTTACAATATGGGGTAAAAAAGCCAAAATAAGCGATTTTAGCCCTTATAGGTTGGTTTACTTTGGTTTGAATGTAAACTAAAATAAGCTTCCTCTATCTTACCTTCTATAAGTCCAGTAATGATTTGTATATTTAGGTCCATAGTAAAAAACTTTGGCCTTAGTAGAATATATTCCATTTCCGTGGTTAAGCTTGATATTTTTGAATTCAAATTGCAGCTAACAGATGACAAGAGTCGTCTATCTGCACTACAGTAAATGGAATCTTGAATACCTTTTCTTTTTTGATATATTCACTTGATTAGTTAAAGTGATTCACAGTACTTAAGAGCTACTAAAAAATGGAATGCGAGTGTTTGCGCATTGTAAATTTGACTGGAAAAGTCAGTACTTGAAAATCGATGTAGAAAAGTATATTAGAGCTTCAGATAGCTAGAAAAGAAATGGTAGACTAGAAATTTTGTGGAACAGTTACAAAATGATGTCACATGTTCAGTTAAGAAGCCATAATCATCCAATCATTGCAAAATGCAAAAAAATATATTGTAGGTTAACCTGATTGATATTTAGTTATTGAAAACTGTGATATTGGTCTGGAGTAAAATGTTAGCTCAAAAATGGTTTTAGATTCTCTTAGCTTCGAGCTGTACATAGAAAGAGGAAAACCATACTCTGAAATGTTGTATAACCCACCATTTTATTTTTAATTAATTTTTTATTGGATTTATTATTTTAGTTGACCTTTGTAATTTTATTTAGTCTGATTGTTTTTTAGACATTTTGGAATTTACTGAATACACTCCACCTGATTAACTTTGATATATATATATATATATTATTTATCAGAAGATGTGATAGGGCCTCATGTAAGGATTGCAAGGTTATACCAGGAGAAATGCTTATCGCCCACCATAGATTAGTGGTCTTATATGTGTAGAGAAAGAGTATCGGTTTTACGGAGAGGACATATAAGATCGAGAATTATGTGGTGGGTACTAATTACACAAACCAAGTATTTGGGGACAAATTACGGAAAGAAGGGGCATACATATATGCAATGGGCGGAAATGCCAAGTAGCATTAAGAATGTCGTAAGAAAGTAACAAGTGAAGTTCCATGAATGTCTAAAGGTCAGGGCTTTGACCAAAAGATCGTGGTGGTGGAATGAGGAAGTGCAAAAAGTTGTCAAGACCAAGAGGCGACAGGGGACTATAAGAAGCTACCAAAATCAGAAGAGAAGTATTTGAGGAATACAAGAGATCTAGGAGAGAAGTCAAGCAGGTAACCAACAAAGCTAGGAGAAAGCTCTAGATGGCTTGTGCCAAGAGTTAGGGACACCACGATGGAGAAAAGAAATGTATAAAGTAGCATAGCAGGAAAAGAAGGGTAAAGATTTGAACCAAGTAAAGTGCACTAAGGACGAGTCTTATAGTCTTAAGGAGAGAGTATGATCAGAAAGAGAGAGCCTATTTGATCAATCGTTCAACTCTAGCCACGAGAATAACTTTGTTGATCTTTGTACTAGACATGAACTTTAACTACACTCTTAGAATTATACCACAGAGTAACGGACGCCATGAAGAGCATGAAAGTTAAAAAAGCTTGTGGACCAGATAGTGCCCCTATAGAGGTCTGGAGTGTCCCGGAGAGGCTAGAGTAAAGTGCTTTACCAAGCCATTCAATGCTACATTGATGAGTGGAAAGATGCCAACTGGGTGAAGGAAGAATACTTTGGTTCCCATGTGCACGAACAAATGAGGTATTAAAAGTTGTGCAAACTATCGGGACATTAAACTTATGAGACATACAATGATACTACGTGAATGAATAATATAGCGGAGACTTAGGTCCACTACAAGGGCGATAGAGAACCAATTTAGATATATGCCTAGTAGGTCTATAAGAGACTATATTTTTATGAAGAAGATCGATGGAATTTATAGGTAGATAAGGGACCTACACCTGATATTTATTGACTTAGAGAAGCCAAATGATATAGCGTCAGAAAGTGTCCTTTGGTGGGTATTGAAAAGGAAAAGAATTTATATCAAATATATAAATGTCATAAAGGATATATACGAAATTGTCACAAGTGTAAGAACAGTGGTAAGAGACACGAACGAAGGATTCCTCACTACCGTGAATTTGCATCAGGTCTCTGTGCTAAGTCCTTACCTATTTTTTGTTGTTATGGATGAGCTAACCAATAACAGACAGGATGAGGTACCATGGTGCATGCTTTGTATCAATAATATTGTTTAATTGATGAAACTAGTGAGTGTTTCAATCAAAAGATTGAGCTATGGTTAAGCCTTTTAGAGAGTACAACAACATACCCAGTGAAATCCCACAACGTGAGGTCTGGGGAGGGTAGAAAGCCTTTTAGAGAGTAAGGGATTCATAATAAAAGATAAAATACATGCACAACAAGTTAGCCAACAAAATAAGAGTGAAGTATAGGTGAGATTGGATAAATAGAGGGTACCTAAATGTATATAATTAAATATTTATGCTCAATATTCTAGGAGAATGTAATGACAAATAAAGATACTAAGCATATGATTGAAGTAGGATGGTTGAAATGGAGGAATGCCATGAAAGTGTAATGCCATATGAAGATACCTACCAAAGTGTAATACTACCAAAGTGCAGTATTTTTAGCATTAATGTTGATTACTGTGTTGGCATATATTAGGGGATGCAGGGAGGAAAATTTCCCATCACCTATTTGCTAACTCCTTGAAAAAAGCAATATCTATCTCTTGGGGGCAGGCTTACTTTGATCAATAGTGTCTTAGATAGAATTCCAACTTACACTATGATGCACTCCAAGTTGCCTCAAGATCACTTATGTGGATTCAAGACTATGAGCTCACGAGGGTTGCACATGAGGATGGACGTCCGAGAACATACTTTAGTGCAATCCCGAGGATTTCGAGTGTGGAAGATTGCTTGGAAGGAAGAAATGGAGATGAATGAAGGTGGACTATGCATACAAAGAGGCCATTCCTTAAATTGGAGATTTATCTAAAGAAGACTAGTCAAACAAGACCCTTATTTCATTAAGGGTAGAATTGTAATAGCTCGTGTTGTGTATTGATTTTCTGTTTGGGAATCCTGTCTGTAGAAGCCTGACTTAACTCTAGATTCTTGCTAAGTCGTGCTTTAGTATTGGTTCCTGTGTGTGTTAGTGTTAACCTTTGACTAGTTTTGCTCTAGTGACTTCGGTGAATGATGGTAGACTAGGGTCATGTTCTCGGTCGGGCACAGGGGCGAGGATTAGGGGTGTAAGTGGGGTAAGAGAGATGATAGGCTAAGAATAGGGTCTTTAGACATTGGGATTTTAACGGGGAAGTTCATAGAGCTAGTTAAAATTCTTAAGGAGAGGATGATTAATATAACATATGTCCAGGAAACCAAATGAGTAGGACCTAAGGCTAAGGATGTGGTCGGGTATAAGTTATGGTTCTCGGGTAGGTCAATGTATATGAATGGGGTATGCATTTTGGTAGACAGTGAGCTAAGGGATCAGGTGATAGAGGTTAGGAGGGTCAATGACAGGATCATGACGATTAAGTTGGTAGTTTGAGGGTTCACTATGAACATTATTAGTGCTTATGCGCCGCAGGCGGGCTTGGACAAGGAGGAGAAGAGACGTTTTTGGGAGGATTTGAATGAGGTGGTGGGAGGTATACCCCCCATTGAGAAGTTATTTGTAGGAGGGGATTTCAATGGACATATCGGGTAACTTCCGGAGGGTTATGACGACGTGCATGTAGGCTTTGGCCTCGGGGACAGAAATGGGGGAGGCGTCTCACTTTTGGAGTTTGCTAAAGCTATTGGGATGGTGATAGCAAATTTGAGGTTCTTGAGGAAGGATGAGCACTTGGTGACTTTTCGTAGTTTGGTGGCTAAGACTCGGATACATTTTTGCTCTTTAGGAAGGTTGACAACAACCTTTTTAAAGACTGTAAGGTTATTCCGAGTGAGTATTTTACAATCCGATATAAGCTTTTGGTGATGAATTCGGAGATCAAGATGGAGAAAAAGAGAAGGGTTGTGGATGATAAACTAAGAATCAAATGGGGGAGTTTATCCATGGCTAGTGCAAAGGAGATGGGTGAGAGGTTGATGGCCAATGGGAGTTGGGGAGTAGTGGGGATGCGATCGGTATATGCGACAAGACATCCCGTTGCATTCGGGAGATAGCTAGAGAAGTGCTAGGGATCTCGCGGGGTAGCCGTAGTGTGCATCGAGTGGACCGGTAAAGTTCAAGAGAAAGTGGAAGCAAAGAGAGTGGCGTATGCGAAATTGGTGGAAAGCAAGGATAAGGTAGAAAAGTGGACAAATAGGGAATTATATAAGATGCCGAGTAAGGAAGCAAAACTAGCGGTTACGGCGGCGAAAACAGCGGCTTTTGAATGCCTGTATGTGAAATTAGAGGAAAAAGGTGGGGATAAGAAGTTATACAGACTAGCCAAGGTGAGGGAGAGGAGGACCCATGACTTGGATCATGTGAGGTGCATCAAGGACGAGGACGACAAAGTACTATTGGAGAACGCGCATATTAGACAGAGGTCGCAGTCTTACTACCATAAACTCTTGAACGAAGAAGGAGATAAACACATTGTACTGGGAGATCTGGAGCAATCCGGAAGGTATCAGAATTTTGGATATTGTAGAAGTATTAAGATTGAAGAGGTTAATGGTGATGTTCGTAGGATGCGCAGGGGACGAGCGACCGTGCCTGATGAGATCCTAGTTGAATTTTGAAAGAACACAAGCAGGGCAGGTTTGAAGTGACTGATTGAATTGTTTAATGTCATTTTAAGATTGCAAGAATGACCGAAGAATGGAGGTGGAGTACAATGATTCCTTTGTAGAAGAACCAAGGTGACATACAGAGCTGCAACTATAGAGATATCAAGCTGTTAAAGCCACACTATAAAAGTTTAAGAAAGGTCATGAAGATGAGGGTGAGAAGAGACATGTCTATTTCCGAGAACCAGTTTGAATTCATGCCGGAGCATTCGACTACAAAAGTCATTCATCTTATTAGGAGGCTAGTGAAGCAGTATAGGGAGAGGAAGAGAGACTTACATATGGTTTTCATCGACCTCAAGAAGGCATACGACAGTCCCTAGGGAGGTAATATGGAGATGTTTGGAGGTTAGAGGTGTACTTGTGGCATATACTAGGGCGATCAAGGATATATATGATGGAGCCAAGACCAGGGTACAAATAATAGGAGGAAACTCGAAGCACTTTTCAATGATGATGGGGCTGCACCAGGGATGTACTCTTAGTTCATTCTTATTTGCCTTGGTGATGGATGGACTGACACGACAAATTCAAGGTAAGGTTCCATGGTGTATGTTATTCGCAGATGATATAGTCCTGATCGATGAAACTCGAAGCGCAGTGAACGCTAAGATGGAGGTTTGGAGACTGACTCTAGAGTCTAAAGGGTTCAGGCTGAGTAAGACCAATATAGAATACTTGGAGTGTAAGTTCAGTAACGGGAGCGACCGTGAGACATGCGTGGAGGTGAGGCTTGAGTCATTCCAAAGAAAGGAAGCTTCAAGTATCTCGGGTCTATTATCCAAGGGAACTGGGAGATTGATGACAATGTCACACATCATATTGGTGCAGGGTGGATAAAATAAGAGGCATATATAGTTGAGCGGGAAATTGACTTTCTTGATTGTTTGAGGAACCCAACTAGTCGTTACCCCTCCTCTAATGAACTTAATTGTGAGCCTTTGTTTGATTTTCCACCTATCTATGATAACGATATGCATGCTAGGCTTGAATCAAGTGACCTTTATGAATTTAATCCGTTGATAAAAATGCTAGTGAGGAGAGTTATATTGGTGATGTTGCTTCATTAGATGATTTTCTTATGAAATTGTCTTGTGAGGTCTCGCATTTGTGTAAGGAGGCATATGTGTTCCCTAAGGATTGAAGTAACTGATAAAGTTGTTGTCATGTAATCAGGAGGTCATGAGTTCAAGCCGTGCAAACAATCTTTTACAGAAATGTGAGGTAAGGTTGCGTGATAGACCCGCGGTGCGACCACTTCCTCGTACCAGCATGCATGAGCTTAGTGCACTGCATTGCTCTTGTTAAGGATTTTCTACTTGATTTTACATTGCGGGGCACCTTTCTCTATTACTTGTTTGCTTATGATGACACTCGTGCTTGTGTTTGGGGTGCATCTTATGATGGTGGGGATCCTAATGGGGGATATGGCATTGTTCTTATCCAAGATGTGTGTGTATTATTCCCTTTTGACCCTGGCGTTGTTTTAAATTTGTGACTTGGTCATAGTACTACCTTTGGGGTGGTATCACTTTGAAATTGAGGATCATGTGTGTATCATGTCTATTAGAACCAGTGTGATAGTCTACTTGGTATGTTAAAACTAGGGGTGACAGATGGACCGTTTGGGCTGAAGTTGGACAGGTCAAGATGGGCTGAAGCTGTAGATGGGTCAATGCCCAACCCGCCTAAAACTTACATGGGCTAAGATGAGCGGGTCAAGATTAGCTAAAATGATGGGTCATAACCCATATTGCCCAACTTGATCCATTACTTTTACAAAACTCTAATCATTAAAATTAAGTATTTTGATGGGTCAAGTTTGGGCATCATCATGGGCTCATTTGGGCTGTTGATTTATGATGGGTCAACTTGGGCTAGCCCAAACCAACCCATCATCAAAATCACTCTTGCCCAAACCCATAAAATCTTGGGCGTTTATTTGGCTTTGGGCTAATTTTGCCACCCCTAGTTAAAACCATCGGTTCCTTTATGATATCCTCATTCATGTTCTTTGGATAGCCAAGTTCTTAATGCTCTAGGTGAGAGCTTATTCTTCATGATGGTTGATACTTGGTTATATCACAAAGGGGTTGGAGGCAAAATCCAGCTCAATTGAAGCAGTGTGGGGGAGTCTGAAAGAAAATAAGTGAAAGTTGGAGGTTGGTAATGGTGCTCAAATCAAGTTTTGGATAGATATTTGGAATGGGGATGAGAGCTTGAAGAATATATTCCCAGATTTATTTAGAGGTGCATTAAATAAAGAGGGTCATGTTGCAGATTTTGATCCAACTTCAGGTTGACATGTAACTTTCAGGAGTGAATGATTGGAAGGTGAGTAGCTTTTGTCAATTGCTTCAACAACTGAACACTGATATGAATAGAGAAGACAGATTAGTTTGGATTAACAGCAGGGACAAGAATTTTTCAGTGAACAATTGCTATAAAATGTTTCTACATCAGAATACACAGGAGTTTTCAAATTAGCCTTGGAAGATGATATGGTAAGCGAAGGCACATGGGAAAGCAGCCTGTTTTGGTTGGTTAGCAGATGCTTGTTTTACTCGGAACAAATTGCAAAGAAGAGGCTTTCCTTTGTGTAGCAGATGCTACTTTTGTAAAAATGAGGAGGAAATTGTTGAACATTTATTCCTTCATTGTAGTTTTTCAAGGCAGTGCTGGGAGTTTTTTCTTTCTATCATGAGAGTATCTCTGATTATACCACAGAAAATTAGCCGTCTCTTCGAAATCTGGCAGGCTTAGGAATCAAAAGAAATTAAAGAAGATAAGGAGGACAATTCCCATATGTATATTGTGGACTGTTTGTCTGGAAAGAAGTAAGGCATGCTTTGAAGGAAAGATGGTGCAGATTCCTAGAGTCAAGAACAAATGCCTCAAAAATCTATTTTCATGGTATTCCTATAGTACTCCAGATAGGATGGATCATTATTTGAATTTTCTGAATTTCTTAAGGGGTAACATGTAGTGTGACTGATGATAGTTATGTAGTTCTGCTTTGTACTTTGCTTATGTACCAGCTTGGTACCAGTTGAATAAAAGACACTACTTATAAAAAACAAGTTGTACGGAACAATTAGAAGGCCACAATAGTGTATGGAGTGTATGTTTGACCTCGAAGACCAACATATCAACAAGATGGGTGTCAAATAGATCCGATGTCAAGATGATCTGCGGTCATACAAAGATCAGGTAAGATCATAAATGATCGCATCTGTGAGAAGGTGCTAGTAGAGGATAAAATGATAGAACGTCACTTGAGATGGTTTTGTTGTGTGTTACGTAGACCTCCAGATGCATTAGTTCTTATATGTGAAAATTTGATGATTGAAGGTGTTAAAAGAGGAAAAGGCAGACCTGAAATCACATGAATGAAGTTTCCTCAAAAGATTTGGAATACGCGGAATCCAGGCTGATCTTCCTAAAGATAGAGAACAATGGACGTTGAAACTTTGTATAGGTGAGACCAACTAGAAGACTAATGCTTAGTAGACTAGAAGATTCTTAACATATTATTGATATAACCACTAGAATATATTAGAGAATCTTTTGTGTTAGATAATCCCCCAGTATGGAGTATTGAAATATTGTGGACCCAAACAAAACATTTATGATATTGAAGATTCATATTGCTGACCCCAATGCCTGGGATTGAAGCATAGTATATATACATATAGAGTGAGAGAGAGACGGGAGGGGGGGGGGGGAGGGATTGTATCCCCACTTGTTCTATAGATGAATGAATACAATTGCAGGTACAACTAGTTGAAAACAAAATAGAGGATTAAAAGTTATATAGGGGGAGAGAGATACTAGGAAGAAAATATTCAGGTTCAGGGTTTATATTTTTTGTTCGACTAAGAACTCATTCAGAGAATGGCAGGAACATATTGCTCGTTGTTAAAGTTACTTGTAGAGTTGAAATCCCAGCCAAAAAGCTCTTTTTTGTATGTTTTTCTGAATTTTTTCATGAAGCAAAGTATGTAGGTCACTATGAGGTCAATTGTATGGTAAATTATGCATAGTGAAGTGCTAATTCATGCTTGCAGATTTTGCATCAAATTTCTGAACAGAATAGATGAGAGTTGTTTTGGACATGGTTTCAATAGCAAAAAACACTTGATAATGTTCTCTTTCTGCAAAATCCTGTCAAGTATGGAAGGGTTAGATGTCATCTTAAGAGAAAAGTTTGATTATACCCTGCTACACAAAAGGATGGACATACTTAGTAGTATAAAATACTGTGTGCGAGACATTTTAGAAGCCTTCTATTCCTTGCTGATATTTTGTTGACTATAACATGCATGCTACTTGAAAGGGCATTTGTCTCTCTTTACTGATCACAATGAATTCTTTGATGCAGTCTGGTCCTATCTTTTATCAACGCTCTAGTCGATGAGGATGATGCTATCGATTTTGGTTCCTTACCATTGCCCAGTTTCTTTTGAAGATATTTCCAGTTTTGGTCAAGGAGATAGCTGAGGTCTGATCAACCAACATGGTCCTGGAAAACCTCTACTTGAACTCTGAGCTAACCTACTTACTCTTGTTTGTATCTGGTTATTTTTCCAGCAAACCGTAAATCAGGGTTGACTTTTGACAGTCTTTTCGGCATTAGATTGTTTTCTTGCTCTTTTTCCCCTCAGTTTCACGCACTGCTGCTTTAGTTGGGTAGCTCTGGCAGTTGAATGTCCCACAAGAGCTATGTGAATTTGTAAATGTCTTGTAGACTTGTCCTAATTGAAAGCCTCATTTTGTCTCCCAGATTGGAGATTTGTTGTTTTTGGCTTTCACTCTTTCAGTTTTCCTATAGCATTCTTTTGCATAAAGTGAAGGGGAGCCTTGGAGCCCATGTGACCAGAAGGTCATGAGTTCAAGCCGTGGAAACAACCTCTTGCAAGTAACACTGCGTACAATAGACCCTTGTGGTCCGGCCCTTCCCCGCACCCCGCACATAGCGGGAGCTTAGTGCACCGGACTGCCTTTTTATTCTTTTGCATAAAGTATCTAAGTTAGTTTAAAAGACGTCTGTGCTATTCTGTTATACTGAAAGAACTGCTGAGGCATATCTCTAGGCGGAGTTGTGTTATGACAGAAGCGCAATGAAAGACTTGCAATCAATTATGCGGTTCTGTAAATCCTCAGACTGCTCTTACATTATCATGTCACTAACCGTAATTGAAATTACAACATTTATATCTGTCAGAAAACCCATTTAGATACGATTCATCTGCCTCAGTAACTTTTTATGTGAGTCTGCATCACACATCTTATGGAGTCATCTCACCCTTATGGTCATGAAGGTCTTTCACTATGAAAGTTTCATTTGGCATCTTTGTGCCTTCCCAAAACACGCACATATTGTGTGTATAAACACTAGAAGAGGATTGTGGTGGAGACATACGGTAGATCATGAGCCTTAATATGTGTTTCTCTTGTAATTCAACGTGAACTGTGACCAAAGATTTCAAAGCAGACTCTTAATCATTCTCTCAATTTCTTCAATCATTTCATCCTAATAATTGAATGAATAATAACATATATATATTTTTAGCTAGATAGATTGTCATGCGTTTGAGTTTTGATCTGCTTCTACTTCTAGTTGGTTTATTGGTAGCCCTTGAAGGTTTATCCGCTATTTCTGAGACTGATTCGATAATTAAAATGAAATAAATATTGATATTACTTCAAGCTGATAGCGATTTCTTATTTTTGGCAAATATATGTTATATTTTCAAAGTGTGAATTATGAACAACCCTCTCAGGCTGGAACTTGACATAGTCCTAGTTCCAGCCAACCATCAATTCTAAGTACTAGAGTAACAAGCTCAGTACATCCCCCTATCAACTATTACAACAAAGCACACCATCAGTTACACAAATTAACCTTAAGGATAGAAATTTAACTGTGTACTCTCTTATCTCCAGATCCTCTAAGGCACACCTCCTGGACAGTACTATCCACACTTTGGACACACTGCATGTGAATGACATTCTGAGGACTTCTACTCTTGCAGTCCTTCCTCTCATGTTGGCACTAGCCTTCTGCACCTCATGTTCCCATTCCATACTACTACTCTGAATCCCTTGCCATGCTAAGATCCTTGTCCACACCAGTCACACTTGAAGAGATGCTTTTATAAACTTATATTCTTAGGTCATTTTATCAGTTAACTTTAGGACTCTCGTTTTTGTTCTCACATATGAAGACTATTATATTAAGAAGGGAAAAAATTAAGCTGTATCGTGATCTCCTTGTAAATCCCTTTTATAGCAGGACCCCAGATGAAATTAAATACTAAAGTCATAAATTAATATACTCAGTTCCATATTTTATAGGGAAATTCATTAAACGAGAGAATAATATGATTTGGAAAAAAAATAAATGAAAAAAAGAAAAACAAAAGAAAAGTAGAGATATTAAAAAAGAAAAGAAAAAAGAGATAATTACGGCAGAAATAAGTTTTGGGGGGTGGGGGGTATGATAGTAAAACGGCAGGGCTCTGTAATTACTTTGTGTTCAAGGGGTAAAAGATACACATACCTACTGAACACAAACTAATTACAAAGTCCTACCCTTTTACTTTTCTACCCCAAGAACTCAATTTTTTTTATTTCTCTACTTCTTATCTTGACTTCTCCTTTTCTTTATTTTTCCTTTTTCTTCTTTTTTGTTCATTTATTTTTACCCCAAATTATATATTCTTTATTTTCTTTTAACCATAATCTGATTTCATTTTTAATTTTACCTCATTTATTTTATTTCTTTATTTCTTGTTCATTTTTTATTTCATTTAATTATTTTTTCTCCATAATCTAATTTAATTCATATTTACTTATTTTATTTCATTTTTCTCCATAATATAATTTTATTCACCTTTTTCCTCTTTTTCTTTGTTCTTTCTTTTTTTAATTTCTGGTGATTGTCATTCACTTTTTTCTCCTTTTCTAGTTTTATGTTTTTCACATTATTTTTTTAATTATTATTTTTTTCATAATCTAATTCTACACACCTTTTGGTTCCTTTATTTTAAGTTTTTAATATTTTTTTCATTTTTTTTCTATATCAATAGAAATGATAACTGATATAGTACATCCTTTTATTTATTTTTATAAATAACTTATTTTAGCATATATCATACCAAATCAGTAGCAGTTGAAGTATATTATTGTAGTATACTATGATACACACACGGTATATATCATATACTGACATACTATTATTTGGTTCATTCCTTCAAAAATACTACTCAGTTCTCTGATACTCACATAGTATATCATATACTGGTAGGGTATCATAGAGGACTGAGAGTTCATTCCTTAAAAAATACTTGGTTCTCTATGATACCAACCTGATATATATATATATATATATATATATATATATATATATATATATATATATATATATATATATATATATATATATATATATATAACATTTATTGACAGAGTATCATAGATGACATATATTCCAACACTATTCAATTCTCTATGATACCCACATGGTATGTATCATATATTGTGATATTATAGAAGATTGATTCATTCCTTCAATAAAAATACAACTCAATCATCTATGAAACCCACATGGTATATAGGGGTTGTCCAGTTAAAGTCTATCACCGCATTACCATAGTTGATTTGGTAGAGTTAGAAATGATAGATTTCGATGTAATCATATGTATGTATTGATTGTCTTTATGTTATGCCACAGTAGGTTGTAGAACCAAAATTGTCAGTTTTGAATTTCTCGGTGAACCGGTCATAGAATGGAAGGGTGATGCAGTAGCACCCATGGGTAGGTTTATTTCCTATCTTAAAGTCAGAAAGATGATATTCAAGGGGTATATTTACCATCTAGTTCGGGTTAGGGATGCATATACCCAGACCCCAACTCTTCCATCCATACCAGTTATTAATGAATTCCCAAAAGTCTTTCTAGAAAATCTTCTCGGAGTTTCTCCCAATAGGGAGATTGATTTTAGAATTGATCTACTTCCCGATACTAAGACGATATCTATTCTTCCATAAATAATGGCCCTAGCAGAGTTACAGAACTAAAAGCCTAGTTGAAAGATCTCCTTGTCAGACCAAGTGTCTCACATTGGGGTACACCAATCTTGTTTGTTTGAAAGAAAGATGGGTCTATGCATATGTGCATTGACTACCGACAGTTGAATAAGGTCATCATTAAAAATAAGTATGCTATTTCCAGAATCGATAATTTACTTGACCAACTTCAGGGTGTACATTGTTATTCCATGACTGACCTCAGATCAGGATACCATCAACTTAAGTTTAAGAAAGTTGATATTAAAAAAACCGATTTCAGAACTCGTTCTGGTCATTTCGAGTTTTACGTCATGTCGTTCGAATTGACAAATGCCACAGCTGTTTTCACGGATCTTATGAATAGGGTCTTCAAGCCTTATCTCGATCTTTTTGTTATTGTCTTTATTGATGATATTTTAGTATATTCCCATAGTAAGATCGATCATGCAAAACATCTCAGAATTATGTTGCGGACACTTAAGGACTACGAGCTTTATGCAAAATTTTCCAAGTGTGAATTTGGCTTAAGTCAGTTGCATTCTTAGGCCATGTGATTTCAAGCAAAGTCATCCAGGTTGATTTTTAGAAAATAGACGTTAAGAATTGGCCTAGACCCACTTCTGCTTTGGATATTCAGAGTTTCTTCGATCTAGCAAGCTATTACAGACGATTCGTAGAGGGGTTTTCTTCCATTTTAGCTCCATTGACCAGATTGACTCAGAAGAAAGTTAAATTTCACTATTTTTTCTTCCATCTCAACTCCATTGACCAGATTGACTCAGAAGAAAGTTAAAGTGGATAGATGCCCGTGACCGTAGTTTCGAGGAACTAAAAATGAGATTGAATTCTGCTCCAATGTTAACATTGCTAGAGGGAACCAAGGGGTTCGTTGTATATTGTGATGCTTCAAGAGTTTGTCTTGTGTGTGTTTTAATGTAGCATGGCAAAATTATAGATTATGCCTCCAGACAACTTACACCTCATGAAAAACATTATCCAACTCATGACTTAGAATTGGCAGCCGCAATTTTTGCACTCAAGATATGGTGTCATTATCTGTATGGAGTTCACATTTACATTTTCACAGATCACAAGAGCCTCCAATATATTTTCAAATAGCGAGAGATGAATCTCAGGCAGAAGAGATGACTTGAATTGATAAAGGATTATGATGAAGATGTTCTCTACCATCCAGGGAAACCAAACGTGGTAGACGATGCTCTTAGTAGACGATCCATGGGAAGTTTAGCTCATGTTGAAGAAGGTAATAAAACCATGACGAAGGAGATTCATCAATTAGCAAGTCTAGGAGTTCGACTCATGGACTCCGAAGATGGCGACATTATTGTTCAGAACAAGTCTGAATCCTCCCCCAAAGTGAAGAAAAAGCAGTTTAGTGATCCATACATGTTGTAGTTGAAAGAAGAGATTCACAAGCATAAGACTATGACTTTTGAACAAGGAGGAGATGACGGTACTTTGAGGTACCGAGGTAGGTTATGTGTTCCAGATGTAGACGAACTCAGAGAATGAATCATGGTAGAAACACACAATTCCAGGTATTTTATTCACCTAGGTTCTACAAAGATGTATTATGATCTTAAGAAGATTTATTAGTGGAATGACATGATGAGGAATATGGAAAATTTTGTAGCCAAGTGTCCAAATTGTCAGTAGGTGAAAGTCGAACACCAGCAGCCTAGTGGGTTGGCTCAGACCATTGATATTCCTGTTTGGAAATGGAAGATGATAAATATGGACTTCATAACAGGTCTACCTCGCTCAGCCTAGAGGCATGATTCAATTTGGGTGATTGTGGACCGACTGACTAAATTAGTCCATTTCTTGCCAGTTAAGACCACATATTTAGTAGAGGATTATGCTAAGTTATATATCTAAGAGATTGTCAGGCTTCATGTGTCACGACCGACCAGGGCTCGATCAGTGCCTACACAGGCACCATTATAGGTAAACATCAGAGAAAATTAGTGGAACATACAAATAAAAAACTCTTAATAAATAAAAAAAATCAATAAGGAATAACCAACAGGTTAGCCGATAAGGCTACCTCCCTGGATATATAAATACATAACCGAAAGCAGTTGCCTCCTTTCTTTTACAAACTGACCCACAAGATATGACTACAGACCTCTAAGAGTTTTAACATAACAACTGTGACGGGACAGGGCCTCGTCATACCCCTGAATATACATGAATCTACAACCTCAGGGAAACCGTACCAAAAGATAGGCCTCCGGAGTAAATGGAGCTTTTTCCCAAAAACTGAACAGAGATCCTAAGAGCAAGGATCACCAACATGTGTACCTAATACCTGCGGGCATGAACGCAGCCCCCCGAAGGGGGTCAGTACAACAGGTACCGAATATGGAACAGAAATAAGGTACAATAAACAAATCATAATTGTACAAAAGAATGACAGGGGCAAGTATATATATAAAAAAGTAAATACCAGATCCTACCGTGTCATTACAACTCATGAACCTAATCGCACTTTATTATCTTTTCTCATTTTTCAATAAGAGTTATAGTCAAAATTCTTATGTACATACTTAGGAAAAATCATCAAGTTCATAAATATCTAACTTACGTATCTTGAATAACATAATCCAACCCTTTATGGAGGGACGCCTCATTTTGGAGTTCACTTTGATTATCCATACATGATAATGTAACCCAGCCCATTTGCGGGACACGACAAATTCATAAAAAGTCTTCCCACGAAGGTATACTGCCCGGCCCATTCTGGGACGCGATAAAGTCATATAAGTCTGCCCATAAAGGTATCTTGCCTACCATTCCTCGACGCGATAAAGTCATATAAGTCTGCCCATAAAGGTATACTGCCCGACCCATTCCTGGGACGCGATAAAGTCATATAAGTCTGCCCATAAAGGTATACTGCCCGGCCCATTCCTAGGACGCGATCAAGTCATAAAAGTCTGCCCATAAAGGTATACTGCCCGGCCCATTCTTGGGACGCGATAAAGTCATATAAGTCTGCCCATAAAGGTATACTGCCCGACCCATTCCTGGGACGCGATAAAGTCATATAAGTCTGTTCATAAATGTATACTGCCTGGCCCATTCCTGGGACGCGATAAAGTCATATAAGTCTGCCCATAAAGGTATACTGCCCGACTCATTCCTGGGACGCGATAAAGTCATCTTTACATAACATTTTAAATCACCTTTTCACTTCTTCTTAAGTCGTTATAACAACTTCCCATAAAGCTATTATAACAACCTTTCACTTTAGAGAACTTAAGGCACTTTTATTTCTTTTTACATTAGGAAAAATTAAACCCAAAAGTACTACGTACATACATACTTAAAAGAATCATAAAACTCCTTCTCTTTTTAAATCCATAAACTTCTTCTTTTGAAAACTCAAGTTACATTCGCTTTTGAAATCAAGCCGCTTAACTTTTGAAATAATTCATGGCAACCAAAAATTTTAAATCAAGTCATTCCTTCCTTTAAGAATCAAGTCCCATAACTTGAAAAATAAAGTCTCATAACCTTTTTAGAAATCAAGGTTCATAGTCTTAAAACTTCATAACATAAACTCTTTTAATTTAAGTAACATATACTTTTATGAGTTGTGAATAGGTTATACTTGTTTATAACGATCTTATTAAAGCAGCCATGTTCTAGAAAATGTAATACATTTTTGTCTTATCTTAGTTTCTATGCAGATGGAGAATTATACTCATTTTAATATAATTGATTGTCGATACATTTTCTTTTATTAACGCTGCAATGACTTGTTCGATACTTATTCTCATTCGTGCAGTAAATTAGCAAAGTCAACTCGACTCCAAATACTTCCTAACGACTCTTACCAACATCCCCCATAAGACTTGGTAAGAACTTAGGATAACTTAGACATACCTTTTACATAGAGTAAATCCACATACGTACCTCTTAACTTCTAATAGTAGAAGGAATCATAAAATAACACCACATGTATATTTCACACATAGAACATGCCAAAAGAAGGAAGAAGTTCACATACCTCGCGACGATTATCGACAAGTAGCAAAATGCTCCAAAGTACTTCAACCTTGATAGCTATTCCATCCTTCAAGTAGAATACGCTATACGTAGTACTTCAACCTATAATAACCATAACATGTCTATCAACTCCTAGCTTATTAACGTGGAATAATACTAAGTGCTAGGTCTCTAATTCTACAGAAAATTGGGCAGCACTTCCTTTGTTTCTACGTACTTTTCCACCTTTTTCAAGGCCCGAATTTAACAACCAAACATGCCACATCTAAGGCCCAACAATTAAACTATCCAAAGGGGATTACAACGCCTTACAAGACGTGTAAAATTCTGCCC
The DNA here is from genome assembly GCA_029844215.1 of Przewalskia tangutica. NCBI lineage: Eukaryota > Viridiplantae > Streptophyta > Magnoliopsida > Solanales > Solanaceae > Przewalskia > Przewalskia tangutica. The sequence goes on from CM056720.1 coordinate 54,180,663, forward strand.
CACAATTTATACAAAACAATCCAATATTAACTTATCATTCTCGGCTACAAAGTACAACCACATATAATCCTTTCCAATTCATTTCAATCCATAATGTCGTCCTAACATGTTATATAGTCGCTAACAACTATAATCCCTTATTTATATAACATGCGACGACTAAAACTAATAACTAAATTGAATTACAATCTTAAGGCTAATCATGCAACTTTCAGATTTCTTCCAAATATTCCATTAACACTTATCAATCTTCATAATATATTTCACATGATCATTTCTAACTACTACAACATGAAATCTTGAATTACAATAGCAAGACGGAGATTATTACCTCTTTAAGCCCAAAATAATCCAAAACCTAAAGTCGATCCTTAGCAACTTCAACTCCTCTTCTTGACGTTTCAATCCGCTATTTGCAACCCTTAGAAGCTTGTGAAGAACTCCTCTTCTATTTTCAACTTCAAAGTTGAAGAACATCTTAGGTTTTCACCTTGCGACTAACGTAAAAACGTGGTTTTTCCGGGATCTTTCTATTGAGATAAACTTACAATACCTCTAGGAACCTTGGTTTAAAGTATTGGGATTATTGAACCACAAACGAATTTTTTTTCTTCTTCTTAAAGAGCAAAGCCGAGAGCTTTTCTCTAAAATTTTCTAAGTGTTTAGATAAGTCTTGCTACATGGATGAATATATAAATAAATGGAGGGTCAAGATCATAACACTTGTTGGGTTTGGATGAAGGAGATTTAAATATCTTAAGTCAAGTGGCTCATTGACTTAGTCAATTATGTCAAGCTTGGGCTTGCAAGACTTGATCATCTAAGCTTTGGTCAATTGACCATTTTATCCTTGGTCTATTTCTTCCAAGACCATCCAAGGGGGGGGGGGGGGGGTGACACCTTCCATTCGTCGTAATATTTTGCTTTCCGACATTTCCATAATTCCGATAAATTCTACAAGTCTCAAATTTTAGCGTCCTGATTTCTTACGTATGTTCTTATATACATGTCCTGGAATTTCGTGGTGTAACATCATGAGAACCATTGTCCATTATTTTAAATTGTGGTGCTCAATTCACAACACACTTTTAGAGGTCATTTCAGAAAGGATTAGGAACTAAGGTGAATCTCAGTACAACTTTTTATCCTCAGACAGATGGCTATGAGGAGCATACTATTCATACTCTTGAGGATATTTTGAGGGCATATGTTCACGATTTTACAAGTAATTGGGATGATCATCTACCTCTCATTGAGTTTGCTTATAATAACAATTATCATAATAGTATCCAGATGGACTGTTCGAAGCTCTGTATGGGCGAAGGTGTAGATCACCAATTGGTTGGTTTGAAGTTGGTGAAGCAGAATTTCTAGGACCAGACTTGGTCTATCTGGCTTTCGATAAAGTGAAGTTGATTCAGGAACATTTGAAAATAGCTCAGAGTCATAGAGATCTTATGCAGATATGAGGCATAGAGACTTGTAGTTTAAAGTTGATGATTGGGTATTTTTGAAAGTATCACCTATGAAAGGGGTCATGAGGTTTGGAAAGAAAGGAAAATCGACCATATATATATATCAGACCCTACATGATTTTGACGAGAGTTGGCCAAGTGGATTATGAGCTTGAATTGCCACAAGACTTGGTTGATGTTCATCCAGTGTTTCATGTGTCTATGTTGAGAAAGTGTGTGGAAGACCCGTCATTGGTTGTTCCTATCGATTCTATTTCAGTTAAGGATGGTTTGACCGATGAGGAGATTCGTTTAGCTATTTTGGATCGTCCGATTCAAAAATTGAGAACTAAGGAGGTCGTGTTGACAGTCAATTTTGACCCATTTTTCGTATAGTTATTGCAAATTTAAGTATTTTAGCACACTGCATTTTAATCATTATTTTGCATATTTTTTACATAATATTCTATGTTTATTTCTTCACAAAATGACATTGCATCTTCTTTATTTTAAATTAAGCATTATGTCTTTGTTAATATTATGTTTTATTTTAATAATATTTGCATCTCTTTAAATAATTAATTGACATCCGTTTTACTTTTAATTAGGCATTAAAACATTTGCTAAAATATTGTATTTTATTATTATTATTGTCGACATTTGCATTTTAATAATTTTGCATCTTTTGAAATAATTTTTCTTTAAATAATTAACCCGCTTTGCATTTTGTCATACCACCAAGTCAAGACACAATTTGAATCATCTAATCCAACATCATTTTTAATTTCATCCAAACTTTCATCTTTTATTCCCCTAAAATCAAAACCCACTTTTCATTTCCCAAATCAAACTCTAAACCTAAACCTAAAATACCTACCCTATAAATAAAACATTACACTCCCCATCCCCAACAAAAATCAGACAACAAGTATGACATTAGATTTTTCCTACAAAATATTTCATCTCCTCACCTCATCCCTAACACCTCACCACACACTCCTCTCCCCTCTCACCTCTCCGCCGCCTCTCCCCGATTCCTCACCCTCTCTCCTCGCTTCTTCACGGAGTTCTAAAAACTCCGGCGAACTCCCACACCCTTTTATTTTCAGAGGACAGCCGCACCAACCCTGAACCAGCACTCCCCTCACTCCTCTCCCCTCTCCCGTCGCCCCAAACCCGTCGAACACCCATCGCCGACATACCATACCAACCCACTGCCAGTCACCGTCGACCCCCCATCCGGCAAATACACTGTCGAATCACCACCACAACATCGTCGACCTCACCTCCTCACCCCCGTCGCCCCAACTCCCTTCCCTATCTCCCGTCGACCACCATCTCCGGTGAAGCCACTGTCGGCCAACACCATTGTCTCGTGCTCAAATCACTGGCGGCGTCGCACCGGCGATAGCCGTGGAAGTGACGCCACCTCGCGCTTTGGTTTGGTTCCTTTTTAGATATGTTGGCATACTCTTATTTGGACTGATTTTGCATTGTGCATATCACCGGAGTTCTAAAAATCTCCGGCGACCTGCGTTGTTTCTTATTTTCTGATATTTGTTGCTGGTGTTGATTGACGGACTGATTCTCATTTTTGTACTTGGCCGGAGTTTGTGAACTCCGGCGACGTTAACAATGGTTGTTATTTCTCTTGTGGGTCCTTGCTACTGTGATATTGTATTATTGCGCTGCTGTTATACTTGCTATGTCGCTACTGATTTTCGCCATTTTAATGGACTGATTTTCGGCTATGTTGCTACTGACTTTGGACTGATTTTCGGCCATTTTATTATTGATTTTTGGCTATTTTATCGGACTGGTTTTGACAAGTTGTTTTTATTTTATTAAACTGAAGGAACAGATTTTTGCATTTGAATATTGGGTATTTTACTGATTTTTGAACAAGATGCTACACTTGTTTGGCCGATGAAAAAGTTATCCGTCGATTTTTGAGGCCTCCACAGTTGCAAAGACGGAAAATAAAATAAATGAAGCTTTCTGGGCGTTGATGATTTCTTCTACTTACACAGGATAACCAACATGCGCTGGCAGGGCGAATTCTTGCAGTCGCACTTGTTTAGGATGTCCCACTTTATTTTTATATATATCTGATCCCTCCGTGTTTAAAACTATTATTGTTTTGGCGCGGATCTGAAGGTTTTATTTATTTTATTGCTTTTAACAATATTGACCGATGAAGAAATCTCCGTCTGATTTCCAAGACCTCCTCTGTGCAAAAGACGGATTTATTTATTTTTTGGCTTTACTTATTAAATTCCTGTCATTGCTTTAAAGTTATTTATTCTAGTACTAACACTTTTACTAAGTGTTTATGCAGGTACCCGGAGATCATCTTGTGCAGAAGGCCTAAAAAAGGCTAAAAGATGTCCCGGAGTTTTATTTTATGTCGCATTTAATTTTAGTTTTTTTTATTATTTTGTATTGCATTTTATTTTAATTATAAATTATGAAAAATGCTTAGAATACGTAGAATAAAAAAGGGCAATAAATAATTAACCTAGGTTTGAACGAATAACCGCAAGTTAGCGGATCTTAAAGGATGCCTAACCCCTTCTCTTTAGGATAATAAAGAACCCTGATTCAGAATCTCATTAATTTTGCAGACCATTAAATGGAGATTAATTGCAGTATTTTTATTGCAATAAATCAAGTGTCCTAATTCACTTAACTAATTAGGTGGCGACTCCTCGAAATCAACATTATTGCTCCATCCAGGGAACCGCGCCAAAGAGCAACGTTGCGGATACCGCTCGCACTCGAGGTCAAAACGAGCGACAGTCGCATCGCTTAAATTATCGCGAGAAGTCAGAATGTTGAGAAGGTTACATAAGAAGTCGAATAGGACATGAAGTATAGATAACTGCATTTATTTGAGGAGCAAGCAGAATATGACCAAAGTAAATACCCTCAGTATTCATGCTATGTCACTTGCGTATTCATGTCTTATTATTCACGTTTATCTATTCAGTACTCATATCCCATGTTCATATTCTCATGTAATCATGTCAGTTCAGTTTTCATATTTCATGTCATGTTTCTTCACGCTCATGTACTCATGCTATGTCCAGTCTTATTTCTAACCATGACCTATCATTCGAGGACGAATGATCCCAAGGGGGAGATATTGTAACACCCCGTACCTTCAAACTAAGTCTTGTTCATGATCCACAAGTGTAGGAAACCAAAACAGGGAGTTTACGTTGAAAAACCAGGTTCAGCTCTGCAGAGAAAATGTGATGGCAAGAAGTACGAATCGTAAAATGTTTTACGGTCCGTCAAATGAACCGTCGATCTTCACTTTTGAAAAATGACGTAGAGTTGTGAATTCTACGGATCGTCAAACTATGACGGCCCATCAATTTTCTTCGTCTCTTAATTCCACATTTCACCACTCTCTGGAAATCTTCAGAAAATGATGGTATGATTAGATTATACGGACTTTCAAACATTTGACAGGCCGTCAATATGGACCGTTAAAATATTGACGGCCCAGACTTAGACCATCAAAAATTCGATGGACCGTCGAACGGACTATCAAAATCCCCCGACAGCAAGCAATATAAATATAACACTTGATTCTAAAAATTAGTTTTTCATATTTCCAAGTCCTAGAATGAAGGTTCTCTCTTCCCAACAATATCCTACATCAAGGTAAGTCCTTTTCATATATTTCTATGCAATTCTAACATAGTATAATCAATTCATAAGTGAATTACATTACTCTTAACCTATGATTTTCAAGATAAACTCAATTAAGATTTCAAGGTGCAATCTTTGGAGTTCTTCTTCAAAGTTCGGATTTCTAATACTAGTTTGAAAGCAAGCCAAGTATGTAGAGCTTCTATCCATGTGTGAGAATTTTCATGTTCTTCTCCATGCCACATTCTTCCATGAAACATAAATTCTTCATAAGTTTATGATTTTATTCTATTATCATGATAACCCTAACTACATGTAATATTATATATATCATGTCTATATTATAATTCATCAATTGTATTCATGATATTTCATTATGATCATCATGAACCCGTCTCAGAATCCATGAATCGTGCTTTTATTTCCATGAGCTAATAATTATCATGTCATGAATTATTATTACTTAACCTATGAAATTATATATGTTTTTACAAGATATATAATGAAAATATGTTCATGTTAAACTATCCGAGATCACGCTACAAGTTATTTCATGGAACTACGGGCTTACAAGCCACTATTTTCAAGTACATGTTTTGGGAGTTGTATAATTTATCGAGAAGGCTCAAATAGATCAAACTACGATGTCGTCAGAGGATAAGTGGTTGCTCCATCAAAGGACTATACCTTTAGTTTTCATATTAGATCCTTTCTTTCCATGTTCATATCTCATACCAGAAGATATGGGAAAACTCTACTGTCAAAGCAGTACTAGACTCCACGTACCCACGTAGTGTTTCATGTTGTCAGTTATGCTAATGCTCTCCCCACAGATATATATTTATATATATATATAGACATACAATTTTCAGACTTTACTCATGTTACTATACTTATGTTCATGTTTCAATTTCAGTTTCATGTTTCTCTTATATCACGTGCCTGCTTATATCCTTCAATTTCTTTACATACAATACAATTCAAATGTACTAACGTTCCTTTGCATGGGGCCTGCACTTCACGGTGCAGATGCTGAGTTTCAGGGAGACATGTCTACTCAGTAAGACAACTTCAGTACCAACTATTTCGATGTGTCCCATATCATTCGAGGTGTTAGTCTAGTACTTCATGGTTATGAATTATTAGTAGAGGTACGACAGGGCCTTGTCCTGGTAAACAATTTTATAGACTCATGTTCAGAGGTTTCATAGACTAGTTCAGTAGCATATCGTGTCAGTCATGTCAGTATTGATTTTCAGACTTATTATATTTTTAGATTATTTCCGCTATGACTATCTCAAACTACTTTTTCACATTATGATTTAAATATTTTCATTATCATATTTAGTGTATGTTTTGATACCCATCGTTGACAAATAAGCCATATGGTTTGCTCCTATTACACGCAATGATTAATCGAGTGTCGGTTCGCCAGGCATAGTTCAGGGTGTGACAAATATTCACTTTGTCTATATTTTCATTTTAAAGAATATATGGAAATTCCTAAAATATTATTTAGGTCAATGATTAATCATGAAGATATTTGTGTGATTGATAGTGGAACAACACATGCCATATTCAAAGATGTGAAATACTGTTCTCACTTGCTTAGAAAAGGAGAAAATGTTAGTACAATTTTTGGTAATTCCAAATTAATAGAAGGATACGAAAGAGCTACTATATTTTTGCTTAAGAGGACGAAACTTTTATGTAAGATGATTGTTCTCTTTTAAATCCCGAAAAACTTGTTGAGTGTTACACTGTAAATTAAGACAATAATTAAGAACGCTATTAAGGATTAAGATTTTCAATTATCAAATTTAAATATATTTTACGTATAATACAGATTAATTATCGTAATGATTAATGCGACGAAAATTCTCTAGTAATGGTGGTATATATACATATATAATTTCCGTTATGGGTTAGTAAGATATATAGATACGACGAAAAGAATTTAAGGCAACGAGTGTTGAGATTAATTGAAGGGGGAGATTAAGATTTATTACTTGGGGTTGTTTTAACAAAAAAGGCATTAAAGAGGGTCAAAGTGTAAGTCTTGAAAAACTATTTTCAGATTTTCAATTTAAAAGACCCAAACCCTTTTTTTTTTCATTCCAATCTCAACCTCATTCTTTATTACCAAACTTCTTCTCTTTCTCTCAAATGTCAATCCGAAATATTATACTATCCTTAGCCAAGAATTGAAGTCAAGTTATCATCATCTCCCTAGATTAATTATTATTACAATTAGAAGCAAGAAAATTGAACCCAAACAGTGGTTACCGCGCCCACTGCCGAGAATCGAGGCTAAATTTTTCAACATTTTTGATGAAATTTTAGCAAGAAGAAAACATAGGAATGATGGAGTAACATTATCGAATTGTTGCATGTCGATTTAATTGAATAAGTGTGAAATTGAAGCCAAAATTGAAGCGAAAACAAAGGGCAATATCGGATCACTGGACAGAATTTTATTTCACTTTGGAGGGTATATCTCCTCGTATATTAGGGTTTTTGGGTGTTTCAAATGCCTAAAATGAAGTACGTCTAGTCAAGTTTCCAAAGAAACAAACCACTCGTCGATGGGACACAGAAGAGAGTTATGGACGTTACAAGTTCAGCTGACGAAGTAGTGACTAAAAATCGAGACTGTTTTGGGGATTAAATTAAGGTATGAAAATTCTTCCTTCCACGCTATAATTGAAGTTGCATGTTGTCGTAGTTGAAGTATTGTATTATGGTTGCTAATTGCATGCTACAAATTGGAAGGAAACATTGAGATTTAGGTTGTAAATTGTTTATATAAGAATGTTGAAATATGAAATTGAATTTGAAAGAGTTATGGAATTATATTGTCGACCAATTTGAAGACTACTTTATGTGCATCGGATTGGAGTGTTGTGATGAAATTCTTATCACTAATCACATGTTGCTAATGGAAACGTAGCCTTGATAATTAAGAGATAATTATTTTATGAAGGAATTACAAGAGGAATTGGAATTTTAAGAATTAAAAGGGGAAGTTTTGGAATAACAACATGTTGATATGACAAAAAAGTTGATGGAAATTATTGAACATTATGGTAATGTATTACGAGCTGAATTAGTGTTTAAATATAAGTTACAAATACACATATGTATTGAGGTAGTTACCTATACATGTCTTGAAAAGATTAAAGTGTTAATTTTATATTCTTGAATGGATGTTGTTAGAAGATTGGATTGCTCCATGAATAATTCTAACGTAACTAAATGATTGACTACTATGAGAAATAAATGTAGTAGTTGCCTTGGTTATTGAAGTTGTTAAATGGAATAATTACAAAGAGAAGGTATGCGCACTAACGACGTAAATGGAATGTTTGAGATAATTTTGACTACATATTGAAATGATAGTGATTATTGGTTTGATTTGGATTGTTGGTTGAATTTGAATTGTTGGTTGATTTGGATTATTGGAAAATTGTGGATACGCACATAAACAGAGGAAATGTTGCCCAAATTTCTATAGAAATAGGAAGTCGCTATTCGATATAACTTACGTTAGGGATAGTAGAATTGATGAATGTATTATCATTGTTATAGGTTGACATACTAGACGCAGGCATATCTTAACATTAAGTTGATTAGTTCTCTTAAAAGGTATGTGTTTATTCTTCCTTCTTTTGACATGATTTTGTGAATTATTACTTCTTTCATTTGGCATGTATCTTATACAAAGTGAATGTATGGCGGACGCATACGATCTCTTCACGCCTAATTCTTAGCAATATGAGTTACGAGAAGTACATGTGACTTTCTAGTAAGAAGTTCAATTAATGATTTTATTAAGAGTCAAGAGATAATTTAAAATTGCATATAGTTGCTCATGATATCCACTGCAAAGTATTACCATTCCACTTCACCGCGTCCGCCGCAGATTCGCACATATATCGTGATGATTCACCGCGTCCTCACTGTAGGCCGCATGCTTTATGTATACATATATGATGATTCCACTGACATCCGTGACGCGTACGATACCCAGACAATATATTTCATCGCTCTCACCAAAGGCGGCTTTATTCATTTACTTATATATGATGATTATATGGTTAAACATTCACGATTACTGGTATGACTCTCAGTCTCTTATGACACAGTTGACTCTCTACATTACATGACACAGTTATGATCTTATTTACAGTATTTCACGCTACATACTCAAGACATTATTTGCATCGAATCTCTCTCTGGGTCGCGCTCATGCCCGCAGTACAAGTTGATCGGTTAGTGACCTCCGCTTTAGAACATCTACCCGCCGCTAAGGAGCTCCTTGTTCCGAGCCGCTATTATGGTATGATCTTTGCATTCCGCACTTATGTATATTTTGGGCACGACGGTCCCGTCCCGTCATATGTCGGGCTTTGTACTCTTAGAGGTATGTAGACAACAGGTGATAGATGTGTTTTGGACTCAGGTAGAACATTTATGCGGTTGAACTAGCCGTATTGTTGCACTTGTTCGATGTTCCATATATAGTGGCAAGCCATTGCCTATTTTGATTGTTCCTTTGTTTATATGATGTTATTTGGTGGCAATCATTAGCTTCCGTTGTGATTGGTTAGTCAGGTAAGACACCTTCACCGCCTATTTTGGGTATATGTTATAGATGCAACGTCAGGTTGTCGAATTTTCTATTACCCTTAAGTCGCTGATTGATTACGACAGCTTAGTGTAATGTCGCTCAATTGTATGCGTCGCGACCGCTGCCGGGTCGTGTCATTGAGTTTCAAAGATATCCACCGAAATGGGTATCATGTTGAGACATTGAATGAAATAAATGTTGAATATCTTGGTATTACCAAGCATGTCTCTTACCAGAAATATATCTAGGAGAAATTACCAACTTTATCTTCCGCTTGTATTACGCAAAAATAGTACAATCAAGCACACTCTTACGTAAATCGTAAATTTCATCGATCCAATTACTTTTGTGCTTTGGCATGACTGAATGGGACATGATGGATCAATAATGATGAGATGAATCAGTGAAATCAAATGGACATCCACTTAAGAACCTGAAGATTCTTGAAAGTGGTGAGTTTTTATGTACTGCTTATTCTCAGGGCAATTGATAACTAGGCCGCCACCAATGAAAGTTGGCATTGAATTCCTTGCCTTTCGCGTATATACATGGAGATATATACGATCTATTCACCCACCTCGGGTCATTTAGATATTTTATGGTTCTAATAGACACATCTTTAAGATGGTCTCACGTGCCTACTATCGCCTCGCAACCCGCGATGTGAAATTATTGACATAAATAATACACTTATGGGCACATTTTCTAGATTATCCCATTAAGACTATACGCCTCGATAATGTGGAGAATTTATATATCAAGCTTTTGATGATTATTATTTATCAATTGGAATAAAAGTCAACATCTTCAGTAGCTCATGTTCATACTCAAAACGGTCTTGTAATACATTATTAAGCTCTTGGAATTGATAGCAATACCACTACTTATGAAAACACGATTTCCCACTATCGTCTGGGTCATGCTGTCTTGCATGCAACATCACTTTCATCACTTTCATCTCGCATAAACTCATAATAATAAATACTCTATCACAATTAGTATTTGTTCATTAACCAAATATTGCTCATCTCCAAATATTTGATCAGGCAAGATATGTGTTAGTTGCACCACCACAACACACTAAGATCCCTAAAGAAGGTTAGGAATATATGTTGGGTTTGAATTTCCCTCTATCATTTGCTACCTCGAACCATTAATGGGATATTCATTCACTGCTAGATTTTCATATTATCAATTTGATGAAATAAATTTCTCACAATTAGGGAGAGAAGAAAGAAATTAAAAGATAAATTGGTGAATTTTTAATCACTATCTCATTTTGATCCACGGCTCCTATGTGAATACGAGATCCGTAAGATCATCCACTTGCGTAAAATAGCAAATCAAATGCTAGACGATTTATCGATTTGAAAAGAATAACTAAGTCTCATATCCCCGCAGAACGTGCCTATCCGAATCAAGTCCCAACAGATCATCTACTAGTGACATAGCCATTGAATCTCTGTTAAGTGTATTTTGTATACACTTTTGAGTCCTTTTAAGTTAGTATTTTACTCTTTTATTTCACGTTTAGTATAGTGTTAGATGTGTTTTTCTTTCATTTTGTGTCACAGCGATCATAAAGGAGGAAATACATAATCGAGGAGGAATTGAGCTTAATTGAGATGGAATTACACATTAAAAAGGGAACGAAATGAAGCCTAAGAAGTCCCGGGAAGTATAGAAGAAATTAGACGAAAAAAGGACGAAGAACCGAAATCGCCAAAACGCTGCCGGCAAGTAAGCCGCGCGCTTAAAACACCCGGAGCTCGATTTTGCTGCAGAGTTTCGCTGGCGCCACCGCAGGCCACGGTGCCGACGCGGGATTTTTGATTTTTGGGCCGAATTTGACACGTTTTCAGGGTCCGAAAGGGCAAACTTTTTCCAGCTATAAATCCCTAAAACCCTGCTCATTAATCATAGCTTATACCATAATAAAAAATCATACTTTGGGGAGGAGAAAATGAGGCAAGACACAATTGGAGACATCTCATTGTTCAAGTTATTTTTTCTTTCTCTTACTTTATTTCGCTTATGTTGATTGTAAATTAGTTCTTGACATGACAATGTTTAGAGCTAATTACTTTAGTAGGTTTCCATCGAATCTTCAAGCTCTTTCATATAGTTAATTCATAGTTCTTGATTTCTTCTTCATCATATTAAGATCTATTCAATATTGTTATGATTGCTTGATAATTAACTAGCTATTAATTGTCATCACTTATATGATTTCGAATCAAAAGTCCAAAGGTAGATTTGAATATGTCAGAATTGTCTAGACATAGGTTAAAATCGCGACGAAAGTACTCGATACTTGTGTAGTATTTAAAGGTTATTGTTCTTAATCCTCATGTATGGTAAAACTTATCATAAAATATGTAGGTTTCGCATAAGGTTGAGTTCTCAGATTCCTAACCTAATATAATGATATATTAGTTAACCTGCTATCTTAATAAGAATAAGAATCATTAGCACTGCATTAACACATGAAAGAGTGGATAGTTGAGGAGATTGAAAACCTATTTCCTTCATAATCGTATAAACCCAAAGTGTTATAATATTTAGTTTATTTTCAGACTTAGTCATAATTCTTAGTCATAAATCTAAAACCAAAGATCGCCAATCAAATAGATACCATATGATAGATAATCTGCATTTAATAAATCACCTCGTGGACGATAAACTCGGCCTTACAGATCTTTATTACTTGAACGATACGCACACTCGCGTAAGCATCTAGAAATATCTCAACAAGTTTTTGGCGCCATCACGGACCGCGCATCATAATATCGCTTATCTATTCTTATTTCTAATTTGGTTTTATTTTCGCTTTTATTTTTATTTTTGCTTCGTGATGTGTGTCGTGATCTGCTTTATGTTTTGATTAATCTCAGAACTTAGTTTATGCAAGTAGAGAGGAATCACATTCCTATCCTCCAACCCCGAGATCGAGAGATTGTGCGCATGCACGTAAAATATAAAAGAGCAAATGATTCCTTAGCAATGGGAGATCAATAAACAATAATTTGGGATGACGAAGTTACCACTGCTTTAAGACAAGTCCTCAGAAGAAGATTGGGATTTTGTGATGCCAACCATTACAAGAGTACAGATTGCATCCGCTTCCACCGCTGAAGTCAATAATTTTGAGATCAAACCACCATATTGCACACGGTTCGAGCTCGGGCCATTGGGAATTACCGCAAGACCCTCACTTGCATCTAGAAAACTTACTGGAGTTGTGTGCAACCTTCAAATAAAATGGTGTTACTGATGATGTCATTAGATTGAGACTCTTCTCATTCTCATTCAGGGATAGAGCAAAGTGCTGACACATCACTACATGGCAAGTCTTAGCCCAGCTAAGGCAGCGAAGCTCAGAGGTGAGTTGAATAACTTTTATCAGCTGGAGGGAGAACCATTATATGATGCATGATAAAGGTTTAAATACTTGCAGAGAAAGTGCCCACATCATGGGATTGAGAAGTGGATACTAATCCACATATTTTACAATGAGCTGTGTGGTACAACTCGTACCATCATTGATGTTGCAGCAGGAGGTACGTTAAAAAAAAGGGTGCCAATGAGGCACATGATTTGCTAGAAGACATGACCATAAACAACCATCAGGGGGTAGATGAGAGAGCAATGAACAACAGGAAAATAACTGGGATTCATAAGCTAGATGCTATCATTGCATTGACTGCGCATGTAGCCACTTTGACAAAGCAGATGCAACAGAGTACCATGATAGTTAAAGCAGTTCAGACACCAGCTAAATGTGAAATTTATGGGGGTCCCCATACTTTTGATAGATGCACAACAGTGGACCCAAATAATGTGCCCATGGAGCAGGTTCAGGCAGTGAGGAATTTTCAGAGACCCTACAACAATTCATTCTCCAACACATATAATCCAGGGTGGAGAAATCACTCAAAATTTTCATGGAAGAATGAACAAGGGCAGCAACCACCATTTCAGGTATCATCCTCGCATCACTCAGCCCACTGCACTCCACAAGAGGCTTCGATGACATAAAAGCAAAGATTGTTGACCTTGGACAATTCTCGACTAATTCATGGCGTAAACTAGATCCTCAATTTCATCATTGGCCAATACCTGCATACGCTTTATGACAGAGACTAAACAGCCATGACAAACAAGATCCTCCATTAGGAACTCGAGACTCGAGATAGTGCAAGTGTGGAATTTGAATGAAAGACCTTAGGAACTCTCCTAGTGATACAAAGGATGAACCCTACGGAGCAATGCCAAGCAATTAGCTTGGGGAGTGGGAAACAGTTAGAGCAGAGAGCACCCCGACCAGTGGTTGAAAAAGAAAAGGATGTGGGGAAGACATTTGAGGTAGAAAAGGAGTGGTTACTAGACCGCTTTACTTTAGAGAAGGCTCCACTGATGCGCGTAAGATGCACACACTTTAAACGCAAGTGCACGTTATCGTGACAAGTAGTATAGTCTTGATAAGACCGAATATCGCCCACAAGGATTAGGTTCAATTACCAACTATCTATTTTCTAGTATCTATTTGGTGAATTGATAATTGATTTATTGTTTATAACTAAGAATTATGCAAGCTATTTAAATATAAAGATTTACTTCAATGTGATGAGAATAGGCTTCCATGTATCCTTACTATCCTCTTATGCTACTTACTAATGCATTAACTTACGGTATTCTTCTTTGAGAAAGCAGTTTACGAAATCGCTTTATACTCCCGCTAGGGTTATATAAACACTCAACCTCAAAGATCGCACCTTACCTACCTTTCTGATAAGGATAACTTTATAGGAGGATTAAGAACAAAACCTAGTTGACCGCCACGCACAATGCGCAAAAATTAGGTTGTTAAGCCTCTCATCAACGCTTACATAAATAATCGAGGTATTTTCATCCCCAATCCAAGAATGTCTACCCAACTTACAACATATTCACAATCCCCTTTCTAACTGATTAGAAATCATATAGTGATAATTAGTTGTCAATTAATTACCAAGAATTCAACTCAATTATCGATAGATCTCACAATAAGAAAAATAACCATAAGCATGCATTAATTTATAACATAAGTTTCTAGCAATTCAACATGGAAAGCCCTATAAGAGAATTAGTTCCTAGCCATAGATATGACAAGAACTAATTCAAAGTTCATCATACAAAACTGAAATAAAGAACAAGAAAGGGAAAAGCAATTACTAAACTAATGGTATCCAATCTCCAAGCAAAAGTCTTGTCATAGTAAGAAGGAACCTCAAAACCGCTAGGGTTCTCCTTTATAGCCGCAAACCGCCTCCTCTTTCCTTCTTCAGTTCGCCTAGAATTTCACAAAGACCTAATTTTTCCGCTGCCGCCATGTTCGCATGTAGCCGCTACCAAGTTCTCGTAATCCGTCAGTGTTTTGCGCCGCGCCCGATATTCGTTATTCGGTAGCCGCGCACGCATCTCCGTAGCTTCTGATGTTTAGCGCCGCGCTCGCTATTGCTCGGTAGCCGCGCGCCAGTCTTCGACCTTCGATAGTGGCGCCGCGACCGCTGATCGCAGGAGGCGCCGCTACCGGGTCCGATTTCACCTCGCTCGCCACTTTCTCTGCTTTCACCGCATCTCCTCTTGCCCTCTTTAGCTCCTTTTCCGCCATTTGGCCATTTTAACTATTTTGACTCAAAAGAAAGAAAACTATCCTAATACGACACTTATATGTGCAAACGACAAAAGACTAACTAAAATCGACTAAAAGGTGTATATAAAATACACCGATCAAATACCTCCAAACTTCACCTTTGCTCGCCCTCGAGCAAAGATAGAAAGAAATAAAATAAAAGACTCAAAAGAACAAAAAATAGAAGACTCACTGCCATTGATCACTTTTGCTGCAATAGTGTTAACTAGAAAAACATGAAGGTTAGCAAAATAATATGCAGGAACATATAGCATGAAATTTTCAAAGACACTAAACACACGGTTAAATATTTCGCAAACTCATATTCATCATGCTTAATGGAAGTCAATATACTAAATCATGCATGTAAATTCAAGAATTCCTACGGCATGCTTACTTGCTATTCTCCACTAATTCGATATGCATAAAAGAGATCTTCAGACTTTAAGGGTTGTAATGTAGGCTTAGGTAGGGGTTGGTAAAAATAGGCATTTAGGCTCATTTTTGTACCATAAGCTCTTTAGCTTTTCAAGATTTCCTTTCTTTTGTTCTTTCTTCATTTCGATTCTATCTTTTCCTCTTTGTTTTGGGAGAGTGAAGTATATAATAATGACAAGCACTCCCAAACTTAGGCTTTTGCCTATTTCTTATTACTTTTGTATCAGTGCAACAGACTTATTCACTCTTTTGTCTTTTTTTAACACAATGCATTCCACTATTTTCATATTTTCACTTATGGTACAATTTAGGAATATAGTGTCAAAGGTTAAGTTTCAAATTTAGGCTCAATGGGGCTGACTAGGGATATTTTTAAAGTACGAGATATAAAAGAATGGTAAGAATTGGCTATCAAAGAAATGCCTGAGTCATCTCCCTAACATGCATATCCTAACTATTTCGCCTCAAATAGCAAGCAATCATAACACATAGGTTTTCATTATTTAGCATGCACAATTTAAGCAAGAAACTCCAAATAGACAGATTTTGTGAGTTTTTGGCATATCTAACCTAAGTGTTTAGATAGTTGCTTCAATTCCGTTACATTATTCCACCTTACTTCACTAGGTGTTTCTAGCAACTACAGCATACATGATCTTTGACAGGCAATTATGACTCAAAAAAGAAAAAAAAATTTGGTGACTCAAAAATAAACATAAAACAATCAAAAAGACTTAACTAAAACATAACATGACACAAATAAAATAAAACACAAATAAACACCCCCAAACTTAAATCACACATTGTCCCCAATGTGTGTAGACTCAAAGACAGTAAAAGAAATAAGACACTTACAGACTTTGGCTAAAATGCGCGTGGCGTGGATAATGATCGACTATCGTTGAACAAGGAACTCAACTCGCTGATTTGTTGCCTTGTTTATTGTCGTTTTGTACCATCGCGGTCCAAGGTCCGCATCATCCTCATCCGATTTTGATACAATTGCTCCATCGGGCGCTGAGGTTCTCGCTCGTGGTCGTCGCTGCTAGGTCCTCGCCTCATATTGATCCCCTATTTCGTGCTCATCTTCGCCCATGGCGACTTCGCCGCCGCTGGTTGTACTCTCCGTCTGCCGCTGGGGCTTGGTCCGGGAAAGAGTGCACTATCCTATGTGACACGGCAGCTGGTTTCTTTCACGAGTATCCGTAGGATTGGGACCACACTCACGTGACATAGCTTGCGATAATCGAGCCATGTCCCAATCCGCCGCTGTTACTAACCCGCTGATTTCTCAATGCTCGCACTATTTCTTTCCCCACATCAATCGCCAACCTCATAATTCCATATATCGCTTAATCCTATCCTCCGCACTCAGTGAAGGCGTGGATGGAATCATACGCGCCGATTTAAATATAGCCAACCTTTGGCTACTTTGTTGAATCGCACTGCTCAAAGGTTTGACCCATTTCTTCCAATATCAAAACAGCCCTGTGATAGCTCATCGGTTCCGCAATGTTATTCCGCCGATGTTGTCACGCTTCCTAGACCATGTTCTATAGAGGTTCCAATCATCACTTTCTGCAACATCAACCGTCTTCAATTGTGCATTTACCTCTTCTGCTGTCACAGGCACACAGTGTCCCCTTACAAAGCATCCCCTTTCCACCTTCTCCGGAAAGTTGGCATAAAATTCACGCACCATTGTTGTGTTGACTGGTGCTATCTTCTCCGGATTCACAAATCTCCTCCACTCCCTTAACTCAATCATCGCCCGAATGGGCTCGTAAACATCTTCTTCCCCATATGACTCCCTCTGGTAGTCCATTCCCTTCTCGCATTAAGGGTCCGCATCGCTTTTTGTATCTTTCGTAGGCTTCGTAGCTCACAAACCTATTTTCATCATATCGCTGGGTCAGTGGATGCGAGCCTCTTCTTTTCCTGGTGGCCATGGTTAAAACAGTTTCTGAAGCTTACAATTTAGTGGCACAAATGTTTCCTACACAATTAACAACTAGCAGCGAACACAACACCCCCAAACTTCAACTTTTCTACCCAATACCCACACTCCTTTTCCTACTCTTTTCTCCAAACTTCACAATCAACTTTTCAGTACCCACTACTTCAACTACAATGCTCCTTCAAACTACTACCTCCTTTGACTTCAACAAAGGACTCAAGAACAAAAAAAATTACCTTTTTATGAGAAGATTCAAGCTTGTTCTTGTTTCAATTGGTGGTTTGAGGCTATGGAATGGAGCTTTGTTGTTTGAGATAGCTAAGGATTTTTAGGAATTTAAGAGTTTTGATTGTGGTTGGGTTGGATCTATGGAGGATTTGTGGGCGATTTTTCGGATTTTCGTGGGTTTTTGAAAGGATGGTTAGGTTTTTGAAATTGGATTTGGGGAAAATCTGATTCGGGCGCTAAGTTCCGATTCCCGCTTACGCCATGCCGCTTTTAGCCGCTACCAATCATCCGGCTCTTCGACTTTCGCACCGCGACTGGCTGGAAATACGGCGCCTAAACTGGACATATTTTTCTGGAATTTTGCCACCGCGGCCCTGCTCCTGGGCGCCGCGACGCGTAAACTTCAGCTGCTCGCTTCTTTTCGCGCCATGCCGCTTCCTGGCGCCGCGATGCTACCCGATTGTCCGAAATTCGCTTTTCTTCGCCGCTTTCGCTTTATTTCCTGTACCTATCAATCACAACACAAATACAAGAACCCAAAACCGTGAGACTGTTCTAGACATAATAAAATAAACTAAAGATGTAAATTAAAATAACATAATCAAAATGTTGCCTCCCAAGTAGCTGTTTTTAACGCTTTTAGCCTGACGCAAGTTCCTTAGCTTTAATAACCCCGTGGATTAAGCCCCAACCAATCCATTTCTCCACATTTGGCGCCATTTTCTTTCTTTTCTTCTTAGCATTATCGCAGCGGGAGTTCAAGAATACTTACCTCCTTTAGCTGGCATTTCAAAGAAACCATGCTCGCTTTCGCTCATCGCTTTCGTTGACTTGTATCGCTCGCATGCTGGTTTGATAGTGCCGATTGCAAAGCACCCACTCATCATTGGTGGTTTCAACGACGGTTTAAAAACTTTAAACACCATTTCTTCATTTTCCACCCTTAATGTTAACTCTCCTCTTCAACATCAAGCAAAGTTCTCCTGCTAGGAATGGCCTCCCAATATGATAGGGATTTCCGCATCTTCTTCCATATCAAGAATGAGGAAATCTGGCAGAAAGAAGAATTTTCCTACTTTCACAATCACGCCTTCAATCTTGCTCGTGATTTAACCATCGCCCCGCCGCCACCAGAGGCTTAATGCGTTAGTTCGGCCTCACCCAACTCTAATCTTTTAAAACCGAGCAGTGGCATCGATTTATACTCGCCCCTAAATCACACAAGGCTCTCTGCAGTCACCCCGCCCATCAGGCGTAGTGTAAAGCTTCCAGATCCTTTAGCTTTGGTGGCAACTTTTATCGCAAGATAGCACTACACTCTTCCATAGTGCTACTATTTCGCACTGCCAGCCTTTTTCTTCTTCCCAAAATCTCCTTCATAAACTTGAAATAGAGGGCATTTGCTCTAATGCTTCTATGAAAGGTATGTTGATACGCAGTTTTCTCAATGTCTCCAAAAATTTGGAGAATTGTTTATCAACCGCCTTTCGTAGTCTCTGGGAAAGTGGATCTTCTCTCAGATACTCCTTCTCCGAGTTTTCTACTGGCTAGGCTCAATCACCTTCTCTTTTCTAACTCGCTTTCTTCTCAACTACCGGCCGAGGTGATCGCTTCTCCAACTCTCTTCCACTTCTCAACCGCATCGCTCGACATCGCTTCCTGATTTACCTCGTATTGCTTCGCAATGTCCCACGTGGCTCTGCTTGCCTGCTTTTGCTAGCCGACCCACCGTGTTCCAAGTTTCAACGAGGATCTAGCTTCGCTACGAATCGCCTCGGCGCTGCAAGTGCCGCCACAATGCCACCATCCGACTTTTCGCCGAACTGCGTATTGAATCGCTGAGGCCGCCGGGCTGAATGAAGCGGTTGCCGATTCGCTCTGGTTCTCGCATCGCCCCTATACCGATTCTCGCCGCTCGTATTGGCTCTGTTCTCGTATTGGTTCTGCTGCTCGTGCCGGTTCGCCGCTCGGTCTCTCTCCATGAGAAATTTGGGTGGTTCCTCCACCCGGATTATAAGTGTCGAGTAGGGTTGTTCTGCCGCTTTGATAATTACCTACCGCCGACACTCGCTTGCTCCATCGTATGTTATCGGGTCACCGAGGACACCTATCAAATGTACGTGGGCTACCACATATCTCACAACTTTTAGGCATCCGCATCGCATTCATCGACATCAGATGTTGCCGCAATCGCTTTCGCTAAAAGGGCCACTGGGCATTCAAGGCAAAGAATAACATCTATTTCGCGGACTCCCACCGCTCTTCTCCCACTTGTCGACCTCTCGCTCGTGATACGGTTGTTAGTGGCCATATCTTCTAATAACTCATGAGCGCCGGGTCGCTTTTCTCACGAATGCTCCACCGCACGCATCTACGATGGTTCCGTTGTATTGCTCACCAGTAGAAGATGTGACCAAGTTCCACAACTCAACGAATGGTGCTGGCACTTTCTTTGTAGATCCTGAACCTTTCCAAGCTTCATAAGGACTCTCCATCCGCTTGGTAAAAATTGTTCAACTCCCTCTCAATTTTGCCGCTTACACTGGGAAAGAACTTGGCTAGGAATTTCGCGCCACTCTTGCCATGTAAAAATCGAATCGCCTACAGGAATTCAACCATACTTTTGCTCTATCCCTATGAGAAGCGGAAAGAGCCTCAACTGACGCAAGATCATCAAGAACACCGCTATATTCAACGCTGCCCATAGCTCAAAAAAATTAGCTACGTGCATACGTGGATCCTCCGACTAGCCTCCGAATTGCACCGCAGGCCGCACTCATGCTCGTAATCACGGCTTTATCTCGGTTGTTGCCCTATCGCAGTGAGCCTAATGCACGTCTGCGCTCCATTTACTCGCGCATATAGTCTCCCAAACTTCTTTCCGCCGACTGGACTCTCTTCCACGCCTATCGGGCGCTGCCTATGTATTCCTCGGACGGGTTGATTCTCTCCTAACCCTTCTCCCATCCCGCTGTTGTTCTCAACGCCGCTCATCTCTAACAAGGTTGCAATCCGATTCTTTCTCGCTCGCTTGTGTTTTCAATTTTTGATTGAAGGGAACAAGAGTGTCCGCCTCTTCTCCTTCGCATAAACCGACTTCAAATAGATCAAAAATGCATAACAAATCACTGCACTCGAATTTTCAAAAGAAAACGTAAAAATTAAATTTAAAAGAAAAGTTAAAAACCAAATTAGAAATTAAAAATAGACAAATTTGATATTGAACTATGCCTAACTTCTGAACTACGCCAAAAACTTGATGCGCGGTAAGATGCACACACTTTAAACGCAAGTGCACGTTATCGTGACAAGTAGTATAGTCTTGATAAGACCGAATATCGCCCACAAGGATTAGGTTCAATTACCAACTATCTATTTTCTAGTATCTATTTGGTGAATTGATAATTGATTTGTTGTTTATAACTAAGAATTACGCAAGCTATTTAAATATAAAGATTTACTTCAGGTGATGAGAATAGGCTTCCATGTATCCTTACTATCCGCTATGCTACTTACTAACGATTAACTTATGGTATTCTTCTTTGGAGAAAGCAGTTTACTTAAATCGCTTTATACTCCCGCTAGGGTTATATAAACACTCAACCCCAAAGATCGCACCTTACCTACCTTTCTGATAAGGATAACTTTATAGGAGGATTAAGAACAAAACCTAGTTGATCATTACACACAATGCGCAAAATTAGTGGTGTTAAGCCCTCATCAATGCTACATAAATAATTGAGGTATTTTCATCCTCAATCCAAGAATGTCTACCCAACTTACAAAGATATTCACAATCCTCCCTTTCTAACTGATTAGAAATCATATAGGATAATTAGTTGTCAATTAATTACCAAGAATTCAACTCAATTATCGATAGATCTCACAATAAGAAAAATAACCATAAGCATGCATTAATTTATAACATAAGTTTCTAGCAATTCAACATGGAAAACCCTATAAGAGAATTAGTTCCTAGCCATAGATATGACAAGAACTAATTCAAAGTTCATCATACAAAACTGAAATCAAGAACAAGAAAGGGAAAAAATTACTAAACTAATGGTATCCAATCTCCAAGCAAAGTCTTGTGTTGTGCAAGTGGGAACCTCAAACGCTTAGGGTTCTCCTTTATAGCCGCAAACCGCCTCTCTTTCCTTCAGTTCGCCCTGCATTTCGCCAAAAGACCTAATTTTTTCGCACAAGTTCTGCAATCCGGGTGTTTTGGCGCCGCCCGAGATTCGCTGCTCGAGGGCACCTGCCAGATCTCTGTAGCTTCTCGGATATTTAGGCGCCGCGACCGCTATTGCTCGGTAGCCATGGCCGAAGTCTTCGACCTCTCGATACTGGCGCCGCGCCCCGCTGATCGCAGGAGGGCCACGCTGGTCCGATTTCACCTGCTCGCCACTTTCTGCTTTCACCGCATCTCCTCTTTTGTCCTCTTTTAGCTCCTTTTCCGCCATTTGGCCATTTTAACCACTTTGACTCAAAAGAAAGATAAACTATCCTAATACGACACTTATATGTGCAAAACGGGACAAAAGACTAACTAAAACTGACTCAAAAGGTGTATATAAAATACATCGATCATCCACCCGTAGTGATGAGGGAGTACACAGACAAAATTCCTTACCCTCAAAGATCGCAGGTAAGGTTGTGGATAAGGCCAAAATTTTTAGAGGTATTTAAAAAACTGCACATTAACATTCCTTTCATTGAAGCTTTGAAGCAGATGCCAACGTATGTGAAATTCATGAAAGAGATCCTGTTTAAGAAGAGGAAACTGACAGATTATGAGGCAGTGGTGCTGACAGAGGAGTGCAGTGCTATATTGCAAAAGAAACTTCCCCCTAATTTGAGAGACCCAGAGAGTTTCACCCTACCTGCACCATAGGGAATGTGACATGCAAGCAAGCCCTGTGTGACTTGGGGGCAAGTGTCAACTTAATGCCCCTATCTGTGTTCAGAAGACTTGGTTTGGGGAGGTAAGGCCAACCACGCCTCCTCAGCCTAGCCGATCGCTCAACAGTGCATCCCCAAGGAATTATTGAAGATGTATTGGTACAAGTGGGTAAATTCATCATTCCTGCTGATTTCCTCATTTTAGACATGGAGAAAGATGACAATATTCCCATGATCCTTGGGAGACCATTCCTAGCCACAGGGAGAGCCCTCATTGATGTTGAAAAGGGGGAGTTAAAGCTCAGAGTTCAAGGTGAGGAAATGGTGTTCAAAGTTTTCAAGCACTCATCAACCTCAAGTCGATGCTAGATGTTTTGCTATCAGCAGTAGATAAGGTCAGGCCTAAGAAAAACCTCACAAGTATTGTTGCTCATGGTACCACCAAAGCAAAGACAAGAACCCGCCAGAAGAAATCTGAACTAGCTATTGATGAAAAAGAATTGAACACCTCTGAAATCATAACTGTGAAAAAGAAGAGAAGGAGGAGAAAGAGAATTGTGCTAAAATAGATATGTGGAGGGGACACTCTACCCCCTTGATTTAGTAAGTAACATGCGTCCGACTAAAAGACGTTAAAGACAGCGCTACTTGGGAGGCAACCCAATGGTTTTAATTACGTTATTTAAATTTTGTTTTAGTTTATTTTATTTTGTCTTGAACAGTCTCACAACCTTGGTTTTTGTCTTATGTTGTGATGGCAGGTGGACTAAGGACTGGCCCTGAGCGGAGAAGGATAAAAAAATGCTGGAAAAGGACAAGTGCTGTGCACAGCGCCGCGACACCAAAATGAAGGGCCACGACGCTGAAACTTCGTAGGCCCAAAACTGGCAATTTCAATTTTTCCTCCTGCACTCCGCATGACCGCAGACAGGTCAAGAAGTTGTCCCTTTATTTTTAGTTTTCACACATTAGGGACAATGTGTCGATTAAGTTTGAGAGATGTCTTATTTTGTTTTATTGTTTTGTTTTTGAGTCTTTTTATCATTTTCAGGTGTTTTTGAGTTCATATTTTTTTATATGGATCATGCATGTTGTAGTTACAAAGATATCGAGTGGATAAAGTGGGATAATGTAATAGAATTAAAAGCATACCAGGTGCTTGTTAGATATGCCAAAAATTCATGACATCTAATTATCGATATTTGTGCTTAGCCTATGAAAGTGTCATTATGGAAAGAAATGTTGAAAAATATCTAGAAAATCTGTTTGTTTGTTATTTGAGGCGAAATAGTTAAGATATACATGTTTTGGAAGATGATTCATGCATTTATTTGATAGCCCTTCTGACCATTCATTACCTATCCTAACATAAATTGTATCACTAGTCAGCCCCTTTGAGCCTAAAATAAGATCTTTCTTCGACACCCTATGATTCCTTTGTTGTGCCATAAGTGATAATTGAAAACTCGAACGAAAGTGTTGAAAAAGAATAAAAAAAGTGAAAATTTGATGCACCCCAATGAAAAATATGCAAAAGCCTAAGTTCGGGTGTGTTATTTATAATGTATCTCATTCTCTCAAAATAAAAGTGGGGAAAATTAGTATGGGATTAAAAAAAAGTCAAAAAGAAGGAAAAAAGTTGAATGAAAATGCTTATGGTACGTAATTGAGCCTAAATGCTTACTTTTACCTACCCCTGCCTAAGTCTAAATTACAACCCTTGAAAGTCCTGATGATCTTTAATATGTATATCTATGATTAGTGGAGAATAACAAGTAAACAGGTCTATAGCGTTTGAGAAAGATGGAATGAAATTGACATGCATATGTTAGGTGTTTGTATTCCCATTGATCATGATCTAAGTGAATTTGTGAAATATCTAACTTGAAATTTTAGATTGCTGAAATATTCATGCTATATATGTTCTAACATATTATCCCAACTTTTATTCATGATTTTGAAGAAGCATTGCTATAGCTACTTGATCCATTTCATTGAGTCTTCTATTTGATTTGATTTTTGTTTTTGTTTAGTGCTTTATTCGAGGGCGAGTAAAGTGTAAGTTTAGGGGTGTTTGTTAAGTGTATTTTGTATACACTTTTGAGTCCTTTTTAGTTAGTATTTTACTCTTTTATTTCGCGTTTAGTATAGTGTTAGGTGTGTTTTTCTTTCATTTTGTGTCACAACGATCATAAAGGAGAAAATACATAATCGAGGATGAATTGAGCTTAATTGAGATGAAATTGCACATTAAAAAGGAAAAGAAATGAAGCCTAAGAAGTCCCGGGAAGTATAGAAGAAATCAGACGAAATTCGGACAAAAAAGGACGAAGAACCGAAAAACTGCCAAAAAGACGTCAACAGCGCCGCGGCGCTAAAACACCCAAGAGCTCTGATTTTGCTGCAGGAGTTTCGGCGCCGTGGCGCCAGCCTGCAGGGCCATGGCGCGGACGCGGGATTTCTGATTTTTGGGCCAAATTTAACGCGTTTTAGGGTCCGAAAGGGCAACTTTTCCCAGCTATAAATCCCTAAAACCATGCTCATTAATCATAGCTTATACCATAATAAAAAATCATACTTTGGGGAGGAGAAAAGGAGGCAAGACACAATTGGAGACATCTCATTGTTCAAATAAATCCTCGTCAAGGAGATTTTATCGTCGACAAACAGACAACAAATGAGAGAAACAACAATTCAGAGGATTGTTTTCCAGGAAACATAATTCGAAGTTACAATCTCACTTTAGTAGAAAGTTATACATATCATTTTAGCAAGAGTTACAATCTCACTTTAGTAGAAAACGAAAAAGACTAGATAGCCAAAATGAAGTGGAGTACCAACCTCTCCCGAACAGCATATTACTTTTTGGCTTTTCCATGCTGTTCAATCTTGTTGTATAGTTCACATACATCAGGCATCTTATCCTTGAATGGAAGCACATAAACCTGATAAAACTTTTGTTCTGATGGCAACAAAACAGTATACAGATTGTAATCTTCATTCGTGCACTTATGTATCTTGCTAATGTTACAAGACCTGACAAAGAGCTTTCTGTTAATTTACTAGCAAGATATAATTCTTCTCAGGCATTGAAACAGAATTAAGCATATACTGTGATATCTAAAGGGAACTATTGATATAGATCTAATTTATGCTAACAAAGATAGTACAGATCTTGTTGGTTATGATGGTGCATGTTATTTATCTGGCCCACATAAAGCTCGATCTAAAACACGCTATCTGTTTACATGCGAAAGTAATGCTATATCGTAGCGATCTACAAAGAAGTCTACATTTGCTACTTCTTCGAAATAATATCTATTCATGAATCAAGTAGTGAATATGTGTGGTCAGAGGAAGGTGTGACCTAAAGTGTGATACAAAAATACTCAATCTTATATGAAGACAATGTTGCATGCATATCCCAATTAAAAGGAGGATTCATAAAAGGAGATAGAAAAAAACACATTTCATCAACATTATTCTTCATACATGAGCTCCAAAAGAATGATGATATTGATATGCAACAAATTCGTTCAAGCGACAATCCTGCAGATTTGTCCACCAAATCTTTGTCGACTTCAACTTTTGATAGATTTGTCCACCAAATCTTTGTCGACTTCAACTTTTGATAAGATGGTAAATAAGATAGGAATGCAAAGACGACATCTGAATTGTGGTCTTCATTAGGGGAGTAAAATACGTGTTGTACTCTTTTTTTCCTAACTAAGATTTTGTCCCATTGGGTTTTCCTGGTAAAGTTTTTAACGAGGCAACTTGTAGCACATATTATTAGATGAGTACTCTTTTTCCTTTACTTGAATTCTCACTGAATTTTTCCTCATAAGGTTTTAGCGAGCCATATTATCTATTAATGAATATTCAAGGGGAGTGTTATAAATACATTGTATTATGGATGTTCATTCAAATACACTATTATCCGATAAACTTATAATCAAGCAGACAACTTACAAATAGCTCAAGCAGATAGTTTGCAAGTAGCTCAAGCAAGCAGCATGTCAGCAACTTCCTAAAAAGCTTTACAACAGCTTTCTTAGACTTGCAATCAAATAGGCAGCTTGCAAGTAGCTCAAGCAAGCAGCTTGCCAATAACTTCTGAAAAGCCTTGCAACTGCTTTTTTCCTCTATAAATAGGAAGTCAATTCATTTAATTTGTGTATCACTAGTTGAATAATATATCAATCTCTCTTTATATTTGTTTATGATATATTTACTTTATAGATTTTATTTCATAACAAACTTTTTTGTGTACTGTTTTTAACGTTAAGATTTCCCTGGAAATAACATGGATATAGTGCAAGAGCTGTGTGTTTAATATGACGAAAAGTATTACTATAATTATTTCCGAAGTTGAATATTTGACTTGATCTCCAAACTAGTTTATATGTATGAGATAAATTAAGATAAATATTTTCCCTTTAATGGATAGTTTGTGTAATTTTCTCAATTTCTGATCCAATTTGAATTTGTTAGTTCTTTTAGGCTGAATACATTGACAACTTCTTAAACTTGTTAGAAAATTTCATCTAGATACTTGATTTACAGTGTGTTTTAACTGAATATGTGAACACATAATAAAGTGTTTATATTAGACACTTTCAGTTCAAATTTTGAAAAAAGTGTTACGCGTGTTCTCCAATATCATAACTTAATCACATAAAATATATTACCTCCTTTAGTTATACACATTCACTTGAATAAGCAGTCAAAACCCCAAATATTTTTAATTGAGACTGATGTGTATAATTAAGGAGATTATATATTTTATGTGATTAACTTAAATGAAAGATTTTCCAAATAGAATATTTAATAGGAACAATTTATCTTTATCATATAGTTAGGTGTTCAATTAGAATAAGCTATAATTTTAGTGTCTAAATGAAGTTTATTAGTAACAAATTTGAGGTGAAATCAATATATTAAGCCTTTCTTTTTTACAATGGAGGAAATACATATGTATGATCCTACATCATAGAGAAATTAAATAGAAAACAATACTCTCTTCGTCTCAAAATATTGTCCTAGATTCACTTGGTGCGGGGATTGCAAAAGGGTTTTTTTTGTTTTGTCCATTTTTTCTTCTATTTTCTTTTAGTGTGTGCTAAGAATAGTTTGGTCTTTTTCACCTTTTTAATGATGACAAAAGGTGATCTCTTTTGTACCAAGAAAAGTGGAGACTTGTATTTTTAAAGTGTCTTTCTACTAATTCCTACTGTTCATTCTACTTTTTGATTTGCACATGATAAGTAATTATTGTTATCTAAAAAATGAAAGCAATAACTAAAATAGTAAAACACTTATTACAAGAACTAGGTAATTGAAAACAAAAGATTATAATAGAAAATAATCTTAACTTAAAATTGAAAACAAGAACCAACACTTGAACTGAAACTACTTGCTGAGTCGAGTGATGACACTCTGTCGTTAAGATAAGATTGCCCTGTATATATCTTTTTTACATTTCTAGCCAATAGTCTCCCAAAATGAAACAACTACTAACACATGAGCAAAGAAATTTCAAGTGTTTATCTTGAAGAACTTTGAGTATTGAAAAAATGCTTTAGAGGAAGAAGTTTTCAGGTACGAGGGACATCCTCTAAGAAGGGACATCCTCTAAGAAGTCTCCCAACAAGGGACATCCTCTAAGAAGTTGATGCGCGAAAAGATGCACACACTTTAACGCAAGTGCACGTTATCGTGACAAGTAATATAGTCTAGGTAAGACCGAATATCGTCCACAAGGATTAGTGTTCAAGTACCAATTATCTATCTTTTGGTATCTATTTGGTAACCGATATTTGAGTTTGTTGATTATACTAACAATTATAAATACTAATTAACTAAGTGTTTACTTCAGTAGTGATGGAAATAGGGCTTCCAAGTCTCCTCAACTATCCGCTTATATTACTTATTAATGCAATGAATTATGGTTCTTCTTCTTCGAGCTAGCAGTTTACTAAATCGCTTTATACTCCGCTAAGGCTATATAAACACTCAACCCCAAGACGCTTCCTTTCTACCTTTCGGTGATAAGGATGACTCTATAGGAGGATTAAGACCAAAAACTTAGTTAATCGTCACGCGCCATGCGTAAAATTAGGTGTTTAAACCTCTCATTAACGCTACACAAGTAATTGAGGTATTTTCATCCCCAATCCAAAATATGTCTACCCAACTTACAACATATTCACAACCTCCTCCTTTCGAAGTTTGATTAGAAATCATATAAATAATGACAATTAGTGATCAATTAATTACCAAGCATTCAAAGCAATTATTGGATAAATCTCAACAAGAAGAAGAATAACCATAACCATGCATCAATTCATAACATAAGTTTCTAGTGATTTAACATGGAAAGCCCTATAATGGAATTAGTTCCTAGCCATTGACATGACAAGAACTAATTCAATATCCAACATAAACTAAAATAAAGTAAAAGAAAGAAAAAGAAAAATACTTAAGAACGAGTCTCCAAGCCTTCTAGCATCCAAGGGTTGTGTTGTGGAATATTTACGCACGGATCGTGGAAGCGTGATGTAGAGTGGTGAATGGTGGAATCGAGAATGAATTCTTCTAACGACGTAGAGACTATTTATAGACCAAGAATCCTTTTGGTGGCGGTTATGATTACGTAGTAGGAAAAGTTATTAGAATCCTTTTAGGTAAGGGTTTTAAGGTAGGAAAAGTTATCCTTTAGGTAGGAAAAGTTATTCTTTAAGATTCTCAAACATGTCAAATTTGGCCTGTAACTTCATAAATCCGCCGGCCATGCTCGCAGAATCGAAATGCCGCAAATAAAAAATCGCATCTTTCTAACTTTCAGCACATCGCCGTGGCGCCGCTGCCAGAGTCGCGACGCCGGTGACGCTCGCGATTCGCCTCGCCGCTCTTTTTTCATCCGACTTCGCCCGATCTCTCTATAATTTCCTAACTTAGACTTCATTTCTTGGCCCTTTAGTGTGCAATTCCATCTCATTTATGCTCATTTCATCTCCTTTTCGCTATTTCTCCATTTTTGACCGTGACACAAAAAGAAAGGAAAACGACCCTAATACTATACTAAACATAAATAAAATGAGTAAAATACTAACTAAAAATGACTCAAAAGTGTATATAAAATATACCGATAAGAAGTCACTAGGTTACTCAACTTTTTCATGCTTTGTCTAAAGCAATAAATTCACTCCATCGTGGATCTGCCATGCAAGTTTGCTTAGAGGATTTTCAAGAAAATGTACCACCACCAATTGTAAATATATACCCACTGGTGGACTTGTTGTTCTTTATATCAGATATCCAGTTTGTATTATTGTACCCCTCTAGTACAACTGGATATCTCGAATAGTGCGACCCATAATTTAGCATATATTTCAGGTACCGTAGTACCTGATTCAACACTTTTCAATTATCACTACTTGGATTACGGGTAAACCTATCCAATTTGTCGATCGCATAAGTTTATATCAGTCGAGTGCAGTTTGGTATGTACATCAAACTCCCAATTACCTGCGCATATCACTCCTAGAATACAGGCGCACCACGATTTTTATCAATCTTCTGATTCATATCCAGTGGTGACTTTATCGGCGAAATGTCGAACATCACAAACTTTCTCAACACATCCTCGATGTAGTGAGACTGAGATAAGACCATTCCGTCAGATGTCTTAGAGATCTTGATCCCTAAGATGACATCTGCAATACCCATATCCTTCATGTCGAAATATTATTTCAACATATTCTTAGTCTCTAGGATCAAACTAGGACTGCTCCTTGTGATCAACATGTCGTCTACATAAAGGAATATCATGACGAACGAGTCATCATTACATTTCATGTAGACATATTTTTCACACTCATTAATGGAGAAATCCTTCGATAGTAGAGTACTATCAAATTTTTCATGTCATTGTCTCGGGGCTTGTTTCAGCCCGTACAAAGATTTGATAAGTCGACAAACTTTCTTCTCTTGCCCTGGAACCACATACCCCTCGGGTTGTTCCACATAGATCGCCAATGCCGCCCACCGGCCTGTTAAGCTGGCTCGGGCGGCTCGGGCGAGAAGAGGGCGGGTCGAAGTTGGGCGGCTCAAGTGGTCGGGCCCAAGTGACCATAACGTGTCCCGCCCCGGCCCCGGCCCCGCTGGGTAGTGGCCTGACGGACTGTCCATGGTTTTGTTTTGTTTTTTTAAATTTTTCACTAAATTAAAAATACTAAATTACTAACAAAGTAACATTAACATATACTTGTCATATTAATATAGTCATATACATATACTATAATATTATAGACTTATAGTATTATAATTATAGTATTATACTCATATATATAATATATTTATAAACTATAAAGTATAAACTATAACAAAGATAAACTATAAAGTATAAACTAAATAATTAAACAAAGACAAGAAGAGTGTAAAAACATCCCAAGGATGTTTTGTGCCTCTTATATTATTAATTATTTCATTGAAATATACAAGATTCAAAATTACAATATTGTAGTGTATCGTTGTTGAAAAAATTGCAAAAGACATAGAAAAATTAAAAATTGCAAAGAAATAAATTACCAATTTGAAAATATTTTTCTAGTTTCTTTATAATTTCGTGGTTCTTCTATTGAATTGGTATATCTTCGTCAAATTGTTCCACGCCGCTACTCATGCCTTCGCATAAAATGTCGCTGTAGTTGTCGCCTTCTTCTTCGTTAATCGTCGATCAGACCTCCTTCGCCTCCGCCGTATCCAATCTCTCGAATAGTACCGCCATCTCCAAGCTATCTCCGCTAATGAGTGTCTCAGGTTTCCTATTTGAAATCGTCAGAAAGCGCCGTGCGATTGACGACGCTTGAATGTTCAAAATATCTCGCCATCATTGAAAGTGTCGGAAATGTCTTCATTCTCGCATCCAATATTTCAGCAAGTCTTCATTTCCTTCTTCATTGATAATCGCTGTAAGATAAATTACCCGCAAAACAAAAACATCGAACTCGCTAATTTGGTTAGCACCGTACCACCGCACATTCTATTTCTCGAGGCTTTCAATAGAACTAATAGTACTAGCCCCGTAATCAACATGCCTTTTTTAGGTCAGGTCAAGAAGAAGATGGTACAAAAGTCCTGGGTTACTAGCACTTTCACTGTAATGCCGATATACTTTTTGCATTCATCTTCTACGCTATTCAACACTTCTTCTAGCGTTAGTTCAATAGTGGCTCAACATTTAAATTTTTGGGAGTCTGAGGTGGTAGTACGTCCATACAGCTTATAAATATTTTCAATAAGACTTTTACAACACTCTACTTTAATAGTCGTTTAATACATCACCAATAATATAAATAGGGAATAGGAATAAAATATTTCTTTAATTTCATAAACATTTTTTAATAGTCGCAGATAAGCATTTTTCCATATATTCTTTAAGAAGTAAAAATATTATAGCTATATAAAACAACATAGTTGAAATAGTAGGATAATATAAAGTAGAAAATTCTTTGTTGCTCGTTGAAAATTTTCTAAAAATACAATAAGTTCTCTAATTTTTCCTAATCATTATCCACAATCATATCATTTGGATTTTTGATTATGGGCGTTAAAAATAAAGTAATAGATTTTCTATAGTCATAAGCAACAACTAGTTGGTCATATAAAGAATTCCACCTAGTTGGTACTTCTTCGGAAATTTTTCTGTAAGATAGTCCACAATCGTGACAAGTTTTTTATATTCTTTTCTCTCGTTGAATTCTATTATTTTTAAAAATAAAGTGTATAGCAAATTGTATTTTTCAAGAATATCTTGAAAGGAGAAAGACCATCCTTTACAACTAAGTTATAAATATGGCACGCACATTTGATATGAAAATGTTTTGGAAAAGACGGAGTTAAAACATCTCTTAAAATACTAATAGCAGAATTGTTAGAAGATGCATTATCTAATGTAATACTCATAACTTTATCGCTATTCCGTAATAATCGCAGATCAATAAATATTTTCTCAAATAAACTCACCAGTGTGCCTACTATCTATATATCTATATGCTAAAATACGTTTTGCATAGACCATTTATAATCTATCCAATGACAGGTTACCGTTAAATAATCATGGTCGTTAGTACTACGACCTATATCAGAAGTTAGAGCGACTTTGCAATTTAAATGATATAATGCATAACGTAAATACTGTTGATATTCATGTGCAAATTTAAATACATCTCTTTAACAATGATCTAGAAAACCTTTATAAGGTGGATTATACATATCTCTAATATAATGAATAAAACCAGAGATTCAGAAATGAAAAGGCAAACCCTCCACAACAACTAATTTTGCTAGTGATTCCCTATCTTTATGTTTATCGATTTAGGCCTACAACTCCCCACATAGGTTAATTTGACTGCATTTTTTCAAACAAGATGTGAACCTTGTTCTGATTGAGAGGACGCTTTCACCATCTTTTTCAATCATGTATCGGGCATGCAAGGCTTTGTGTTTTTGCACAGTGTCTTCCTAAACCCCCGCCCCACCATGACCTTGTCCAGCTTTTAAAAGAATAAACATTTTTACAAGTTTTACATACATACTTGATTAGCTACGCCCTGCCAAAATATTTCCATACAATTGATTTTAATGGTCGCTTTGCCTGACATCGCCTCATAGAGTGGATAGAGGCATTTCACTAGCTGGGTGTATCATCATCTTCATTAGTAGATGTATCATCATCTGTAGTGTCATCTAAATTAAAATCTTCTTCAATTTGAGGATAATCATTTGTGTCAAGATCATATGGTATTTCAGAAACATTTCAGATCTATAAAATCATCTTCTAGGAATACCGAACATGAATACTGTAGAAGTACCTTGCCCTTGTTACCGACGGTATTTTATAGACACTTTTCGAGTCGCTTTAGTTAGTCTTTTGTCCCTTTTTGTACAAATAAGTGTCAGATTAGATAGATTTTCTTCCTTTGAGTCAAAGTGGTTAAAATGGCCAAATGGCGAAAAAGAGCTAAAAGAGGGCAAAAGAGGAGGTTCCAGAGCTAAAAGGCAGAAAGTGGCGAACGAGGCAACCTGCACTCAGCGCGCGCCTCGTAGTCAGCAGGCCACCGCGCCAATCATCGAGAGGCCGCAGAGGTTCCAGTACCAAGGCGCCACGCATGCCAGAGATCGGCCGCGCGCCAAATCACCCGGCATCGCAGGTTCCGCGCCGAGCGTGGCCGCGCGCCGACGCTGAAAATCAGGTTTTTAGACGAAATTCTGGGCCAGGCCTGAAGGAAAAGTTTGAGGCGGTTTTCAGCCTATAAAAGGAGAACCCTAGGCAGATTTTAAGGGTTCCCTTTCTTGCACAACACAAGGCTTTCGATCAAGATCGAGACCCTAAACTTAGTAATTTTCTTTCTTTTCTTTCTTTTATTTCAGCTTTGTATGATGAACTTTGAATTAGTTCTGTCATGTCAATGGCTAGAACTAATTCTTTTATAGGCTTTCCATGTTGATTCACTAGAAACTTATGTTATGAATTGATGCATGTTATGGTTATTCTTCTTTGAGAGATTTATCCAATAATTGCTTTGAATGCTTGGTAATTAATTGACAACTAATTATCATTATATGATTTCTAATCAAACTTCGAAAGGATGAGGTTGTGAATATGCGGTAAGTTGGGTAGACATATTTGGATTGGGGATGAAAATACCTCAATTATTTATGTAGCGAATGAGAGGCTTAACAACCCTAATTTTACGCACGCGCGACTGCTAACTAGGTTTTTGTGCTTAATCCTCCTATAGAGTTATCCTTATCACCAAAGGTAGAAAGGTGCAATATCAAGCTGAGTGTTTATATATCCTTAACGGGAATATAAAACGATTTCATAAACCTGCTAGCTCCGAGAGAAGAAGACCATAATTCATTGCATTAATAAATAACATGTTTGATAGTCGAGGAGATACTAAGCCCTATTCCCATCACAACTGAAGTAAACTTATATTTAATTAGCTTTTATAATTATTAGTTATAAACCACAAAATCAAATATCAATTGCCAAATAGATACCAAAAGTTAGATATTTGGTACTTGAACCCTAATCCTTGTGGACGATATTCGGTCTTACCAAGACTATATTACTTGTCACGATAACGCACTGCGGTAAGTAAAGCAGTGCGATCTTTTCACGCATCAAGTTTTTGGCGCCGCTGTCGGATTAGCGTAGTTCAATATCAAATTTATCTATTTTTAATTTCTAATTTGGTTTTTATTTTTATTTCTTTACATTGTTTATTTTATTTTATTTTCTTTTCTTTTGTACAAACAAGTGTGCCGTGATTCGTTGTTGGTTTTGATTCATCTCAGAATCCTTTAGATATGGATTTTTATCACAATATGATAGAGATCCAACCATAGAGGAAGAGAGGAGGAATTACGGAAGCTATACTGCTTCACGAGGTACCAAAATCAGTTCATGGACGAAACGAATGGCCACAAGAAGTTGGAAACAAAAATAGGAGAGCTCGCAATCATGTTGAACAATAAACGCAAGAAGAACAATTTGCACCTGGGTAGGCAATATGGAAACACAATGTCGTGCAATTAACCCGGGCGATGCCGAATCGTAGGAGATAGAAAGTGCGCAAAGAAGAAGCAGTGCCGCGCGCCATGGCGTGGCCGCGCGCCAAGATTCTGAGACAAGCAGAGAGTGAGCGCCGCGACAGAAAGAGCGCCGCGACGCCCGTAACCTGTAAATCGAAAATCGGCGTAAGTCAGAGCAACCGCACCCCATGTGATAATACCATATCCCCAGAAGTTAAAAACATGTACTCTTGACGAGCAATTCTCTAGATTCGTGGAGATCCTCAAACAACTCCAACTCAATATCCCGCTTGTCAAGCATTAGAGCAAATGCCGAGCCACGCCAAGTTCATGAAAGATGTGCTTAGCAAAAGAGGAGGATAGAGGATCACGAAACAGTTGATGTTGATCGAGGAACGTAGTGCCATCCTACAGAGACAACTACCTCGTGGTTACAAGATCCGTGGAGCTTCACCATCCCATGCACCATTCGAAAGTTTGAATGTCGTAAAGCATTGTGCGACTTGGGAGCGTGCATAACCGATGCCTTATCTAGTTTTCTCGCAAACTAGAACGAGAAGTCAAACCTACAAACATCACTTGCAGCTTAGTCGACCGCCAATAGTTCATCCTATGAGTCATCAAGATGATTAGTGAAGGTGGACAAGTTCATCTTTCCGCCGACTTCGCTATCTTAGACATACAAGATAACGATGGAATCCCCATCATACTTGGCACCCTTCTTAGCCACGTGACGTGCCTCATTGATGTTCACAAAGCGGAGTCAAGCTTCAGTAGATGAAGAAGAGGTGATTTTCAATGTTTTTCGAGCAAAGAACTTTTCCAGATGTCAAAGATAATCGCCACCATTGATCTTATCAAGAAACAAAGGTCACCAAGGAGTTCTGATATGATGATACGCCAGTTAAGATCGACCAAATGGGATGATGATAGTAGAAACGACCCAGATCGACGGAGTACGCAAATCGATGAATGTTTATGAAAATGGATACGAGGAAGTATGAAGAGCTCGACAGATGCCGAAAGATCATTACCATCCACGAGAAAGCTCCAGAGTTAGAGTTAAAACCCTACCCAATCATCTACAATACCAATACCTAGTGAAGAGAAAACCTTACCGGATCATTTCACGCCACCTATCCACCAAGAGATTGATAAACTACTAAGAGTAATCAAGAATCACAAGCGCCATCGACGGACATTAGCGCATATAAAAGGGATAAGTCCGCCAACGGTAATGCATAAGATCCGCCTAGACGAGGAGAGAAGACCATCCATCAAGCCCAAATGCGACTAAACCCAAACACGAAAGAGGTAGTCGATAGGAAATCCTAAAACGGCTCGACGCAGGAGTAATTTACCCTATATCCGACAAAGACACGGGTGAGTCCAGACAAGTGGTGCCTAAAAAGGGTGGAATAACAAAGGTGACCAACGAAAGGAACGAACTCATTCCTCTAGAACAAGCCACCTGATGGAGAATCAGACGACTATCGCAAGTTGAACAAGGCAACCGTAAAAGACCACTTCCCGCCGCCATTTCTAGATCAAATGTTGGACGATTTGCAGGCATAACTACTATCGCTTTTGATGGATACTGTGGTATCACCAGATTGCAATAGCACCGTAAGATCGTGAGAAGACAACATTTACTTGTCCTTTGGTACATTTGCATTCGTATGACGCCATTCGACTGCAACGCACCGCAACTTTTCAGAGGCGTATGATGGCAATTTTCTCGCATATGGTGGAGAGGACTATGTAGATCTTTATGGATGACTTTTAGGTCTTCGAGCATCGCTCACGAGTGTTTAAGGCATCTAGAAGCGTTAAGGTTTGCACAAGAGTCTAACTCAGGCTAAATCGGGAGAAGTGTCACCATGGTAACAGAGGGAATTGTCTTGGGACACAAAATATCAAACCAAGGTATTGAGGTGGACAAAGCAAAGATTTCAGTGATCGAAAATCTACCACCTCCAGTCTCAACAAAAGGAGTCAGAAGTTTCCTTGGACATGCAGGTTTCTATAAAAGATTCATCAAGGATTTTTCAAAGGTCTCAAAACCTCTTTCCACATTGCTAATGACGGGGGTTGCCTTCGACTTCAATAAAGAATGCTTATCCGCATTTCAGACGCTCAAGGAGAAGCTTATTTCAGCACCCATAGTCATTGCACCAAACTGAGAGCTCCCATTTGAACTAATGTGCGATGCAAGCGATTATGCAGTAGGAGCAGTGCTTGGACAGAGAATCGACAAGGTATTTAGATCCATTTACTATGCTAGTAAAACTCTAAATGAAGCACAGTTAAATTATGCAACTACCGAAAAGGAACTACTAGCAATAGTATATGCATTTGAGAAATTCAGGCCATACTTGATTGGGAATAAGGTGATAGTATACACTGACCACTCTACTATAAAGTACTTGATGACAAAGAAGGATGCAAAGCCTCGCCTCATTCGATGGGTCCTGCTTCTACAAGAATTCGACGTGGAGATTCGTGATAAGAAAGGAACAGAGAATTCATGGCACCACTTGTCAAGACCGAGAACACAGAGCCGTAACACCAGGATGTGCAAATAAATGATCACTTTCCGCATTTAACAACTATTTCAAGTAAGTATGAATTTAATTTACCTTGGTACGCTGATTTTGTTAACTTTTTGCGCTTAAGGTACTACCCTCTGCACTGACAAGACAAAGAAGTGAAGAGGTTTTACTCGTAAGTAAAGCATTACTATCGGGAGGAATGTTTTCGCTCGTGGTATTTTCCTCGTACGCCGCTTGTTTCTATTTTCGCTATTATTATGTATGTGCGTTTGTTTCGACCGATTTTTGTTATTTTTGTAACTCGCCGAGTCTTAGAACTCCGGTGACTTTGTCGCTTTCATCGCTTGGGGCTTGTTGTTTGCTTTTACAAATGGATCGACTTGCACCGCTGCTCGCTTCGTGGTATTTTCAGCGACGCTACTTTCGCTGGGCTTTTGAGCCATTTTCCGCAACATGGGAACCTTTTCTGACTACGCCGATATTGTTGTTGTTTTTAGTTTATTGTTGATCCGTTTGTCGTTTATTTTGCGCCTTACTGCTGGTTCATGTTTGAACTGAATGTTATACTAGGGAATACACTGATTTTTCGATTTTAGCATCAGGCCGGAGTTTTAAGATGTTCTGAAATTTTGGCAACGTTGGTGCTGCTTATTGTTCATCGGTTTTTGGACTAGTTTCGACAAGCTTGCTTTATTTCATTAAACTGAAGGAACAAATTTCTGCATTTGAATATTATTGGTATTTTACTGATTTTTGAACAAGATGCTACACTTGTTTGACCGATGAAGGAATCTCCGTCTGATTTCCAAGGCCTCCTCTGTGCAAAAGACGGATTTATTTATTTTTGGCTTTACTTATTAATTCTTGTCATTGCATTAAAATTATTTATTCTAGTACTAACACTTTTACTAAGTGTTTATGCAGGTACCCGAAGATCATCTTGTGCAGAAGGCCTAAAA
The DNA here is from genome assembly GCA_029844215.1 of Przewalskia tangutica. NCBI lineage: Eukaryota > Viridiplantae > Streptophyta > Magnoliopsida > Solanales > Solanaceae > Przewalskia > Przewalskia tangutica. The sequence goes on from CM056720.1 coordinate 54,219,723, forward strand.
AAGGCTAAAAGATGTCCCGGAGTTTTATTTTATGTCGCATTTAATTTTAGTTTTTATTATTTTGTATTGCATTTTATTTCAATTATAAATTATGAAAAATGCTTAGAATACGTAGAATATAAAAAGGCAATAAATAATTAACCTAGATTTGAACGAATAACCGCAAGTTAGCGGATCTTAAAGGATGTCTAACCCCTTCCCTTTAGGATAATAAAGAACCCTGATTCTGAATCTCACTAATTTCGCAGACCATTAAATGGAGATTAATTACAGTATTTTACTGCAATAAATCAAGTGTCCTAATTCACTTAAATAATTAGGTGGCGACTCCTTAAAAACAACATTATTGCTCCATCCAGGGAACCGCGCCAAAGAGCAACGTTGCGGATACCGTTCAGACCCCCGAGGTCAAAAACGGGTGCGACAACATGGCGACTCCGCTGGGGATATCAGGTTCTTGATCATAGCAAATCCAGGTTAATTAAATATTGCACTTTATTTTGCTTTTATATTTGTTGAAAATATTTTATATTGTTTGCTTTTATTTTGTAATTAACTACTTTAATTGCTACATTCTTTTATTGCTTTCTTTAAATTGACATTCCGCTCATATTTCCTCCATTCTGGAAAATTAACACTATCACACACTACACGCGAGGTGTGTTGTACACACCAACAAAATTTCTGTTCAATTACCCAATTTTAGGAGAGTTGGCAAAGGCGCGGAGCAGCCGGACCATCCGGTGGCCGCGTAGCCTTCTCACTCGAGTAGTCCGCTCGGGAACCATTGTGTCTAGTAAGCCAAATCGTAGAAAATTTAAGATAGAGCTATACTAACCTCTTTATTTTAAGTCACGCACGATACACCTTAGGTGGGTCGATCCTTGGTATCGTCTCCACGATTAGGAAATCCACCAAATTGTCGTTGGGTTGTGAAACCCTGATATACCCTGTATTTCCAGAGTATGTACGTGAGGGCGTACGTATAAATTTAAGCCTTAAGGATTGGCTAGGTTCGAAATTTAGGCACAAGTGCCGAAAAGAGTCGTGTTTCGGCGAAACGTTTTACTAAACTTCATGGGCGGAAAATTACTACTATGTCATTTATTATTTTTTGCGTATTTTTCCGAGAGACGAAACATTTTGGACCAACGGGAGGGTGACAAGTGTCACCCTCACATTGGAAGGAAGGGGCGACAATTGGGACGATTTGGGAGCACTTTAGTTGGTAGGATATTTTGTGCAAGTTGTGTGGTAGATGGATAAGGTCCACATGTTTAAAATCTAGCCCTACACTTGCACCACACTTGTCTTCATCTTGGCCATTGGTTGGCCTTTGGTTAGCCTATAAATACTCCCCTTACTTGAAGACTTTCTTCATCCAAAACTTGAGCAATCTTTCTAAGTCTCAAATACTCTCTCCCTCTTGTTTTCTTTCGTCCAAAGCCCCCTCCCCCTTTGAGAAAGGTCCTTGGCCGAGATCCTCCCCCTCCCCATTCAGGTGCTCAGCCGAGGGTACCCCTAGCCTAGTTGTTTTCAGATAATATCCCTTGTTGTGGTATAGAAATACTCTCCTAGTATCATATAATGCCCAAATACCTGGCCCAAATACCTTGTAGTATTCCCAAGGTTACACTTATACAAAAGCCGTAAAATACTATTATACTTCCTTTAGTCACAAAAACGAAACCCTAAGGAAAACCTTCATAGTCGGTTGAAGTGTTAAGTAGAAGGCGAGAACTTCTAAGGGTTGTTTGGAGCGGATCGAGCACTCTGAGTAGAGCTAAACGTCATAAGGAGCGACATTAAACTCTGATAATTTTGGGGCTTATCGAGGTAAATACTACTGTCCTTCTAGTGTAATTGGAAATTACATACTATAGTAGTATAGAAATGAATATAAGATTCATAAGAAGAGAATTGAACTGTAATGTATGATATTACGTAAAAGACTTGAATCAAATCACTTCGTAAGAATATAAGTAGGTTAAACAGATTTACATAAGATCGTATACAGTAGATCGATAACCTTTATCGTTGAATGTTCGCAAGTAGCACGGGCTACTTAGAAGCGGACCAGTGCTAGCCGTTATAGCCGTGAGCGCTTTGCTTATAGTCGATAATCGTCGCGAGGTATGTGATTCTTCTTATACTCGAGCACGAAGTATTTTAAAAGATATATATATAGTACCAGACGACGTGTGGCAATGTCTTTTGACTTAAGCCCTAATAATATATATATGTAGTACTAGACGACGCATGCTAACCGAATATAATTATACGGCAATGTCTTTTGACTTAAGCCCAATAATAAGAACCTTGAAATATTTCAATGCACTAAGAAACCTTTTGAAAGAAGAGTAACGCTTGGTTTTGAAAACATAAGAGTTATACTAGCTTTACGGGAAGTTAGGTATAACGCCCAAGAGAGATAAAGAGAATGGTTTATCGATTGTTAGAAGTTAAGAGACTTGATCTTATAAGATAAGAGACTTAACTTAAATGAATTAATATGAGTTTTGTGTGAAACCTCATTCATGAGTAATGAGTACTTGGTTTTTAAAAGTGAATAATGTTTTACCGATTTCGAAATCGTAACGAGTATCGACGAACCATCGCAGCTGCTAATAAAGGAAAATGTAATGAATAATGAAGTATTATTAAAACCAAGTAGGCTTCCATCCGCATGGCTTAAGACGAGACAAAATGATATTACATTTCCTGATCACGGCCGCTTAATAAAGATGGTTATAAAATAAACTACTCACACATATGACATATGTTATTCAATTGTTTTAAAAGAGATTAAGGCATCAACTATGAAACTTTTCTAAAAAGAGACTTGCAATTGGAATTAGGCAAACCGAACTTTAGGAAAAGAAAGGCATCATATGTCTTAAATTGTTTAAAACATAAAGTGTTATAACAATTTATGAGAAGTTAGTTATAACGACTTTATGAAAACAAAAGAAGGTTTTATCATTGGTTTTAATGTGATAACTTGGCTTTAATAAGAGAAGTGTTTTGGTTTGCTAAAAATGCGAGTCACTCTATTTTATACTACGTATCGTGACTTCTATAAAAGGAATGGATCTCTTTAAAAGGAATTTAACGACGTAGTACTTTAGGTTAAAACCCGACTTTGATATAAAATGGAAGACTCGAGTCAGGTATAACTTGCCTACGCTTGTTGTCGTGTAACTTGCCTATGCTTTTTGTGATAGCCTTTGTTGTAGAATTGTGTTTCTATACTACCACGCCTCGCCGGAGGGCCGCTGACTTGTTGAGAACTTACATGGACATGTCTACACCGATGCAGACCGGTACGTGGCTACGCGCAGGTTGATTACCCGATATATTGTTATTGTGGTTACATGGACATGTCTACACCGATGCAGACTGGGGTACGTGGCTACGCGCGTGGTTGATCACCCGATATATTGTTGTTGATGTTATACGGACATGTCTACACCGATGCAGACTCGGCACGTGGCCACGCGCATTGTTATTATTATTGCATCACGGGTACGCCTACACCGATGCAGACTCGGCACGTGGCCACGATGCGAACATGATTGATGCTGTGGCGTGAGACCCATAGTTATATTTGAGTGACGACTTTGAGGCGCGAGTCCTCGATTTACATCGCTTGTTTATCGTGAATCGTATTTTGCTATCATACACGTCCCGCTTATATAGATCGTTATGATTTAATCGCAGATTTTCGCCACATACTTGTACCGCCAGATCGACTTCCTTCGGGGCCGCTCATGCCGCAGAAGTACATTAGTCGCCGATCCCCGCTTAGATCACCTTTCAACAGACGGAAGCTCCTTCCTGAGGCTTATCTTTTGTACGTGTTCCCCGAGTTGTAGGTTCTGTACATTCGTGGTACATGGCCCCGTCCCGCCATAGTTGTTGTAAATCTTAGAGGTTTGTAGTATCACAGGCGGTGGTTGTAAAAAGGATTAAACTGCTCAAGTTTTAGTTTTATCTATATGCCGAAAGGCGATTTTTCTCTCGTATAAAATGTGTCTCATTTTACAGCTTGTTTCATGTTTTATTTTTACGTTCACTGACACTGGATGTATGACTACTGGGTGCCCGTAAGGCACGGCCACGCCCCGAACGGGTCGTGATGTATGGTATCGAGCGCTTAATCCTGAAAGGTCTACAGACCGTGTTCAGTAGAGTCTGATTATCGCGTGTTGCGCACCACATCTATAATCGTGAGGTCGCAGGACATTTAGGATTGGTTTCCATTTCTTCTCATTCCGAGATCGTGCCTTAGAACAGGTGATAAGTCGACCCTCCGACGATTCCTTCATTTTTACCGCTTATGCCGCGCAAGGCAACCCCGCCCAGAGGGCAAGGCAGCGGAGCCGCTAGTGGGATACAGAGGAATACGAGGCGCAGCCCTGGCCAAGACTGAGACAAGCTTCCGACGGCGAAGTTTCGCGACGCCAAAGACCAAAGAAGTTTAGAGCCGCAGCAGCTGGTCGCCGAGACTACGACTGAGCCTCCACCCCACTGGCGGGCGTAAGAGACGGGTTACGCGAGACGGGCCCGCCATCGCCGTGGTCGCGCCGATATGAGGATAGTCGGACGCAGCAGCCTGGGCAGCGCCCGTGGTTCACCCTAGATCGGATAGTTCGAGGCTACAGGACTTTCGAGACGTAGCCCGCCCGAGTTCTACGTCGAGGCCCGAGGATGATCCGCAGGAGTTCATCCGACGCCACACGATCACGAGTGATCAAGGCTTCGAGACCGAGTCGTGGTCTTAGGTTCGCGGCGCGCGTGATACCGCAATGATCGGTTTGATTCGCGAGCCGTCCCGGGAGAGAATGCACTTCCACCGCTTGGGACGAAGCGGGGCCTTCCCGGCATTTCGCCTTCCACGCATTGGCGAGGGCTCGGCCGACATTTTTGATGTTGAGGCGTAGCGCATAGCTCGAGAGTACAATGCGGAGTTCGACTCATCGTCCCAGATGTTCTCGCATTAGTAGCTAATACGGAGGATCGAGTGCACCGATATATTACGTGGCTTGACGATTACCTAGCAGAGTTGTTCGGTGTAGCCCTTTAGCCGCACGACATTGCCCGCACGCAGCTTATGCACTCGATGCGGCGAGCGAGAAATCGACGAACGACCGAGATCGCCAGGCGGGCCGTAACAACAGGTCCTTTGGTGACTTTCGAGGCGGACCGCCAAGCAGCTGTTTAGTTTTGTACCTCCGCCAAGCAGAGTGGTTGTTATACCCGTATTTCGCAGTATGTACGTAAGGACGACGAGAAAATTTTGAAGTTTAAAGTGGTCGCCGAATTATTTTGTTCACAACCCCGCTTAGAGTCGCTTTTCGACGTAAACGCTTCCACGCCTTCGTAGGTAATTTACGCCATGTCATTTTTAATTTTTATGATTTTTCCGAGTGACTAACATTTTGGACCAACAAGAGGCGACACTTGTCACCCTCTCATCGTTAGGCTTCGCAGTAAAGCGGTACAAAGTGTGGTTAAAGTGGTCAAGGGTTGGTAGGATATTTTGTGTAGTTGGTTGGTGCACTTGGCAAGATTCGCCCTACAATTGCTATGCACTTGGCATGATCTCGCCATTGGTCGCCTTGGCTTGTCCTATAAATACCCCTCGAAGACTTGTTCATCCATTCCTAAATATTTCTAAGTGTTAAAATCCTCCTCCTCCCCTCAGTGTAGAGTTCGCCAAGAGCCTCCCTCCCCTGGCCGAGAGCCCTTCCCCTCCTCAAGTGCTAGCCGGGTACCCCCTAGCCTAGTTGTTTTCAGATAATACCCCCTCTCGTAGAAATACTCTCAAAAGTATTGCTATAATGCCCAAATTACCTTAGCCGTATACCTTGTAGTATTCTAAGGTTATACCTATACAAAAGCCCAGCTTATACTATCATACATCCGTCACAAAACCGAAACCCTAAGGAAAATCTCCATAGTTAGTTGAGTAATTAGTGTAGTTGGTTAGAACTTCTAAGGGTTGTTTGGAGCTGGCCTGAGCGCACTGAGTAAGAGCTAAACCTTGCTCGTGATCGACATTTAAATTCGATAATTATGGGCTTATCGAGGTAAATATCTTGTCCTCTATTGTAATTGGAGATTATACGATTGTTAGACTATAGTTGAAGTATACTATATATAGAATCAACGCTGTTATCGGCAATGTCTTTTGACTTAAGCCCAATAATAAGAAACATTTTCGAAAGAAGAGTAATCGAATCAGATTTACATATCAGACATGCGACTTGTAGCTTTTCGCGAGGTAGAATTGTGCACGCCCGATTAGACGATAACCCTCCCCGGTTGGCTTGCAGCCGCCCCGATAGAGAGAGGAGATTTACGCCGTCATGTGGGGAGGTGTCGCCGAATTTTCTCGTAATGTTCTACGATTAGACCTAAATGTTAATAAGCGCCTGTGGCCTTATAGGTCAAGTACTACGCAGGCGCGATCTACTTGGCTTAAGGAGTAGCCACTTGGAAGTACTTGAGCGCTTTGCTATTAGTCGATACTGCCGCGAGGTATGCGAACCTCTTCCTATCTCTTCTAGCATGATATGTGTGAACTATGTAGTACTGAGACGCATACGTGCTAAATGCATTTGATTGGTTTAAAACATAAAGTGTTATAACCGCTTTATGGGAAGTTGGTTATAACAATTTACGTTGGTAAGAAAATACTTGTGGTTTTTAAAAGGTAATCGATTTGAACTATAAATCGCTTGTTATGTGTTAATAAAGAACTTCAAGTATTTCAAAAGATTTTTGAATCATTTTGAAAGCAGGGTAATACTTGATTTTTAGAAAACTTAAGAGTTATACTAGCTTTATGGAAAGTTAGGTATAACCGCTTAAGAATGTTTTACCGATTTTGGAAATCGTAATGTGTATCGACAAACCATCGCAGCTTAATAAAAGGAAATGTTTTAATAATTAAGTATTATTAAAACCAAAGAGAAACTTCCATCCGCATGAGCTAAGATGAGACAAAATGATATTTCCTGCATCACGGGTCAGAATAAGATTGTTATAAACAAGAATATCCTACTCACATATAAGGCTTATGTTTCTCGATTGTTTAAAGGAGAATTATATTCTTAAACGAATAAGACTACGAACTACTAAACCTTTCTAAAATGAGAAAACTTGAACATTGGAAATTAGGCAAACTTGAACTGGAAATTAGGCAAACTTGAACATTCGAACAGAATGTTGCTACTTGATTTTACAAAGAGAAGTAATTGATTTACTTTAAAAGATAATCACTCTATTTTCATATACTACGTATTGTGTGGTTTTTGTGAAGTAACGATCTTTAAAGATTTAATGTATGAAGTACTTTGGGGATAGTACCAACTTGTTAGTAGAAAGTACCTTGTGTGAATAACTCGATTGTATTGGTTTGTGATAGCCTTGTAATACTTTCTTGTTGATTTGATAAGTAAGCATGTTAGATGCTACGTGTGTTAGTATCTTGTGATTATTATGTAAGTGGTCACTTTGTTGTGCTTACGCTGTCAAACGTTAAGCCCGTCTGTATATTATATCACCTACCCCTCGACTTGTTATACCGGGCTTGCCACCCTTGATGCGGTCTATACGGCCTATGCAATCCTTGTGACTATGCGGAGTCATGAGCTCCAGATTGATCATTCCGGTGTTTAGCCCGACGCGGATGCCCTATGCGGTCTTCGAGGGACTATGCGGTCTTTGAGGACTATGCGGGCCGCGGAGCCTGTGGATACCGGTTAAGCCGCCTCGACGCGGTATACCTCAGCGGTTCGGGACCATGATTCGAGGAATACCTCACGCGGTCCAGTGACCTACGCGAGTCGCGGTAGTTCGTGGATAGACGCGCACATTGATATCATGCGCGGTGGCCGCCTTCGGACATGGCGCGGTCTAGAAAGACCTCGTGATGCAGCTTTATGGTATTTTGTTTGTCGCGGTCTTAGTAGCCGGCCATGCCTTCGCATTTACCCCGCACTCCGCTCTATTGTGATGACTGGAGGCGCGAGTCCCGACTTGATATGACCGCTTATTTATTGTGAATCGTAGTTTGTTATCATACATGTCTCCCGCTTTATATGACTACTATGATTTCATTTACAAAGATTTATTTCAGCCACATACTCGCACTGCTTGTCAGATCGACCTCCTTCGGCGCGTCATGCCACAGTAAAGGTACATCATTGTTGATCCTCGCCTTAGGGTCACAGTCACTTTGGGAAAGCTCGCTTCTCCGAGGCTTATTCGTATAGTCCCCGTTGTTGTAAAGCTATATCTGTGGTATGACGGCCCCGTCCCGCCGCTGTTGTCATATCATTCGTAGGTTCAGTCCAGTAATCGCTGTGCGTGGTTTGTAAAAAGGATTAAACTGCTCATGTTGAAAAGTCGTTGTTTATATATATGCCGAAAGGCAAGTTTTTCTCAGATTATTGTTTCATATTTCATAATATGTCTTGTATCGCTTTATGTTCACTGACACTGATGTTGTATCACTAGGGTGCCCGGTAAGGCACTACCACGCCCTAATCGGTCGTGACAGCGGGTCCTCCACAACCTTCGTGGCGCCCAGAGTATTCGTGAGCAGTCGAGCTCCACGGGTTCAAGTTTCTGCGAGTAGGGTGTTGGCAGCGCAATAACCCTACCTGGTGGTCGATGTGGTAGACCGCATTTTGGGAATGTCGGGTGCCAAGGAGCTTGTTATTTTTGGCGGCCAGGCCATTTTGCGAGGAACCGTCCGACCAAGGGTAGCACGGATGTTACGATCACCTTCAGATCGCGGTCGTTCATCGCCTTCACTAGCATACGCGCAGGCGTGACCGTGATTAGAAAAGCGGTAGAGACAGTATATCCTTAACCCTCTGTAGACTTGTATGTATTGATGCTATGATAACGTGTTAAGTGTTATGTTCGGATAGCTTGTGCTAAAATGTAATTTAGAAACCCGTTAGTGTAAACGTAAGCCCAAAGCAGGAAATGATGAACCTTAGAATATTACAATTGAGACCTTAGATGTAAGGCCGCCTGAGTGCAGGATTTTGCAAGTAATCCTTGTGAGAGCATTTATGCCTAGAATGTATCAGGTGATAAGTCCCCGGGTAGTGGAAATGGAAGTGGTAGCTTATGACTGTAGAGGTAAGATTGTTCCGAGCAGGAACAAGAGCGTGATACATTAAGTAGTCGGTCAGCTATGAGGGCCAACCCGCGCCCGCTTAGAGGTAGGTCAGCTCGGTGGTCCCGCCAGTGGTAGGGTCACGAGGTGCTAGGCCCAAGTTTAGATAACCATCGATAAGTTTCAGGACGCGTCACCCCGTAATCGGTTCGCGCGGCCTGAATGGACTTAAAGCCGAAGCCGGTTAGCGAGATGACCAAGTTTGGAGGTGGTGACTCAAGGAAACCGAGCGATGATCGAACATGGTAACGATACTAGAAGAGTTCAAGTGTTCGGAAGGGCACGACGAGTAAGGAAGGAAGGGAACGGTGTTATTCCGCGGCCAAGCCGCGGCATTGGCAACTTGCGAGGAACTTCATCATTATCCGCTCAGAAGGAACATTCGGACGAATGTTTCTAAGCGAGGGGAGAATGTTATACCGTATTTCCGCAGTATGTACGCGAGGGCGACGATAAATTTAAGCCTTAAGGATTGGCTAGGTTCGAAATTTAGGCACAAGTGCCGAAAGAGTCGCTTTTCGACTAAACGCTTTACTAAACTTCATGGAAGGAAAATTCGCTATGTCATTTATTATTTTTTGCGGATTTTTCCGAGAGACGAACATTTTGGATCAACGGGAGGTGACAAGTGTCACCTCACATCGAAGGAAGGCGCAATTGGGACGATTTGGGAGCACTTTAGTTGGTAGGATATTTTGTGCAAGTTGTGTGGTAGATGGATAAGGTCCACATGGTTAAAATCTAGCCCTACACTTGCACCACACTTGTCTTCATCTTCGCCATTGGTCGCCTTTGGTTAGCCTATAAATACTCCCTTACTTGAAGACTTTCTTCATCCAAAACTCGAGCAATCTTTCTAAGTCTAAAATACTCCCTCCTCTTGCTTGCTTTCGCCCAAAGCCCTCCCCTTCGAGAAAGGCCCTCGCCGAGCCTCCTCCCCTTTCAGGTGCTCCTAGCCGAGGGTACCCCCTAGCCTAGTTGTTTTCAGATAATACCCTTTGTCAGGTATAGAAATACTCTCCTAGTATTGTTATAATGCCCAAATACCTGCCCAAATACCTTGTAGTATTCCCAAGGTTACACTTATACAAAAGCCCGTAAAATACTATTATACTTCCTTTAGTCACAAAAACGAAACCCTAAGGAAAACCTTCATAGTCGGTCAGTGTTAAGTAGAAGTCGCAGAACTTCTAAGGGTTGTTTGGAGCGGATTCGAGCACTCTGAGTAGAGCTAAACGTTGCTAAGGAGCGACATTAAACTCTGATAATTTTGGGGCTTATCGAGGTAAATACTACTGTCCTTCTAGTGTAATTGGAAATTACATACTATAGTAGTATGTAAATGAATATAAGATTCATAAGAAGAGAATTGAACCGTAATGTAAGGATATTACGTAGAAAGACTTGAATCAAATCACTTGTAAGAATATAAGTAGAAGTTAAATCAGATTTACATAAGACCGTATATACAGAGAGATCGATAACCTTTATTGGTTGAATGTTCGCAAGTAGTACGGGCTACTTAGAAGGTGGACCAAAGCGTTATAGCCGTGAGCTTTTGCTTATAGTCGATAATCGTCATGAGGTATGTGATTCTTCTTATACTCGAGCATGAAGTATTTTAAAAGTATATATATATAGTACTGTAGACGTGACGTATGGCAATGTCTTTTGACTTAAGCCTGAATAATATATATATGTAGTACCAGACGACGTGCTAATCGAATATAATTGTACGAATGTCTTTTGACTTAAGCCCTAATAATAAGAACCTTGAAATATTTCAATGTAATTAAGAAACCTTTTTGAAAGAAGAGTAATGCTTGGTTTTGAAAACATAAGAGTTATACTAGCTTTACGGGAAGTTAGGTATAACGCCCAAGAGAGATAAAGAGAATGGTTTATCGATTGTTAGAAGTTAAGAGACTTGATCTTATAAGATAAGAGACTTAACTTAAATGAATTAATATGAGTTTTTGTGAAACCTCATTCGTGAGTAATGAGTACTTGGTTTTAAAAGGAATAATGTTTCATCGATTTCGAAATCGAATGAGTATCGACTAACCACCGCAAAGCTAATAAAGGAAAATGTAATGAATAATGAAGTATTATTAAAACCAGAGAAACCTCCATCCGCATGAAGCTAAGATGAGACAAAATGATATTACATTTCCTAGATCATGCCGCTTTAATAAAGATGGTTATAAAATAAACTACTCACACATATGGCATATGTTATTCAATTGTTTTAAAAGAGATTAAGACATCAACTATGAAACTTTTCTAAAAAGAGACTCGTAATCGAATTAGGCAAACCGAACTTTAGGAAAAGAAAGGCATTGTTATGTCTTAAATTGGTTTAAAACATAAAGTGTTATAACAACTTTATGAGAAGTTAGTTATAACGACTTTATGAAAACAAAGAAGGGTTTTATCATCGTTTTAATGTGATAACTTGGCTTTAATAAGAGAAGTGTTTTGGTTTGTTAAAAACGCGAGTCACTCTATTTTATACTACTGTATCGTGACTTCTATAAAAGGAATGGATCTCTTTAAAAGGAATTTAACGCACGTAGTACTTTAGGTTAAAACCCGACTTTGATATAAAATGGAAGTACTCGAGACGTGTATAACTTGCCTACGCTTGTTGTTGTAACTTGCCTATGCTTTTTGTGATAGCCTTTGTTGTAGAATTGTGTTTCTATACTACCGCGCTTCGCTGGAGGGCCGTTGACTTGTTGAGAACTTACATGGACATGTCTACACCGATGCAGACTCCGGGCATGTACGCGCAGGTTGATTACCCGATATATTGTTATTGTGGTTACATGGACATGTCTACACCGATGCAGACTCGGGGCATGTGGCTACGCGCAGGTTGATCACCCGATATATCGTTGTTGATGCTATACGGACATGTCTACACCGGTACGTGGCACGCGGCTACGCATTGTTATTATTGTTGCATCATGGACATGTCTACACCGGCGCACTCCGGGAATGTGGCCACGATGCGAACATGATTGATGTTGGGCGTGAGACCCATAGTTATATTTGAGTGACGACTTTGAGGCGCGAGTCCTCGACTTACATGATCGCTGTTTATCGTGAATCGTATTTTGGTTATCATACATGTCTCTCGCTTTATATAGATCGTTATGATTTAATCGCAGATTTTCGCCACATACTTGCAATTGCCAGATCGACTCTTCGGGGCCGCGTCATGCCGCAGTAAGTACATTCGTCGCCGATCCCCGCTTTAGGATCACCTTTCAACAGACGGAAGCTCCGTTTCCTGAGGCTTATCTTTTGGTATGTGTTCCCCGAGTTGTAGGTTCTGTACATTCGTGGTATGCGGGCCCCGTCCCGCCATAGTTGTTGTAAATCTTAGAGGTCCGTAGATCACATGTAAGTGTGGTTGTAAAAAGGATTAAACTGTTCAAGTTTTAGTTTTATCTATATGCCGAAAGGCGATTTTTCTCTCAGATAAAATGTGTCTCATTTTACAGTTGTTTCATGTTTTATTTTTATGTTCCGCAGATTACTCTGATGTATGACTACTTGGGTGCCCGGGTAAGGCACCAGTCACGGGCCCCGGAACGGGTCGTGACAAACCCAACGACCAACAAACATATATGTGTAGTGTGATAATGATAGACGGATCCAAGCCTGGTCATGACACGCCGAAATTGGAAAAAGTGCACCGTCATTTGGTTGCCATTTCCAACAAAACATTGCAGTTTAACGGCTTGGACTTATTTATCATAATTTGCATATCTGGCGTTTAGGCCAACCTCTGGCATAAGAGAGGTCCCATGCATGTTAGGGCGCGCGCTTGATCTGCATGCTTTTGTTTACTATTGTTGTCGCTATTTTGTACATATTATTTAATGCAATAATTACCCTTTTGTGATTCCGGGTTCGAGCATTTGCATTTTGCACTTTTTGCTGTCACATTGCAATCAGGACTTCTACTTCGTAAATCACTCTTGAATAGCGACTGACTTTGTGAATCATCAACCACCAAATCCTACGAACCAATCAGATGAGTCTTTGACTATATTGTCACACCTTTGCATTTTTTATTATTTTTTTCATTTTCCTACTCACATATTTCTCACATTTTTTGCAGGAAGGTCGTCCACGCATTCAGCCTAGGGCGGTCGCGAAAAAAAAAAATCACAAAAATGTGCGGTAGTTATGTTGATTAATAGAAGTTAGTTTATACCAGATTCAACGAGACATTGCTCTCATTTCTTCTATACTTTGTATTTTTATTCATATTCGCAAATTCAATTGATATGTCTAGCGTTGCATACATAACTCTTTCATATCATGCATTTTACAGCATAATTATTCCGAACTACGCGTGTCTGATTCTCACCATACGGTGTGATACGTAGGCAACTCATTTTGGGTTCGACACCACAAAAAAAAAACATATTTTTCTCACTCATGCATCCCATTCATCATATTTTCGGGCACTCATTTTTTCGTTACATTCATTTTACTTTGCATTCGTCCACAGTGGACAATCATTTCTTTTGCACAACTTTATATTGCTATCCTTTCATTGATAAATTTTTTCCATGCATACATTTTATAACATATTTGAATGAACTACGCGACTGATTCCTCTATGGAACGAGGCAACCCTATTCGGTTCGCACCATTTATTCAAAAATACAAAAAAAAATCGAAAAATACAAAAAAAAAGAAGAAATATTTTATTCAAAAAAATACAAAAATGTGTTATTCAAAAATTCAAAACATTTTTAAGTATCATTGTTTGACTTGGTAAATACCATCACAGTTAGGATTGTGCATAAAAAAAAAACAACTGATAATCAGTATGGGTTGACTTTGTGGTAAACCATAAATTCTTTTGGTACCTCTTATTCATACCCGTAGATGACATTGTTTTGCATGTTTCAAGATAAGGACGAAACCAACCTCATCGCTTCATATGCATTGTGGTGAGTGTTTGAATAAGTTCAATTGCATTGCATTGTGATCTAGAACTTGGCCCGAATGTTTGTTGAGGCGAAATCTTGAGTAACACTTTGTAGAAATGATCGAGACTTTCTTTGACCCGCTTGAGCCTTTTCACCTACCAAATAACATTATCACTAGTACACCACTTCGAGCCTAAACCTATTTCTTTCGACAACCGTGATATTACACCTATACTCTTTCCGAAAGCGTGACGCACTATCCCTCTCTTGGCCCGACCTCCTTGAGTGCTTTAGAAATGTGCGAGTGACTGACAAAATTCTAGCTGAAGTTGGCAAAGACAAAAATTGTCAAAGTCTCAAAAACCAAGAGCGGAGACGACTTCACACAATCAAAAGCCCCGATAAAAAAAAAGAAAAAAAAAAAGGGAATATATGACCCCGAAAAAAAGGGGCTCCAAATGAAAGATTCAAAAGAAGTCAATATAGAAAAACTGGGACAAAAAGAAAGCAAGTCAGCATCAAAACGCACAAATATCAAACATGGACGTAGTCCAACTCTCGAGGAATGATTAGTCACTTTTATCCAAATGATATCCATTCCTTTCCCCAAGCCTACATTACAAGCCCGTGACAAGCCCTACATGATCTTATACTGAGGGTTCTCACATTAGTGGATACTTACATGACGGCCAAGCCTATGGTATCACAATTGCATGCATTGAACATCTTTTTGAGCGTGAGCGCATTTCTAAACGCCCCAAAATTCAAAATACTCAAATATATGTGTGAAATAGACTTTCTTTCAAATGAGGGCATTTGAAACGCGAGATTACGCAGTAGTTCAAATCTTGGACGCAAGCAGCGTGTGTCGACACTCGTATGTCCGAGGTACTATCTCAAGTCAGAATTACACCGAGTCAATCTCTGCTAGATCGAAGCAATAAAAGAAAATCCTTACGCACAATACTAATTGTCGTATCAATCAAGTCGGAATGTAATGTTGTCTTCCACTTTTTCAGAAAAAACAACAAAATGCATATTACATAAAATCCTTATTTTTGCATCACGAACTACGTCTTGACCTGATTCCCTCAGCAGGATACGTAGGCGGCCACATCGGCTTCGGTCCCGCATCATTTTAAAATAAAAAAATAAAAAATCTTATTTTGCATCGCGAACTACGCTCGACTGATTCCTCTCGGATACGAGGCGCCACATCGCTT
Organism: Przewalskia tangutica; assembly: GCA_029844215.1. NCBI lineage: Eukaryota > Viridiplantae > Streptophyta > Magnoliopsida > Solanales > Solanaceae > Przewalskia > Przewalskia tangutica. The sequence goes on from CM056720.1 coordinate 54,235,100, forward strand.
CGGCCCCACATCATTTTAAAATCATAAAAATCTTTTTATTTTTGCATCACTAACTACGCTCGACTGATTCCTCAATGGATACGAGGCGCCATATCGGCCGTCCCACATCATTTTAAAATCATAAAATCCTTATTTTGCATCACTAACTACGCTCGACTGATTCCTCAATGGATACGTAGCGCCACATCGCTTCTGGCCCCGCATCATTTTAAAATCATAAAAATTTATTTTGCAGCATTGAACTACGCTCGACCGATTCCCTCACGGATACGTAGACAGCCACATCGGCTTCGGTCACACCGTTAGAAATATTTCTTCCTTGTTTTGCACAGGACTCGATTTTGTCCATGGGAGAGTTTATCATACTCATATATTTTGCATCCATAACTACCTACACATGACTGGGCATATTTTGAGGGTTGCATTCTCATCTACTCAATTATACATTGTCCATATTCTCGCATTAACTTTCCATTCATGATAAAAAAAAAATTGCTTACCTAATCGCCTTGATAGCGTCAAGATTCAACCTTACCCAGTTCAACATCTTCATTTACCAGAAACTGGGATATTTTAAGGATTCACTGCAAAAAAAGACAATAGACAAGGAAAAACAGGCCAAATAGGTCTTCAGTTTAAACCAGTCTGAGCATGCAAGCGTCAAGAGCCAAAGCTACAAAGTCGACGCGAATCAACCACTCCTTTCCTAAAAATCACAAGTTTTCTTTGAGTGCAGGATCTTCATATCAGCAAAGGCAGGAACACAACAATAAACCCATGCGGGTCACAAACACACAACGTCTATATAATGACGACATCTCAATCCAGACGGGTCACAAAGCAGGTACGCCCATGAACCAACGCATTTCATTTAAGCCTATGCAACAGCTTCATCCATGTTTCGTCTATGCAACGACGAACATCTGCATCGCGTCTATGCAACGACGCCATCTCATTAAGCCTATACAACGGCTTCATCCATGTTTCGTCTATGCAACGACGAACATCTGCATCGCATCTATGCAACGACGCCATCTCATTATGCATATGCAACAGCTTCATCAACAGTTCATCTATGCAACGATGACCTCTGCATTTCGTCTATGCAACGACGAACATCTGTATCACGTCTATGCAACGACGTCATTTCATTTAAGCCTATGCAACGACTTTATCTATGTTTCGTCTATGCAACGACGAGCATCTGCATAGCGTCTATGCAACGATGCCATTTCAAAGCCTATGCAACGGCTTCATCCATGTTTCGTCTATGCAACGACGAACATCTGCATCACGTCTATACAACGACGCCATTTCATATAAGCCAATGCAATGGCTTCATCCATATTTCGTCTATGCAACGACGAACATCTGCATCGCGTCTATGCAACGACGCCATTTCATATAAGCCTATGCAACGACTTCATCCATGTTTCGTCTATGCAACGACGAGCATCTGCATCGCATCTATGCAACGACACATCTCATTTAAGCCTATGCAACGGCTTCATCTATGTTTCGTCTATGCAACGACGACCATATGCATCACGTCTATGCAACGATGCCATTTCATATAAGCCTATGCAACAGCTTCATCCATGTTTCGTCTATGCAACGACGAACATCTGCATCGCGTCTATGCAACGACGTCATTTCATATAAGCCTATGCAACGGCTTCATCCATGTTTCGTCTATGCAACGACGAACATCTGCATCACGTCTATGCAACGACGCCATTTCATATAAGCCTATGCAACAGCTTCATCCATGTTTCGTCTATGCAACGACGAACATCTGCATCGCGTCTATGCAACGACGCCATTTCATATAAGCCTATGCAACGGCTTCATCCATGTTTCGTCTATGCAACGACGAACATCTGCATCACGTCTATGCAATGACGTCATTTCATTTAAGCCTATGCAACGACTTCATCTATGTTTCGTCTATGCAACGACGAACATCTGCATCGCGTCTATGCAACGACGCCATTTACTCTAAGCCTATGCAACGACTTCATTCATGTTTCGTCTATGCAACGACGAGCATCTGCATCGCGTCTATGCAACGATGCATTTCATCTAAGCCTATGCAACGGCTTCATCCATGTTACTTCTATGCAACGACGAACATTTGCATCGCGTCTATGCAACGACGCCATTTCATATAAGCCTATGCAACAACTTCATCCATGTTTCGTCTATGCAACGACGAACATCTGCATCGCGTCTATGCAACGACGCCATTTCATATAAGCCTATGCAACGACTTCATCCATGTTTCGTATATGCAACGACGAACATCTGCATCACGTCTATGCAACGACGTCATTTCATTTAAGCCTATGCAACGATTTCATCTATGTTTCGTCTATGCAACGACGAACATCTGCATCGCGTCTATGCAACGACGCCATTTCATCTAAGCCTATACAACGGCTTCATCCATGTTTCGTCTATGCAACGACGAGCATCTGCATCGCGTCTATGCAACGACGCATTTCATCTAAGCCTATGCAACGACTTCATCCATGTTTCGTCTATGCAACGACGAACATTTGCATCGCGTCTATGCAACGACTCCATTTCATATAAGCCTATGCAACGGCTTCATCCATTTTTCGTCTATGCAACGACAAGCATCTGCATCGCGCCTATGCAACGACGCCATTTCATATAAGCCTATGCAACGGCTTCATCTATGTTTCGTCTATGCAACGACGAGCATCTGCATCGCGTCTATGCAATGACGCCATTTCATTTAAGACTATGCAACAGCTTCATCTATGCAACGACGAACATCTGCATCGCGTCTATGCAACGACGCCATCTCATTTAAGCATATGCAATGGCTTCATATATGTTTCGTCTATGCAACGACGAACATCTGCATCGCGTCTATGCAACGACGCCATCTCATCTAAGCATATGCAACGACTTCATCTATGTTTCGTCTATGCAACGACGAGCATTTGCATCGCGTTTATGCAACGACGACATTTCATCAAGGCCTATGCAACAACTTCATCCATGTTTCGTCTATGCAACGACGAACATCTGCATCGCGTCTATGCAATGACGCCATCAACATCTACAAACACCATGTCTTTTCCAGCACCACATCACCTGCAACCCAGTATCAATCATACTTCGACATTGAGACAAATTTTAAATCACTTCAGATTGTCTTTAATTTTGCAAAGATCACATCACCCAAAGGTCATCATGATTCTACACTGGGACAATTTTGAATCGGCGTCTGCCTGCTTTAGTTTTCTAGCATCGCAACAACCCAGTGTCCTCATAATTCGACATCGACATTTTTAAATCGGCCACTTTGCTTTTTATTTTTCGCATCACAACGACCAGTGTCATCATGATTTGACACTGGGACAATTTTGGGTCTGCATCATCCCTATTTTTGAGTTCTAGTTTATTAAACATGACAAAATTGGCTACAAGTCAACATCTTTGTCCGAAGACTCTTCCATCATCTTCGTACAAAGAGGGACATGTCATTGATACCAATTTTGACCTGTTTCAGATATTTATTACAATTTTATGTGTTTTAGGACACCGCATTTTAATCATCATTTTTTTGCATTTTTTACATACTATTCTGTGTTTATTTCTTCACAAAAATGGCATTGCATCTCTTTATTTTAAATTAAGCATTATGTCTTTGTTAATATTATATTTTTATTTTAATAATATTTGCATCTCTTTAAATAATTAATTGGCATCCCATTTTTACTTTTAATTAAGCATTAAACATTTGCTAAAATATTATATTTTATTATTATTGTGTCGACATTTGCATTTTTATAATCTTGCATCTTTTTAAATAATTTTTCTTTTAAATAATTAACCCGCCTTGCATTTTGTCAAACCAGTCCAGTCCAAGACACAATTTGAATCAGTCCAATCCAACACCATTTTTAATTTCACCCAAACTTTCATCTTACCCCCCCCCCCCCGAAAATCAAAATCCACTTTTCATTTCTCCCCAAAAATACCAAACCCTAACCCACTATCCTATAAAATAAACTTATACTTCTTCCTCATCTTCATAACATCAGCAGCCCCCACCTTTTGTCTCCCTCACCCCCTCTCCCTGCGTCGACCACCGCACACAGCCCTCAGCCGGCGAACCCCCCTAGAAACACCTTCAGCCGCATACCCCTGCCCTCTCCCTCTCCACTCATCTTCCTCATTTCCTTAACCCTCAGCCACCCTCGCCGCCTACTCTTCTACCCTCTCTCCCTGCCAATCCCGTCACCCCCAGCCGGCGAACCACCACCATCGCCGAACAACCGGGCTACCACCACACCTCGTCTCCACATATTCCTCTCCCGTCACTGTCCCGTCCAAACCAACGCCATCGCCGAACTCACCATCGCGGTGGCGCTGCTCGCGACTTATCGCGGAAGTGACGCCACGCCACGCTTCACCGCTTGTTTCTATTTTTGTTATTATTATATGTTGCGTTTGTTTGACTGATTTTTGTTATTTTGTAACCCGCCGAGTCTTAGAACTCCGCGACTTTGTCGCTTTATCGTTGGGGCTTGTTGTTTGCTTTACAAATGGATCGACTTGCACCGCTTTCGCTCGCTTCCCGTGGTATTTTCAGCGACGCTACTTTCTTGGGGCTTTGAGCCATTTTCCGCAAGGGGGAACCTTTCTGACTACGCTGGATATTGTTGTTGTTTTTAGTTTATTGTTGATCTGGTTTGCTGGTTTATTTTGCGCCTTACTGCTAGTTCATGTTTGAACTGAATGTTATACTTGGGAATACACTAATTTTTCGATTTTAGCATCAGGCCGGAGTTTTAAGATTTTCTGAAATTTTGGCAACGTTGGTGCTGCTTATTGTTCATCGGTTTTTGGACTGGTTTCGACAAGCTTGCTTTATTTCATTAAACTGAAGGAACAGATTTCTGCATTTGAATATTATTGGTATTTTACTGATTTTTGAACAAGATGCTACACTTGTTTGGCCGATGAAGGAATATCCGTCTGATTTCTAAGGCCTCATCTGTGCAAAAGACGGATTTATTTATTTTTGGCTTTACTTATTAATTCTTGTCATTGCATTAAAATTATTTATTCTAGTACTAACACTTTTACTAAGTGTTTATGCAGGTACCCGGAGATCATCTTGTGCAGAAGGCCTAAAAAAGGCTAAAAGATGTCTCGGAGTTTTATTTTATGTCGCATTTAATTTTAGTTTTTATTATTTTGTATTGCATTTTATTTCAATTATAAATTATGAAAAATGCTTAGAATACGTAGAATAAAAAAAAGGCAATAAATAATTAACATAGGTTTGAACGAATAACCGCAAGTTAGCGGATCTTAAAGGATGCCTAACCCCTTCCCTTTAGGATAATAAAGAACCCTGATTCAGAATCTCACTAATTTCGCAGACCATTAAATGGAGATTAATTACAGTATTTTACTGCAATAAATCAAGTGTCCTAATTCACTTAAATAATTAGGTGGCGACTCCTTAAAAATAACATTATTGCTCCATCCAGGGAACCGCGCCAAAGAGCAACGTTGCGGATACCGTTCAGACACCCGAGGTCAAAAACGGGCGCGACAGATGTCATCCTAGACATCGGGGAGTATGTGTCAAAATAGTCAAGGAATTCCTTCTGTCGATATCCCTTGACTACCAACTGGCCTTGTACTTATCTATAGACCCATTTGCCAGATACTTCTGTTTGAGTATCCACTTACAACCCAATGCATTTTTTCCCAAAGAAATATCAACCAACTCCCAAGTATGGTTGTGTAGGATGAAGTATATCTCACTCTCAATAGATTCTTTCCAGAGCGGTGCTTCTGGAGTTGACAATGTTTCAGCAATTGTCTGTGGTTCGTTGTGAACCATATAAGCCACAAAGTCAGGACTGAAGGATTTATCCGTCCTGACCCTTTTACTTTGTCTTGGTTCCATCTCTGGAGTCTCCAAGTTCTGAGAATCTGGAACACTAGATTTCGGATATTCAGCCACTTCAGAGTCCACTAGATCTGAACCATCTAGATCAAGACAGTCAACGACTCCCAGTTCCCAAGAGGTTTGTTCATAACTTCATTTGCGAGAGGTTATGACTCTTTCCTTTCTAGGAAACATATCCTCAAAGAATTGGGCATTCCTTGATTTCATGATCATACCCTTGTGGATATCCGATGAAAATGCAATCTACAGTCTTAGGCCCAATATTGACCTTCTTTGTCTTAGGTACTTCAACTTTTGCCAAACAACCCCATACCTTCAAGTATTTGTAGGCGGATTTTTTCCCTTCCATAACTCGTATTGAGTCTTGTCCTTACCCTTATGTGATGCTCTATTAAGAATAGTATTAGCGATAAGGACAACTACTCCCCTTATATTTTGGGAAATACCAGAATTGATGAGCAATGCATTCATCATTTCCTTCAAAATACTGCTTCTGCGTCGACATCGCTCGACCGAGGTGGTATGAGTCGCTGCTTGATGAACAATGCCCGACTGGACACAATATTCCTCAAATGGTGCTATATATTCTCCCCCTTTATCACTACGAATTGATTTAATCTGTACGCTTAGTTGGTTCTCAACTTCTTCTTTGTAGTGTCTGAACGCTTCAAAGGCTTCATCCTTACTTTTTAACAAAGTAAAGGTAACAATACATTGTGTTATCATTTATGAATGTCACAAAGTACTTGTTCCCCCCTCTTGTTTGTGCAAACTTCAAATCACATATATCTGTGTGAATAAGTTCTAGAGAAGCCGTATCTCTTTCGATGTATCAAAAAATAATCATTGTGAGTTTTGGTTCTACGCATACCTCACACTTACGTTGATGTTTTACGTCGATAGATGGCAACAACTCTAACTTTACCAATATTTGGATAGATTGGTAGTTTACATGTCCTAATATATGATGTCATAAATTAGAAGACTCAAGCAAATAAGAAGAAACTTTAATTTTATTGCTTTTATGTTTGATAGACATAACGTTAACCTTGAAAAGACATTCACATACGAAACTCCTTAATACAAATGTTTCATTCTTGGTGGTTACAAATTTATTGGACTCAAATACTAGCCTAAAACCAGCATTAACCAATACACGCCCTGAAATTAAACTCTTTCTAATCTCAGGGACATGCATCACCTCCTTCAGAGTGAGCTCCTTGACAGAAGTCATCTTCAGGACCACCTTTCCTACCCTCAACATGTCAGAGGAAGCGTTGCTACCCATGAATAACTTCTTGTTGGTAACTGATGTATATGTGGAGAAGGCATCTCTATCGAAATAGATGTGACGGGTAGCACCAGTATCCATCCACCATTGATTAGGATTCTCTACAAGGTTTGCTTCTAGCACCACCGCAGAGAATCCTCAATCATGTCGTCAAGAAGCGTGTCATCGACGACGTTAGCCTTTGCCTTGCCTTTGGCCATTTGACGACAGTCTTTGATCATATGACCAGCTTTGCCACATTGGTGACAATTTCTGAACTTCACCGCTATCCGACTTGCCATCTTTCCGAACTTGCGCTTCGCTGGGTTCCTTGACATCAATCAAATTTGCCCCGCCTCGTGGTTGTTTTCTCAGCAGGACTTCTTATTATCTTCCTGAATTTGTAGTTTGATAATAAGCTCTTCAAATGTCATTTCCTTTATCTTGAGTTTTAAGTAACTCATAAACTCATTCCACGAGGGAGGTAACTTTTCCATCAGTGATGCAATAAAAAACTGCTCATTTGGTTTCATACCCTCCAAATCCAGACGATGTATAATCATTTGGAATTCATGGACTTGAGACATCACTGTCTTGCTATCCACTATTTTAAATTTCAAGAATTTCCCCACGATGAATTTCTTCGTACATGTATCTTGTGCGTTGTACTTCTTCTGTAGCTTCTCCCACAACTCTTTGGCGGTGCCTACAGTACAATACACAGTGTAGAGCAGGTCTGACAAGCAGTTCAGAATATAGTTCTTACACATGAAATCATTATAATTCCATGCATCAAGAGTTATTCCCAGGCGAGCTTGGGAACCTTAGCCCCCTTTAGTTGTATCAATAAACTGAGGGTCCGAACTATTTCATGTTTGAGGAGGGTCTTCTGTGACACAACATGCCACTTCCATCACAGTTAGGAAAACATCATATTTTGAAGTCAATTCCCATGAAATATCAGTATGCCTCATGGTGAAATCCGACAGAAGGAGAAATTCTGACATTTTCTTGATCAGTAGTGGAGAAGGCAGAGGTGTTTCCTTGAGGAGCAACAACTGAAGGAGAGACAAAATTATTGCCTTGGGTAGCAGCAGCTGTGGGAGAGGCAAAAGTATTGCCTTGATTAGCAGCAGCAGATTCAGAACCAAATTGTTCTTGTCCAGTCATTTTTCTATGTACTAATACAATCTTGTCGTAAAATTGTTATCTAAAAAATGAAAGAAACAACGGAAAATAGTAAAACACCTATTACATGAACTAGAAAATTGAAAAATAAAAGATTACAACAGGAAATAATCTTAACTTAAGACCGGAAACAAGAACCAACACTTGAACTGAAATTACTTGTTGAGTCGAGTGATGACACTCTGTCTTTAAGACAAGATTGCCCCGTATATATCATTTTTTATGTTTCTAGGCAATAGTCTCCCAAGATCAAACAGTTACTAACACTTGAGCAAAGGAAACTCAAGTGTTTCTCTTGAAGAACTTTGAGTATTGAAAGAATGCTTTAGAGTAAGAAGTTTTCAGATTTTTTGCAAGTGTTTTTCAATTGAGCCAAAGGCCTCAATTTATAGTGTATAAGATTGTCCCTTCAAGTGCCGAGTAGTGGCATTGAATCACCCATGTAGTGACAATGAATTGCCCATATAATGACACCCATTTATCAGCCAAATAATGGCTGAAAATTGTTGGAATGAATTCCATTGAGGGCAGCCCAAACGTCACAAAAATCAGATTTTCATTTCAGACTTTTTGTCTGGGTAGCACCGAGGCCGAATGGAGCCGCGACTCGGCCTCGGAGGCGTCGCGGCACCGCGGCTCTCTCCGTATCCGAGGTGGCACCGCGGCCCTTCTCGGCTCCGCGGCCCTTTCCGACCCGTTCCAATTTTTTACACTATGCACACTTCTTCCTTCATTCACCAACGTGGAACACCTGTCATTTGACCAACGACCGTCCATCATTCTATGTCTCAAACACTTTACTTACGTATCAATATCTCTTACACTAATAGAATTTATGATCCTTGGTACAATGTCTGCACGTGTGTGGAAATGACGTTTCCAACGTGCGGGACCCCAATTATTCGAGTCATAATTAATGGGATAAACTTATTCCACATTCATAAATTTTTAACAATTACTACTTTTCAGTCTGTTCCTTTTTGAGGTTCATCTTGTCATTCGGTTTATGTTTTCCTTTTTCTTTTTTTACTTTCAAGAGTACGTTCTATAATAGTAGGAGTAGTGTTCGCCTCCACTGTTCCACCAATTTAGTTTTAATAAATGGAATGAAACCACTTATCGTATTTTATATTTGTTGAGATTTGAATCTTAAAAATTCATATTTTTAAACTCATTTTATTAATTGCTAAACCAACCGTTGTCACACATGGCTTGCCAAGTGTGGTTTACCTGGCTGACGTGGTTTGCATGCTATCACTACATCCGGTTTACTCAGGCGCACTCGAAAGAGTAGCGGCTGCGGGTTCCTTCGTCAACAAAAAAAGTGGCATTGCAAGCGTTATACATGAGCCCGACCAAACATACATTATGAGGCGGCATTGCTAAAACCAACTGAAACGAGACCAGGTAGATAATCTTTGTGTTTTATTCTATTAATTCAGCAATAATAGCTATAGACGAAGATACTGTCCAGAGTAGCACAGCTTAATCATTGTACAAAAGATCAAAACTCTCGGGCCAGCAACATGATTCTGGACTTTCATGGATCAAAATAGTGAATTAGAGAATTTGAAAAAAAAATATTAAATTATATATTTTGACACTATAAAAGAATTTTTATATAATTTCCTGTTCAATTTAACCACCTAGAGTAGTATTCCATTTTTAGGTTACTATGTCAGGCCATTTATGAGAAGTTATATATGGTTATATAAATTAATTTTACTAACTTAAATTGATAGGGGAAAAAATGTATACAGTCAAAACTTAAAACTCTGTGAGAAGTGCACTACAGAGAATCTCTATTGGAAGGGAAGTCCTATATTGCTTTACAGTGGTTTGTTCTTCTTCCCTGACAATTAGTGCAATGTGTGTTTGCCTTTCTTGGCAATGAGGGCATTCACTGTTGGATATTTTTAGCAAAATCAAAATCCATTTTTGATGCGATGCCTCTTCAAATTTAGGGAATCATAACATGATTCATATTTACGTTGAATTTGAACAGACACAACATTTCCCAATAGCCATCATTGATGTCTCTTGGAGGTGTCTGTTGGTGATCAAAAGACATCTCCAATGGATGTGATATCTCTATAAGTAGTAAAGATGTTTTCTCATTCAAGATATACAAAAGGAAAAATTTAAAAAATCAAAACTTATGTTTTAACTCTCTAAGTATCATCAGAAACTTTATACTGTGTGTTCTTGGTTGGATCAAGTGAGTACAAACTTTGAATTCAACATCGTTGTTAGGGTTTCATTGTATCCTGAAGGCAATATTTAAGTGACCTATTGTACTCGCCAATTTATTGGGAAGAGTCGAAATAATTGTCTAAAAGAATTTGCATAAGAGCATTGAAGTCAGAGAACAACAATTATGTGTCTGTGTTTTATCTTGTTAGTACCAAAATCACAACAATTTTTAGACAATTAACCGACATGGAGGGTGAAACTTCAATTGTTGCTCAATCATTGCAAGTATGAACTTGAATCGTTTAGAACGTTTTGATGGTGACAGTTTCACTCGTTGGTAGGAGACTGTCAAATTTTTTCTGATGACTATCAAGTTATGGTATATCCTTAAAGATGGTTTGGAGGAAATTCCTGATGCGACTCCAACGGACAACGATGAATTGAAGGTCAAACAGAAGAAACGTTAAGAGGATGATTTTATGTGTCGTGGTCATATTCTGAATGCTCTAGGAGCCAATGTTTACAATGCCACGCCGCCTTATGTAGAAATCGTTGATAATACACAAAAATCGAAGTCTTGAAACAACAAAGGAATTGTGGACTACGCTCGAAAATAAGTACAAAATTTCTGAAGCGAGTAACAAGAAATTTCTTATCTGGAACTTCATGGACATTAAGATGGTTGACAGTAAGTCAATTATTGCCCAGGTAATTAAAATTTTACTCATTGTTAATCATCTTAAAATGAGGAATTGACCTTGTATCTTCATTCATTGTTGGAGTTATTATTTCTCGTCTTCCCCCTTCTTGGAATGATTACAAGAAGAAATGTAAGCATGCTGAAACTGACTATGACTTAGAAGGTTTACATCGTTATCTTCGTATTGAAGAAGATGCTCGTAAACGAGAGATTAAGGATAATAAGCAACCTGAAAATCATTCTAAGATTAATAGTGTGAAAGAATAAAAAAATGAATTTTTTGAAACCTGAGATTGCTACTCGGTTTAAGAAGAAAGACCCCATCAAGAAAGATAAGAAGAAGAAAAATTGCTACTTCTGTAAGAAACCCGACCACTATGCTATTGATTGTCGTCAACGAAAGAAACAAATGAAAAATGAAGCGATTGTGGTCGATGACAAAAGCAAGTTTGTCACTGTAGTGAAAGTGGCCAACATCAGCAGACATTATGGTAGTGGATGGTGGTATGTACTGGTGCAACCATTAATATCTGTAAAGATAGAAATATTTACAAGACATACAAACCGATTAGTGGAGAAGAAAATGATGTTACTTCAGCGAACAACCAAAGCATCAAAGTGTTTGACAAAGGCACTGTTGAACTCCCATTTACTTGGGAAAGATTGTTACTCTTACTAATGTTTTACATGTCCCTGACATTTGTAAAAACCTTATTTCTGGAGTCCTTATTAACAAGGCTGGATTCAAGGTTACGTATGAGTCTGATAAGTTTGTATTGTCCAAGAACGGAATACTTGTTGGACAAGAATACTCTTGTAATGGGATGGTTAAACTTAATTTAATAAATAATGATTCTACTTATATTGTTGAGTCTGTTGATTTATGGCATGCTAGATTAGGACATGTGAATTATGGTTCTCTTAGAAATATGAAAAGATTAGGATTGATTTATGATTGCAATTTTGATAATGTTCTAAATGTGAAATATGTGTGCAAAGATAACTAGAACATTTTTTAAATCAGAATAGAAAATTTCCTTGCTTGAATTAGTACATAGTGATGTTGGTGATCTGAAAAGTCATATGACTCGTGGTGGAAACAAATACTATGTCACTTTTATTGAAGATAGTACTAGATATGCCTATATTTACTTTATGAAATGTAAGGATGAAGTCTTTGATAAATTTAGAATTTACAAAGCAGAAGTAGAGACACAACTAGGACAGAAAATTAAGGTTTTACGTTCTGATCGTGGTGGTGAATACTATCTTTTTGAATTTACTTTATTTTATCAAGAACATAGTTTAGTACATCAATTCACTGCTCCATATACACTCCAACAAAATGATGTTGCTGAAAGAAAAAATAGAACTTTAATAGATATGGTTAGCGTTATGCTTATTAGCTCTGGTTTGTCAAATTCTTTACGGGGTGAATCTATTTTCTCTGCATGCTATATTTTAAATAGAGTTCCTTTGAAAAGGAAGAATATATCTCCTTATGAATTGTGATTTAAGAGAAAGCCTAACTTGAAAAGACTCAAATCATGGGGTTGTTTGTTATATGTCAGAAAGCCTGATCCTAAGAGACCAAAATTAGGAAATAAGGCTTATAAATGTGTTTTTGTAGGTTATTCACTGAACAATATTACTTATAGATTTTTAATCCTTGACACATTTGAAATTATAGAATCTATAGATGTAGAATTTATTGAAAACTTGACAAGATCTAGTTCTCAACCACAACCCACTGAAAACCCATTGTTACCTAGTCTAGAACCTATAGAGACTAATGACAATGATGAACATTCTGATCCTACTCACAACAATGATATTTCAGTTCCTACTGAAGATATCGAACCTAGAAAAAGTAAGAAAGCAAGAATAGAGAAAAAATATCCAGATTTTATACAATATCTTGTAGAGGGTAATAGGAATGAAGTTCTTAACATTACCAAGTATGATGCATATTGATGATGATCCTAAAACTTATTCTGAAGCTATGAGTTCCAGATATGCTTATTTCTGGAAAGACACTATCAATGATGAAAAATATTCACTTTTGTCTAACGAAACTTAGGTGTTATCTAATTTACCTCCTTGTGCTAAATCTATAGGATGTAAATGGATATTCAAGAGAAAATTGAATGTTGATTGTACCATTGATAAGTTTAAAGCCAGATTGGTTGCTACAGGTTATAAACAAAAATATGGAATTGATTACTTTGATACATATGCTCTTGTTGCTCGCATCATATCTGTTCGTTGTTTGATAGCACTTGCCTCTATTCACAATCTACTTATACATCAAATGGATGTCAAAATTGCTTTTTCTAAATGGTGATTTAGAAGAAAAAATATATATGGAATAACCTAAAGGTTTCATAGTGTCGGGCAAGAGAAAAAAGTTTGCAAGTTAGTGAAAACTCTCTATGGTTTGAAGCAAGCTCTCATTCAATGGCATGAGAAGTTTGACAAAGTAGCTTTGTCATATGGTTTTGTTGTTAATGATGCTGATAAATGTATCTATAGTTAGCATGATAAATATGAATGTGTAATGCTCTGTTTATATGTTGATGATATGCTTATTTTTTGGTCTGACATATCTTGTGTGGAAGAAACTAATTTTTTTCTCAATTCTAACTTTGATATGAAAGATCTAGGAGAGTCTAATGTGATCTTAGGACATAGATATTCGTCATACCCCCTTCTATTATGAATCGCCAAAGTCTTCCTACTTCTCCATTGTTACAATCAGATCCGAAAAATGAGAAAGAAATAAAAATGGACCTGTGGCTTTGAAGGAGCCTCGAGTAATCGATAAAGTTGTTGTCATGTGATCGTAGTTATGGGTTCAAGTTATGGAAACAATTTCTGTAGAAATGCAAGGTAAGATCACAGACAACAGACTTCGCGTCCGCCTTTCCGACTTCGCGCATAGCGGGAGCTTAGTGCACCGGGCTGCCCTTTTTTATAATTTAACTAAGTGGTCTGTGTCCTTTTCCTGAAGGAGGTTTGTTTGGCTGCAGGTCTTATCAATGAGACTTGCTGCGGTAAACCCAAGAGTACATTTCAACCATGATAGTCTCTTTGCTGCAGAAGTTCCCTTTGCTCATCAACTTCCTTAAATTGTGAGTTACATAATTAGTTTGCCGTTGCAACTTTTGTCTTTAACCAGTTTATCAGTTCTGAATTGAATTGTTGTATTTAGAATTGTCTAGTCTTTTGATCAGCACTTTCAAGTGCCAAAATGTGGTCTGTTAGGCTTATTTTTTCATTAATATAGTCTTAGCACTATTGTTTTTCACCTTAGAAGTTACATCAGAAGATGATACCTATAGGAAAGGTATTTACCAGAATATAGTAGTATTAAAGTTTAGGGGTGTTATATTTCTTGGTCCCATCCTAAAATTTTAAAGGGCTGTTTTCAACCAACCAAAGTGTCAGATGGGTGGTCAATTGTGGACCAGAGTTATTATCTGCCAGTCTGTGCAAATTTACTTCTTAGAAACTGTCATACGGATGATGATCAGTTAAAAGGTTGCCTGTGTCACCATACCATAATGTTGTTAGCCTTGGGAGTTGCCTTTTGTCCGACTCAATTTAAGTGGGTCCTCCATTCATTAAACAGAGAATGGAAAGGGTATCTCTACAATCATCAACCTTATCAAAAGTTATGAGCCATCTCAGACCGTGGTTTCTTGAATGCTGGAAATACAGAGTTATCTTCAAGTGTCATTTGCTGCAATAAAGCACGAAGCCCAATCCGTGGGCCAGACTATTCTCTTTTTCCAACTCTTTACGAGCCTAATAAAGCACATTTTAATATAAAGCTGAAGAGATAACTTTTCACCATCAATGTGGTACAAAGTGTATTTCACAAAAATCAAGAAATAAAGAATGAAAAGGGGATCTTTGGCTTTGCATTATAGAATAAATGAATATAGGAAATGAGATAATAACTCTTACGATCCCCTACTAATGCAAATGTAAAGAATATGAATGAATCCTGGGCAAAAGAAAGGAACATGTACTTAAGTGTTAATATATTTCGATTTGAATTAACACAGTGTGAAATTAGGCAACAACAAATATCCAAAAAGTGAAGTACTCTTGAACTGATTGGACATAAGATGAGACCCCCAAAACACATACTGTATCCTTTAATTTATGCAAACTCCGCGATACAAACAAAGTGCGTTTATGGTCATGCACACACACCTTGGGTCTAACGAGCGCTCTAGAAAGACGGCCTAAGTCTTTCATAAAAGGCGACCACCCCTCTACACTCACGTAGGTGATTCCATCAACTCTATCTCATAGACCACCTTAAGGTTATTGAATCATTAAGGGAAAATAATCTCAATCTTATAAACACTACCACATGTCATAGGGATAGAAAATGTAGTGTATATTGATGGCCTATATGGCTTCGTTTGACCACAAAAGGGTATCCACCATATTACCTCAATACATAGGCTTTAGCCCCATCCATCTCGACGTTTCAAATATCGTCTTCCTGGCCCTACCCCCTCTGTCACCAACCTCTCTGGCCCAACCCCCTTTGTCACCAACCTCTCTGGCCCAACCCCCTCTATCACTAGCCCCTCTGGCCCCACCCCCTCAGCCACCAGCCCATCTGGCCCCCTTTTGACAACCCCCATTCTGCCACCACCACCTTTATAATCACTACCTCCACGACCACAACTACAATCATAACCATGATCATTAGCTTCCTGATACAAGACCTTTGAAACACGCTCATGGATACATCTGAGATTTTGTGACTGTCGCATACCATTATAGGCTAGTTCAACCATTGGGGCTGCAAATCCCGCTATCTCGCGGAAAACCATATGGTCCATGCCCACCAACGCATCGTCTGTACGGTCCGTAGTTGAATTTGTTTGCAAATATTAATGATTGAATAAATTTGTAACGTAATATATAAGACGATTAAATAAGTTTATGTGGAGTAAACTAACCAACAACTCATACCGTCCCGCGAGTGCTACATATCCTCGATCATCTGGATGATGTGTCTCAGGGTTGCTAATCAAGTTGCATGTGATCTGTCGGTACCACTTTGTATAATCTTGGATCAGAGTTGTATGTATGATCAGAGTTGTATGTCTGACCACCGCTAGTGTCACGACCCGTTCCGGGGCCCGTGACTGGTGCCTTACCCCGGGCACCCTAGTGATACAACATCAGAGAAAATCAACGGAAATAAAAACTTAAACATGAACAAGAGATAAGATAATAAAACAGGTCAACCAAACGGTTACCTTCCAATAATATATATATATACAAATCTTTCAAACCGAACAGTTTAATCCTTTTTACAAACCCTGCCCACAACAAGATTACATGCACTCTAAGAGTTTTATACAACATGACGACAGTGGCCGCCATACCCCGAATGTACAAGAACCTACAACCTGTGGTAACATACCAAAGATAAGCCTCCGAGAAACGGAGCTTCCCAACGCCGAATCATGATCCTAAAAGCGAGGATCAAGAATCGACGTGTTTCTACTCGCGCAGATGAACGCAGCCTCGGGCGAGGTCGACAACAGTACCAAGTATATGAAATCGAAAATATCAGAATGAAATCATAGCAAATATATAAAGCAGAGACATGTATGATAACCAAACTACGCTCACAATAAATAAGCAAATATGTAAGTCGTGACTCACGCCGTAGTCATCACTCAAATATAACTACGGGCCTCACGCCCGCAACATCAATCATGCGCGTGGAATACCTTCCTCACCGCTAGCTTTATGATATAATAACACCACGGAGTACACATGAACACCAAGTCCGTACTAACAATACTATACAACCAAACCACGGTCGACACGGCAAGTACGAAAGCCGACTACCAAATACCAAGGCCGCGTGTCACGAGGTGACCGGCAAGTACGAGGGCTAACTACTGTGTACCGCGTCGTGTCACGAGACTTTGTCACTACACCGAACGGGGCAAGTCGAGGGCTAACTACTGTACCAACGCCGAATCACCACGAGACGGGCAAGCACGAAAGCCACCACCGATACCGCGCCGATCAAGAAAACCTCATGGAGAGCTAGTCCATGGAATAACACTATCAACAGGAAATGAACCTCATCATGGCCGCGATACCCGTGGACCATCCATCGAGTCAAGATGCCCACGGACTATCATAGTGGAAGCATACCCGCGGGTCACCCATCGTGTCAAGATGTCCAAAATGATCAAGAATAACACGACCACCCTCCATTCGAGAGACGCAGTAACATAAGAACACAACACTGCACAACAAGGCTATCATACACAAACATAGGAAAGTTACACACAACTCAAGGTACTTTTTATTTTACGCCAAGGTCCGTGTTTTAACCCTAAAGTACTACGATGTTAAACTCTTTTTAAAGGATCCATTTCTTTTACAAAAGGTCACCCGATACCCGCAGTATAGAGTGACTAATCATCTTTTAAGTAAACCAAAACAACTTCCATACTTTCCTTTTAAAACCAAATTAAAGCAATACCCTGCCTCCTTTTTAGACCAAAACTGTTATACCCCGTATTTCCAGAGTATGTACGTAAGGGAATACGTACAAAAAGTTTGGCCTTAAAGTTTAGGCCTTGGACGATTTTTTTTTTGGGCACAACTCACAAAATGAATAGTTTTCCGAAGAAACGTTTCCACAGCTTTCGTAGGTAAATTCCGCCATGCCATTTCTAATTTTTGGCGGATTTTTCCGAGACGAAACATTTTGGATCAACGGAGGGCGACACTTGTCACCTCCAATCGATGGATTTGAAATCGCCCATTTGGACGAATCGACTCGTGTTGCACGCTTTTGTGCCTTGGCACAAGTCAAGGATTAGGTAGGATATTTTGTGTGCAAGTTGGCCAAGGACACTTGCCCTAATCTTGGCCTTACACTTGCCTAGCACTTGGCTTAATCTTGGCCATTGGTTGGCCACTTCTGACCTATAAATACCTCTCTCGAGATGAAGAGTTCTTCATCCACAAAAGCTTCCAAGTCTAAAAATCCTCTCCTCTCCCTTTGTAGCCTTTTCGTCCAAACACCTCCCTCCTTGTGAAGGCCCTTGGCCGAATACCCCCCCCTCTAGGCTAAGTAGTTTGGCCTAGGCCCCCCCTAGCCTAGACAAAACCTACCCCCCCTCCCTTGGTAGAAAAGTTGCCTTCTTGTATTGTTATAATGCCCAAAATACCCTAGCCCAAATCCCTTAGTACTTAGTAGAAGTTGTGAAGAACTTCTAAGGTTTCCTTAGAGCATACAACTTAGGAGCAAAACCTTGCTCAAAGCGACTTTATCTAGGATATTATCGGGCTTACCGAGGTAACTAATCCTAACCTCTTTGAATTAGAGAATACTTCATGTAGTAGTATAAGAATAAGTATAAATACTTAGAAGAATATTGCAGATTAGAATTGAACTGCTATCACGAGAAGGGCGGTTTAAAAGAAGAATAATTGAACTATGCTTATATAGACTGTTTTCACAAAGAGACTTATATAGCTCACCGCAGTAAGTCACGCCCGACTTTCCGTAGAATCGTGAACCTCTGCTTAGAATGACCTTCGAGTAGTCTTTGATAGATGTCCGTGACTATTATAGGTCACTCTCTGCGCGACATATTCAACTTGGCGTGTGGTTTTCACGGTAGGTATGCGATTCTTCCTAAAGCATGATATTTTATAATATATATGTAGTAGACGACGTACGTGTTAATCGAATAATAACTACGCAATGTCTTTGACTTAAGCCCGAATAATACTTACGAATGTGTTACACCGTATTTACAGGATACGTGTAAGAATGTACGTAAGAACTCATGTTGTTAAGATTTGAGACTTGTAAAATTTACTGGAAATTTGAAATTGCTGAAAGCGTATTATGTGAATGGGAGGCGACACTTGTCACCCCCTTATTTATGCCTTGACGAAAATGTCATGGCCAAAATGGTCATCGACCATAGCCTTAAGATGACTAAGTCTTCCAATTAATTAGCTGACAAATCGACTAAGTCAAAGGGTTCAAAGTCTTGATATTTTAATTAGAGCTCATCCTAACCACCCAATTGTGTGTATCTTGACCCTCCATGTCCCTTTATAATACTAGTAGTAGTATGACAAGTTCCATACTTAGCCAAAATTCACAAAAATTTGAAGACCACATTGTTGAGCTCTCGTTTACTTGAGGAAGGAGGAAAAAAATTTGTTTCTTGTCCAATAATCTCCCACTCTAAACCAAGGTTCCTAAGTGTTATGTAAGTATATCTCAATAGAAAATCCTTAAAAGAGAGTTTTCGTATTAGTCGCAAAGCGAAAACCTAGTTGCTTTCTAGGTTTTGGATTGGAAGCTTGAAGGGAAGTTGTTGGTGTGGTTCTAAGGGTATCAAGTAGCGGATTGAAGTGTCTTGGAGAGGTTCTAAACTACTAAGGAGCGATTTCGATTTGGAATTGATTAAGAATCGTTAAGGTAAAATCTTGTCTTTTAAAGTGTTACAAGGTTATATATTTATTTTGTGTTGTTAGCTTTTCTGTTGCAAGTTGTTATGTAGAAGTTTATAGGATTGTGGATTGATTGTAGCCTTGGAAATCCGAATGTAATGTAAGCCATGTTAAGTTGGATTTCAATTTAGTCGTTATTAGAATCGTCGCATGTTATTGATTGAAGATTGTGATAGTTTTAATCAAATACGACTTGATATCATGTTATGCTACCAATTTGGATTGAAATGGAAATTTGATAAGAATTGGTAAGGTTGAACTCAATTGGCGAATTTGGACTTTTAGTTTGTTTTTCATTTGTATTGGACTACTTTCTAAATTGTGAGCCAATCTTAGTTAGTCATTTGTATCGAGTACCTTATAGAAATTGTGAGCCAATTGGGGCTGTTTGGTTATTGTATTCGCCTTGAAAAAGGTGGCAAAGTAAGTAGAAACAAAGGAGGTGTCATTCGATTTTCCGTAGAATTTAGCGACTTAGCACCTAAAATATTCTACGATGAAGTAAGAAGTTAATGGACGATGGTGACCATTATAGGTTGTGAACTAGGTATAGCGTATCCTACTTGAAGAATGGAATAGCTCCATGGAAGTACGGGCTTTTGCTACTTGTCGATAATCGCCGCGAGGTATGTGAACCTCTTCCTTCTTAGACATGGTTCCATGTATGGAATATACATGTGGTATTATTTCATGATTCCTTCTATTCTTAGAAGTTAAGAAGTATGTATGTTGATTTACTCACGTGTGGTTATGTCTAAGTTATCCTAAGTTATAAGTATGTTAAATTGTCCTAAGTCCTTACCAAGTCTTATGAGATGTTGGTAAGAATGGTTAGGAAAATATGAGATTTGATTTAAAACTATGTGTCTTGATTTATTTAAAGTAAGTAAGTGGATTTTACGCTCAAAAATGACTTGAATTTATATGTGAAAAGGGGATTGATTTTTAAAAGTGAAAGTTATATGGTGTTAAGAGAATAAGTTACTTGGTTTTGTAAGTGTATGGAACTTTATATTTGTTTTGTATAAGTATAAGTAAGTGGATTTTAAAGAATGTATGATATAAGGTTTTAAGACTATGAACTATGGTTGTCTTCTAAGGATTATGAAACTTTATTTTTCAAGTTGTGGACTTGATTTCTGAAATTATTGATGACATGATTTTAAGAGTATGTGACTTGAGTTTTAAAAAAGAAAGAAGTTTATGATTCATGCATGTACGTGGTATTTTTGGGTCTAGTTTCCTAATGTTGTAAGAATAAAAGTGCCTTGAGTTCTCTATAATGAAGGTTTGTTATAATAGGTTTATGGTATGTTGTTATAACGACTTAAGAAGAGGTAACAATACGCTTTAAAATGTTACGTAAGGAAATACAAAATACAAGCTACAATAGGCCGGATTACGTTATGAAATACACCGAGCCTACAAATAGGCGGATTCGTTATGAATACACCGAGCCTACACATAGGCGTGGATTATGCCATATTACCGAGCCTACACATAGGCAGTTACGCTATCTTACACCGAAAGCCCCACAAAGCCGGATTATGCTACATGATTCCACAAGATAACCGAGCCCCCACAAAGCGGCTTCTGATTATGCTACATGATTCCACGAGACACCGAGCGCCTGATTATGTTATATGATTCATCAAGACACCGCGTCCCGCAAATGGGCCGGATTATGTTATGTAAGATATGTGTTATGTGAAAAGGCCGATTAAGCTCTTAAGTAAGTATGTAAGAATATGTTGTTAATCTTATCGAAAGGAAATGAACGTTAATATATGATTGATTTCGTGAGTTGCGGACGCTTCAGATACGCTTATGATTTGATTCTTGCACGTTATTTCTGCTCCATATTCGCACTGGTTGATCAATTCGCTCATGTCCGCAGTTTAGGTACCTGATGTGGATCCGCGAGCTTAGGATCCCGGTTCATTTTAGATGGCCCGAGGTTCCGAGTTGTCATGGCTATGTATTCGCGGTATGGGATGTTAAAACTCTGTCACATATTGTGGGTCTGTTGTAAAGAAAGCGAGGCAATCGCTTGCTCACGTCCATGAAGGTAGCCCTATCTACTTGTTTATTTCTGTTTTATTTTATAAGTTTCATGTATGTTCGCTATTTCTCTGATGGTGCCTGTAGGGCGTCGTGACAAAAGTGGTATCGAGCGATTAGTCCTCGGAAAGTGTCTGGCATCGCGTTCAGTAGAGTCTTGATTATCTACACAGGCACCACATCTATAATCGTGAGGCCGCAGACATTTAGGATTAGTTTCCATTCTTCTAGATCGCGCGATAGTGTCCTCCCTAACAAAGTTATGTTGTTTCAGAATGACTATGTGGATTGCGTATCCGTGTTGGTAATGATTATAGTATAGTCGGTATTGTGACATATATCTATACGGAGTTATGTATGAGGTCGACGCGTGTTGCCTAGAATGATGTTAGATTTCAATCGTAAAACTAACTAGATACCGGAAGGTATGGAATAGTTAATGAACTCTCGCCAAGATCTTATGTTTTATTTGAGATAATTGGGAAAGGATGAGTTGTCGATAGTAGTGAACCCTTAAGAAGCCATGTTAAGGAACCCACGTTAATAGATTATTAGGCTTAAGAGAATTATACTGGATGAGGTCCGATAGAGTTAGTAATGGTTGTGGATCGACAACATGGTTATGGTTTTACGAGATGTTTTGTACCCTGATTCGGGATCGTAAGGTAGGCGTGGAGCATGGAAATTGCGAGCCTAAGAATATTGATTGACCTGTATATAAGGTTTTCTCGCACAAGATTTAAGTCGCACCAAGGATAAGAGTTAAGTGCGATGATGACTGTTACGGTCTCCCATGGCCTGGAATGGAGCTGGGATCAGTTGGTAGTAGTTCCGCCACGTGAGGGTCAAAGTCTAGTTAATTGTTTTACGGGTTCAGGACGCCCACCGAACAGTCGTGTCGCAGTTTTAAATGGCCTTATATTGTTTTATAGAGTGACTCAAAGATTCGAGGCCGTAATTGGTATGGAAGTTATGTATGTATGCTAGTATGAATTGGAAGTACGAAAGGATAATCTCTTTTGGGCTTATGATGGACAAGTATGCGCAGTGTATTAGGGCCATGTGTGGCATTGTTGGTGGATGTGAAAGGAAACTATGTCGCTAATTATAAGTTTGACTCGAAAGAACATTCGAGGACGAATGTTTCTGGGGAAGAATGTTACACCGCATTTACAGGATACGTGTAAGAATGTACGTAAGAACTCACTGTTAAGATTTGAGACTTGTAAAAATTTACCTGAAATTTGAAATTGTCAAAACGATATTAGACGAATGGGAGGGCGACACTTGTCACCCCCTTATTTATGCCTTCGACGAAAATGTCATGGCCAAAATGGTACTATAGCCTTAAGATGACTAAGTCTTCCAATTAATTAGCTTGACAAAATTGACTAAGTCAAAGGTTCAAAGTCTTGATATTTTAATTAGAGCTCATCCTAACCACCCAATCAGGTGTATCTTGACCTCCACGTCCCTTTATAATACTAGTAGTAGTATGACAAGTTCCATACTTAGCCAAAATTCACAAAAATTTGAAGACCACATTGTTGAGCTCTGGGTTTACTTCAAGGAAGGAGGAAAAATTTGTTTCTTGTCCAATAATCTCCCACTCTAAACCAAGGTTCCTAAGTGTTATGTAAGTATATCTCAATAGAAAATAAAAGAGAGTTTTCAGATTAGTCATGGCCGAAAACCTAGTTGCTTTCTAGGTTTTGATTGAAGCTTGAAGGAAGTTGTTGGTGTGGTTCTATATCAAGTAGCGGATTGAAGTGTCTTGAGAGGTTCTAAACTACTAAGGAGCGACTTGATTTGGAATTGGATTAAGAATCGTTAAGGTAAAATCTTGTCTTTTAAAGGGTTATATATTTATTTTGTGTTGTTAGCTTTTCGCTAGCACGAAGTTGTTATGTAGAAGTTTATATGATTGTGGATTGATTGTAGCCTTGGAAATCCTAATGTAATGTAAAGCCATGTTAAGTTGGATTTCAATTTAGTCGTTATTAATCGCGCATGTTATTGATTTGAAGATTGTGATAGTTTTAATCAAATACGACTTGATATCATGTTATGCTACCAATTTGGATTGAAATGGAAATTTGATAAGAATTGGTAAGGTTGAACTTTCAGTGGCGAATTTGGACTTTTTAGTTTGTTTTTCATTTGTATTGACTACTTTCTAAATTGTGAGCCAATCATGTTTAGTTAGTCATTTGTATCGAGTACCTTATAGAAATTGTGAGCCAATCGGGGCTGTTTGGTTATTGTATTCGCCTTGAAAAAGGTGGCAAAGTAAGTAGAAACAAAGGAGGTGTCGTCCGATTTTCCGTAGAATTTAGCGACTTAGCACCTAAAATATTCTACGATGAAGTAAGAAGTTAATGGACGATGGTGACCATTATAGTCGATTTAACTAGGTATAGCGTATCCTACAAGAATGGAATAGCTCAAGGTGGAAGTACTTTGGGGCTTTTTGCTACTTGTCGATAATCGTCGCGAGGTATGCGAACCTCTTCCTTCTTTAGATACGGTTCCACGTATGGAATATACATGTGGTATTATTTCATGATTCCTTCTATTCTTAGAAGTTAAGAAGTATGTATGTTGATTTACTCTACGAAGGGTTATGTCTAAGTTATCCTAAGTTATAAGTATGTTAAATTGTCCTAAGTCCTTACCAAGTCTTATGAGATGTTGGTAAGAATGGTTAGGAAAATATGAGATTTGATTTAAAACTATGTGTCTTGATTTATTTAAAGTAAGTAAGTGGATTTTACGAAATGACTTGAATTTATATGTGAAAAGTGGATTGATTTTTAAAAGTGAAAGTTATATGGTGTTAAGAGAATAAGTTACTTGGTTTTGTATGGAACTTTATATTTGTTTTGTATAAGTATAAGTAAGTGGATTTTAAAGAATGTATGATATAAGGTTTTAAGACTATGAACTTTGGTTGTCTTCTAAGGATTATGAAACTTTATTTTTCAAGTCAGGACTTGATTTCTAAAAGTATTGATGACATGATTTTAAGAGTATGTGACTTGAGTTTTAAAAAAGAAAGAAGTTTATGATTCTCATATACGTATGTACGTGGTATTTTAGTTTCCTAATGTTGTAGAATAAAAGTGCTCGAAGTTCTCTAAAATGAAAGGTTGTTATAATAGCTTTATGGGAAGTTGTTATAACGATTAAGAAGAGGTAACAATACGCTTTAAAATGTTACGTAAGAAATACACCGAGCCTACAAATAGCCTGACACGTTATGAAATACGAGCCTACAAATAGGCCGGATTACGTTATGAATACACCGAGCCTACAACAGGCCGGACACGTTATGAAATACACCGAGCCTACAAATAGGCCGGACACGTTATGAGATACACCGAGCCTACACATAGGATTATGCCATATTACCCGAACGCTATCTTACACCGAGCCCCACATGCTACACGATTCCACAAGACACCGAGCCCCACAGCGGCCTGATTATGCTACATGATTCCACAAGACAATCGAGCCCCACAGCGGCCGATTATGCTATATGATTCCACAAGACATCGAGGGATTATGTTATATGATTCATCAAGACACCGTGTCCCGCAAAGATTATGTTATGTAAGATATGTGTTATGTGAAAAAGGCCGATTAAGCTCTGGCAAGATGTAAGAATATGTTGTTAATCTTATCGGAAACGTAA
Organism: Przewalskia tangutica; assembly: GCA_029844215.1. NCBI lineage: Eukaryota > Viridiplantae > Streptophyta > Magnoliopsida > Solanales > Solanaceae > Przewalskia > Przewalskia tangutica. The sequence continues at coordinate 54,260,706 of CM056720.1, forward strand.
TATATGATTGATTTTGAGTTAAAAGGACGTTTGTACGCTTATGATTTGATTCTTGCGTTATTTTCCGTATATTCGCTCATGTCCGCAGTTTAGGTACGTGGATCCGCGAGCGATCCCGGTTCGCGGCTGTATTCAGGTATGGCGGCTCCCGCCACAGCTTATGTTAAAAATTAACATATCGGTCCGCTTGTAAAGAAAGCGAGGCAACCGCTTGCTCATGTAAACAGACGCCTGCTGAAGGTACCGACTGTTGTTTATTGTTTTATTTTATAAGTTTCGCGTCATGTAATATTTCCGCCGCTATCGATGTATACCAACAGTGGTGCCAGTAGGCACCTCGGGTCGTGACACAATGCCTCACGCTTAAGCCCGATTAACACTTACTGAATGCCTCACGCTTAAGCCTCAATAATAAAGAATCAAAACATTTCAAAAGAATATCAATCATTTTTAATGTAAGAGAACTAATTGGTTTTTAAATGTAAGCTTAAGAGTTATACTAGCTTTACGGGAAGTTAAGTATAACCACTTAAGAGTGATAAAAGAAACAGTTGCCTATGTGTTTATAATGCACTTATATCAATCGTGAAAAGAATAAAAGATGGTTTGACAAGTAGACATGATATGATGCTACGTGTTAGTGTCTTGTAACGCTTGTATAGGAGAGTATTCTTGTTGGCTTATGTTGTTTAAAAGATAAGTTGTTATGTTAGTGTACTATCACTCACCTCTTGACATATTACCGGGGTTGTCTCCGATGCGGGTAGACTCAGCGGTCCGGGATCATGATTCGAGAATACCTACGCGGGTCCGCGGACCTATGCGGAGCTACGGAGTTCCGTGTTAGTGATGCGGGTTACACCTCACGCGCGTCTACGTGGCCACGCGACTACGAGTCCAGACGACGCCGAGGAGTAGCCACCGACGCGGGTTACGACCCTACGCTGGCCTATGCGAGTGGCCTATGCGACTACGAGTCCAGGATTAGGCTTCATGGTGATACCACGCAATCGCCCCCGCTCGATCATTCGCAGCCTAGAAAAGACCTCGCACGCTTACCTATCGTTGCTCTTGCTTATGATGTGGCACTATGTGCGCCTCGTTGTTTCATACATACTTGCAAAACCGATTTTAAAATAATATGTTTTCATTTAAGTATTTTACGCTTTCATATACTTAGTACCACAGATCGACTCTTCTGGGCTGCTCATGCCGCAGTAAGGGCAAGCAGTGCTAGATCCACATTCCTAGATCTCTACGTTGGTGCTGAGCTCCATCCTTTCCGAGGCTCTACTTTGGGTATGATCTTCCCAGAGATAGTTTTGTACAGTAGGTATGGCGGCCCCCCGCCATAGTTGTATATTTCAGAGGTCCTGTAGTCATGTTGTACAAGATTTATGTAATCGCTAAAACCATGTTTATATATATATGCCGAAAGGCGACGCTTTTCTCACATAAACTGTGGTCTTATTTTATAAACTGTTTCATATCTTGTTTTATATTTCCGCGACACTCGATGTATGACTACTGGGTGCCCTTGCGCACTACCACGCCCCGAACGGGTCGTGACAAAAGTGGTATCGCAGCGCTTAATCCTCTGAAAGTGTCTACGCATCGTATCTAGTAGTCTTGATTATCGCGTGTTGCGCACCACACCAATAATCGTGAGGCTATAAGATATTTAGGATTGGTTTCATTCTTCTCACTCGAGATCGTGCTTTAGAGTCGTGTTAAAGTCGACCCTCTAACGATTCCTTTCAGAATAGCTTATGCCTCCACGTAAGGCAACCCGCCCGTATGGCAAGGCAAATGGCGAGCCGCCACGACACCGAGAGTTACGAGGGCTCGCCCGGGCCATACCGAGACGGCGAGTTCTACGACGCCGCCAAATTTCAAAGAGAGACCACAGCACCCACACCTCCCGCCCCACACCAAGGAGGAGTTAGGGTACAAGGAGACGGCCCACTATCGCTGAGTCAGGCCGATACGAGATAGGCCGACGCGCGCAGCCTGGGCCTAGCTCAGCCCGGCCGCACCCGTGCACCCGAGGCGTATAGTTTGAGGCTACGAGATTTCGAGTCAGAGCCCGCCGAGTTTTACGTCGAGGCCGAGGATGATCCGCAGGAGTTCATCCGCCGCCACAGAGGATCACGCGAGTGATCAAGGCCTCGAGACAGAGTCCAGGATCTTCGGTTCGTGACGGCCGCGTGATACCGCAATGATTGGTTTGATTCACTGAGTTATCCCGGATAGCACGCCCCCGCCTACTTGGCATGAGTTCTCGAGGCTTTCTCACTCACTTCTTGCCTCCACAGATGGCGAGGCGCGAAATGATAGATTTTTACCGCCGAGGCAGAGGACGACCGTCAGTGAGTACAATGTCGAGTTTGATTCATCGCTCGATATGTCCCCATTGTAGCAGCGCATGGAGGATAGGTGCACCGCCACGCCACCGCTAGATGACTATACGGCCGAGTCACGGTGTTTCTTCACCGTATGGACATTACCCGCACGCAGGTCATGCTCGACGCGGAGCGTAGAGACCGCCGACAGCAAGCAGGTAAGACCAGACGGCAGGTCTTTTCGTGGCTATCGCGGGCGGCCTCAAAGCAGCCTAGATTTGCACCACGCCACCAGAGCACTCGCACCGCCCTCAAGACACCAGATACGCGAGGCGCATCAGGCCCCTGTGACTTCGTGACGCCCGCAGCGCAGAGGATCGCCGATCGACCACCTCGCCAGGCCGACGCGCAGATCCCACTTCGAGTCGCGGTGCTACGAGCTTGTTTCGGGCCAGGCCAGCAGGTCACTATGCGAGAAACCGTCCACCGGGCGGCAAGGCCGATGGTAGGGTCACCACGTGTTCTTTCACGTCTTCTTCATCCTCGACAGCTACTCGCCCGAGGGCAAGGTACTCATGGACCAGCCAGGTCGCGCAGAGGTCGTGGCGCTGTCCAGCCTAGCGTCCTCGTAACCGCATTTATGCTTTGTCCACCGACAGATCGTGAGGCCTCACCGATGTCGCCACGTACCTTATCGGGCCTCGGTTTGATGTTTATGCCTTGATAGATCCGGTTCTACTGGCCCTATATCTCCCTCGCTGCTAGTAGGATGTGGATAGAGCCCGAGTCCATGACCTTTTCGAGGTAGCTACGCCAAATGGTGATTCAGCCGTAGCTCATGTATATGAGCTTGTCCTCGTGACTATTTACGCCGGACCTCAGCCGACTTGACAGAGTTAGAGATGATCGACTTCGACGTGATCACGGGACGGATTGGCTAGCTTCTGCTACGCCAATGTAGACCGCAGAGAGTAGTACGTTCCAGGCCTTCGGCGAGCCATTGTCGAGCGAGGGGAGCACCAGACGCCGGCGGTAGGTTTATTTCCTACCAAGGCTAGGAAGACGGTGCGTGGCGGTATATCTACCATCTCGTTAGTGGTGTTTGATATCAAGTCGCGTACCGCATTTTCCATCGGGCCCAAAGGGTCGAGAGTTCCCGCACGTGTTTCCACGACCTCGCATCCTCCCGAGAGGAGATTGAGTTTTGTATTGACATATTGCGCACACTCGCCTATTTCCATTCCGCCATACGTAACGGCACCGCCGAGTTGAGAGAGTCAAGGATCAACTTAGAGATTTGGCCGAGAAGCGGCTTCATCAGCCTAGTGTTTCTCCCGGGAGCGCCTGTATTGTTCGCGGAAGAAGGACGGACGCCGCGCATGTGTTGATTACAGTACCAACAAGGTGACCATTAAGAATGTATACCCTTCCCAGATTGATGATTTGTTCGACTACGCAGGGTGCGAGATGTTTCTCCAAGATTGATCTCGCGATCGCTATCATCAAAAAGTAGTCGAGAGCGATGTCCCTAGATCGCATTCCGACCCAGACGCATTATGAGTTCGTGGTCGCGTCTTGGTTGACCAATGCTCCGGCCAGATTCATGGATTTGATGAACCGAGTGTTCAAACCATTTTTGGACACGCTTGTGATAGTGTTCATCGATGATATCTTGGTTTATTCGCGCCAGAGCAGAGCATGCGGAGCATTTGGCGATCAGGCCGACAGCTTCTCCAGACTGCAGCTTGTACGCCAAGTTTTCCAAACGTGAGTTTTGCTGACTTCAATGGCGCTTCGGGCATATTGTCTGGCCGACGGCATTCGAGTGGATACGCCAAGATCGAGGCGCCAGACTTGCCTAGACCTACTACTCCGGCGCAGGTTCGCAGCTCGGGCCTCGCAGATATTATCGCGTTCGTGGAGAAGTTTGCTTCTATCTTCGCACCATTGACTAGGCCGACTCGTATGGCAGCCAAGTTTCAGCCGATCGATGTCAGGAGCGTGGTTTCCAGCTGTCGAAGAGAGACCGACGACCGCCTCGCTCTTACTTCCGCAGGTCCAGATGGTTATGTCGCGGTATCAGGATGCGCCGTGCATCGGGTTGGGATGTGTTGACGCAAAGATGGCAGGTTATAGCATATGCATCCCGACACCAAGAAACACGAGGAACTACCCCACCCATGATTTGGAGTCATGGCCGTGATTCACGCCAAGATCCTGAGGCACTATTTGTACGGGTTCACGTGGATATTTTGCTGCACCACAAGAGCCTCCAAAGATATCTTCACCAGGAGCCGAACTTACGGCATGCAGACGGTGGTTAGAGTTGCTTAAGGATTACGATGTTGATATCCCGCACCACCCGGGAAGGCCAATGCTGCGGCGTACGCCTAGTCGTAGTCGACGGGAGCCTATCGACGCAAGCAGAGAGAGAGGACACGGTTCGTGATTTGCATCGCTTAGCGAGCCTTGGTGTCCGCTTGATTGATTCGATAGCAGCGGGTTAGAGTTCGCGAGGTTGCCGAGTCTTCCATCGCCGGCGAGGCGAAGAGGCAACAGCCGAGGATCCGCTTTGACACGCTATCGCGATACAGCCTCTTCGCGAGGCGCGGTCCTGAGGTAGCACCACGGGTGCTAAGGTTCGAGGACGTGTGTGTTCCGTGATGTTTCGTGACTTCGCAAGCAGTGTTCTTGGGAAGCACACGCACAAGCATTTATCCATCCGGTCGCACTCAAGACGTACCACGACCTTAGATTTGTGTATCGCGGACGGCTCAAGAGGACGCCGCAGAGTTCGTAGCTCAGCGCCCGTGTTGTCGCAGCGAAGGCAGAGCACCGCAGGCCCGTGGTTTGTTACGCATTTATCGAGATCCCGACCGAAGTGGAGGTAATCAACATAGACTTCATCACAGATTACCTCGCACTCGTAGAGACATGATTCTATACGGTTATCGCCGACAGTCGACGAAATCAGCCCACTTTCTTCCCGTCAGACGACTTTTTCTACCGAGGATTATGCCGCACTTTACATCCGAGAGATCGCCGATCGCACGGAGTCCCTACTTCGATCATATCGCATGCAGGAGCCCGCTTTATTCGCTAACTTCTCGAGGTCCTTCCGCAGGGTTTAGTGGACGCAGTGAGCTCGAGTAATCGCATTTCATCCACGTATGCATCGGACAGCAGAGCGCACTATCCGCACTCTCGAGGATATGCCGCGAGCCCGTTATTGACTTCAGGTAGTTGGGAGGATCATTTGCCTCTAGTTGAGTTCGTGATAATAATAGCTACCACTCCAAAGATTCGATGGCGCCTTACGAGGCCTTGTACGGAGGAAGTGCAGATCGCCTATAGGTTGGTTCGACGTGGGCGAGGTGCAAGTGGGACCAGACGGTGCAGCAGTGCCGATAAGGCGGCTTATCCGAGAGCGCTATCGATACCGTAGTCGCGTAAGTCGATGCAGATCATCGCCGCCGACATCCGAGTTCGCAGCTGATGATTGGGTTTTCTCGCGCGCCACCCATGGCGGTGTGATGAGATTCGAGGAAAACTCACCAAGGTACATCGGGCCGCTTCAGATTGTCCGCAGGTAGGCAAGGTTGCTTATGAGTCGATCCGCCGTCCGACCGAGGCAAAGGCATCCTGTTTCACGATCTACGCCGGCGAGACGATCGGATCCATCTAGTGGTACACCCGATTGACGATGTCCAGTGACCGGCGGGTTATCGTATGAGGAGATTCCCATAGCGATAGTCGATCGTCGTGTTAGGCGCTCATGACCAAGGACGTGGCTTCCACAAAGTCTTCGCGGGCGAACGAGCTCGTGAGAGATGACGCGGAAGCCGGCGAGATACGAGGCGTAAGTAAACCTCACCTATTCCCCACACCTCCGTAATTCACTTTCCTACTTGTAAATTTTCGCTATCGCTTTTGCCTAAGTGTTGTTTTGTGGCCGTGCGTGGCTTTTGCAAACCGCTTAAGCATGAAGAACCTTATCGTTATCCTGCTCAGGAACATTCGACGAATGTTTCAAGGAGGGGAGAATGTTATACCCTATATTTCGCAGTATGTACGTAAGTGAATACGATAAAAAGTTCGCCTTAAAGTTTAGGCCTCGACGATTTTATTTTTGGGCACAACTCACAAAACGAATAGTTTTCCGACTAAACGCTTCCACACTCGTAGGTAAATTCCGCTATGCCATTTCTAATTTTTATGGATTTTTCCGAGAGACGAAACATTTTGGACCAACGAGGGCTAAACTTGTCACCCTCCAATTGATGGATTTGAAATCGCCCATTTGGACGAATTGACTTCGTGTTGCACGCTTTTGTGCCTCGCACAAGTCAAGGATTAGGTAGGATATTTTGTGTGCAAGTTGGCCAAGGACACTTGCCCTAATCTTCGCCTTACACTTGCCTAGCACTTGGCTTAATCTTGGCCATTGGTTGGCCACTGACCTATAAATACCCTCTCGAGACGAAGAGTTCTTCATCCACAAAAGCTTCCAAGTCTAAAAATCCTCTCCTCTCCTTTGTAGCCTTTTCGCCCAAACACCTCCCCTCCCTTGTGAAGGCCCTCGTCAATACCCCCTCTAGCCTAAGTAGTTTGGCCGAGGCCCCCTAGCCTAGCCAAAACCTACCCTCCCTTGGTAGAAAAGTTGCCTTCTTGTATTGTTATAATGCCCAAAATACCCTAGCCCAAATCCCTTAGTACTTAGTAGAAGTTGTGAAGAACTTCTAAGGCTCTCGAGCATACACTTAGAGCAAAACCTTGCTCAGCGCGACTTTATCTAGGATATTATTGGGCTTACCGAGGTAACTAATCCTAACCCTCTTTGAATTGTAGAATACTTACCGTAGTAGTATAAGAATAAGTATAAATACTGTAAGAATATCATAGAATAGAATTGAACTGTTATCACAAGTAGGCGGTTTAAAAGAAGAATAATCAACTATGCTTATATAGACTGCTTTCACAGAGACTTATATAGCTCACCGCAGGGAAGTGCTGCCCGACTTTCCGTAGAATCGTGAACCTCCGCTTAGAATGACCTTCAGAGTAGTCTTTGATAGATGTCGTGACTATTATAGGTCGATCACGCGACATATTCAACTCAAGGTGGTTTTCATTGGTATGTATGCGATTCTTCCTAAAGCATGATATTTTATAATATATATGTAGTACCAGAGACGCATACGTGTTAATCGAATAATAACTACGACAATGTCTTTGACTTAAGCTCGATAATACTTACGGTAATGCCTCACGCTTAAGCTCGATAACACTTACTGAATGCCTCACGCTTAAGCCTCAATAATAAAGAATCAAAACATTTCAAAAGAATATCAATCATTTTTAATGTAAGAGAACTAATTGGTTTTAAATGTAAGCTTAAGAGTTATACTAGCTTTACGGGAAGTTAAGTATAACCACTTAAGAGTGATAAAAGAAACAGTTGCTATGTGTTTATAATGCACTTATATCAATCGTGAAAAGAATAAAAAGATGGTTTGACAAGTAGACACGATATGATGCTACGTGTGTTAGTGTCTTGTAACGCTTGTATAGAGAGTATTCTTGTCAGGCTTATGTTGTTTAAAAGATAAGCTGTTATGTTAGTGTACTATCACTCACCTCTTGACATATTACCGGGGTTGCCGCCTCCGACGCGGTAGACTCAGCGTCCGGGACCATGATTCGAGAATACCTCACGCGGTCCGCGGACCTACGCGAGCTACGGAGTTCCAGTTAGCGATGCGGGTTACACCTCACGCGTCTATGTGGCCACGCGACCACGAGTCCAGGATTTACGCCGAGGAGTAGCTACCGACGCGGGTTACGTACTCTACGCGGCCTACGTGAGTGGCCCATGCGACTACGAGTCCGTGATTAGGCTTGCATGGTGATACTACGCAATTGGCCCCGCTCGATCATTCGCACTCTAGAAAAGACCTCGCATGGGCTTACCTATTGTTGCTCTGTTTATGATGTGGCACTATGTGCGCCTCTGGTTGTTTCATACATACTTGCAAAACCGATTTTAAAATAATATGTTTTCATTTAAGTATTTTACGCTTTCATATACTTAGTACTTGTAATCGACTCTCCTGGGCTGCTCATGCCGCAGTAAGGGCAAGGTGTGCTAGATCCACATTCTTAGGATCTCTACGTTGGCCTGAGCTCCATCCTTTCCGAGGCTCTACTTTCGTATGATCTCCCGTTGTAGATAGTTTTGTACCAGGTATGGCGGGCCCCGTCCCGCCATAGTTGTATATTTCAGAGGTCTGTAGTCATGTTGTACAAGATTTGATGTAAATCGCTAAAACCATGTTTATATATATACGCCGAAGGCGACGCTTTCACATAAACCGTGGTCTTATTTTATAAATCGTTTATGTCTTGTTTTATATTTCCGCTGACACTGATGTATGACTACTGGGTGCCCCTTAAGGCACCAACCACGGCCCCGAACGGGTCGTGACAAAACACTTCTCCTTTTAAAGTCAAGTTACCACTTTAAAACCAATGATAAAACCATTCTTTCGCTTTCATAAAGTCGTTATAACTAACTTCCCATAAAGTCGTTATAACACTTTATGTTTTAAACCAACTTTAAGACAAAACAATGCCTTTCTTTAAAACCAAAACTCTTTAATCTCTTCAAGTCTCTTTAGAAATCAAGTTCCTTACTTATTCTCATTTCCAAATCAAGAAACATTATTCCTTAAAAACCAAGTACTCATTACTCACGAATGAGGTTTCACACTTCTTAACAACCTTCACATCAATTCAATTAAGTCAAGTCTCTTATCTTTTAAGATCAAGTCTCTTAACTTCTTAAAAGCAATAAACCATTCTTTTTATCTTCTTAAGTCGTTATACCTAACTTCCCATAAAGCTAGTATAACTCTTAAGCTTTCAAACCAAGTATTATTCCTCTTTCAAAAGGATTCTTAATTCTTTTGAAATACTTCAAGATTCTCATTATTCAGCTTAAGTCAAAAGATATCACAGAAACTATATTCGCTAACACACGCCTCACCGCACTATATATATATTCTTGTAAAATACTTCCAGATTCTTATTGTTCAAAGCTTAAGTCAAAAGACATTGCCACACGCACGCTCACCGTACTATATATATATATTCCTTTAAAATATCATGCTCAAGAGTATAGGAAGAATCACATACCTCGCGACGACATCGACTATCAAAGAAAAAGCTCCAGCATCAGAATCCCGCTAGCCTTTTCACTTCTTCGAGTAGAATACGCCACTCGCAGATTTCACCCTATAATGGTCACACAAGTCTATCAACGACTAGACTATCTCGAAATAATTCTACGGAAAATCGGGCAAGACTTCCTACCCGCCAAACTACACAAGTTCATCAGAATACAAACCCTATGTAAGTACAAATCAGTTCCTTCTTATATACCTTCCGGTATATAACTTATACTTAATTCTTATACTTCAACAAAGATAAAACTCTAATTACAAAAGAAGGTCAAGCGATTTACCTCGATAAGCCTAAAATTATCCAAGTTTAAATGTCGATCCCGAGCAACGCTTAGCTCCAACTCGCGCCCAACCTGCTCCAATAACCCTTAGAAGTTCTACGCAACTTCTACTTAATACTTCAACTCGCTATGAAGATTTTCCTTAGTGGTTTCGCTTGAGACTAAAAGGACAAAAGGTAGTATTTCCGGGCTCTACGATAGAGGTAACTTTTGGAATACTACAAGGTATAAGGCCAAGGTATTTCTGTATAGTAACAATACTGAGAGTATTTCTACCAAAAGGGGTATTATACGAGAACCATACAAGGCATGGGTGTACCTCGCTTAGCACCCCTGGAAGGGGGTGGTACCCTCTCGACCACAAGGCCCAACAGCGAGGGGAAGGCTAGGACGAGAAGCTCACAAAGTGGGAGAAGGGATTTCAAGACTGAGATTTATCGAGTGGATGAATAAGTCTTCAAAGGGGGAGGGGTATTTATAGGGAAATCAAGGGCCTTGATCAAGCCAAGTGGGGGGGCAAGTGGAGGGACAAGATTTGCCCAAGTGCCCCTTATCCCTACTCCACAAAACAAGGCACCAAACAAGCCACAAAATAAGGCACAAAACAAGGCATAAAATCGTCCAAGCCAAGCCCTTGTTGTTGCTCATACGAGGGTGACAAGTGTCACCCTCTCGTTGGTCCAAAATATTTCATCTCTGAAAATCCGCAACAATAATAAATGACATAGCCGAATTTTCCTTCGCAAGTTCTCAGAAACGCTTCGCCGAAAACGACTCTTTACGGGGTCAGGTACAAATTTCAATCTTGCCTAACTTTAAGGCTCAAACTTCTACGCACGCCCACACGCATATACTCTAGAAATACTGTATAACATTCTCCTCTTCCTTAGAAACATTCGTCCGAATGTTCCTTCTCAAACATGATAACGACAAAGTTCTTCATAACTTAAACAAGTTGCCAATGCCACAAAATAACACCCGCAAATACTTAACCCAAGTCAACGAGAATCACTCCTACATCACAAGAGCTTCCACCCGGTCTAAAGGATACTCCTTCGTGATCTTTACTTCACAACAAAATGACCTCTTTTATTCTCGCTAACACACGCTCACTTCTTTCCTTACTCGTCAGAATTACTTGAACTCTCCCAAGATAATGCACCATACTTCACCATTTCTTCGCCTCCAAAATTTCGAGCCACTACCTCCAAACTTGGTCATCTTACTAGCCTCGATCTTCTTTAAGGCCATTCCCGCCTTCACGATCCGCTCGTCGAACATATCCACGAACTCATACGATGGTCATATAAACTTGGGCCTAGCACCCTCGTGACCCTACCATCCGTGACCACCTGTAATCGACTCCCACCTACATCCGGCCACGGTTGACCCGCAACACGCCCTCAGCCCGACCCTCTGTCGCCAAACACTTGTTCTCCCGACCCGGAACAATCTTACTAATTTACATCATGAAAGCTACCACTTTCATTTTACACAACTCACGGAATTAACCCACAATACATTATAAGCAAACCAAGTATTTCGACAAATACTAACCGTAAAAACTTTTATTCAAGCCGGCCTTACCTCTAAGGTCTCAATGTGTAATATTCTAAGGTTCATACCTTCCCTGACCCCACACTTATTCTTTCGACTATCCATGTCTCTAAACCACAATACACACAAAGCTATCTCAGACATAGCACTCAACATACAATCATCGTATCACGCATGCAAAACTCTGAGGGTTAAGGATATACTGAAAAGATAGGCGTTCAAAGGACCGCTAAAATCGAACTTCCACCGCGACTCCGCCGTGGCGCCGGCATGAACATCCCGCCTAGCTGGAGGTGAAGAACCCGCAATCGATCTCGTAGTCAGGCTATCCTTCCAGCTACCTCGGCCTGGACAGCCCGCCAAATGGCCCCGCTGGCCGCAAGAATAACAATCTCCCAAGTTAGTACGACACTCTCCCTTATGAAGTTTTCCACAACGACTACATCGAGACAAGGGCGACTCATCCGCGAGCACTTATTCCCTAAAATCAAACTCGGGAGCCCGACCGCCCCGAATATCCCGGCGTCCCGGCGCCGCGAGGACCACTCAGATCGGGCGAGGTACATAACTAGTTCACACAGGCGGTCCGCCAAAATTATCAAAGGACCCCGCTGCTCGCCCTCTTCACGATTCGTCATTCCGCCGACCTCTCCGCCTCACATCCAAGTGCATAAGCTCGCACGCGGCACGTCCATGCCCTACCAAGAGCTACACCAACAAGCTCGCTAAGTAGTCATCGAGCCCGTGATGTAACGTGCACTCGCCCTCCATACCGCTACTAACAAGTGGACATACCGAGCCAACGAGTCGAACTCACATTGTATTCCCAACCGCACGCCGCTTCCGCTCAACACCAAAAACTGGCCCGAGCCCTCTCGCCGGTGGTAAGAAATGTGCAAGAAATGCCTCGAGAACTCGCTCCATACGGCCGAAGTGCATGCTCTCCCGACAGCTCCCATGAATCAAACCAATCGATCGCAGATCACGCACTGATGCGTAACCCAAGACCACCGACTCGTCTCAAGCCTTGATCACTCTCACGATCCTCTCAGAATCGCCGAATGAACTCCCCGCAGATCATCCTCGTGCCTAGACCAGTAACTCGCGCTACAACTCGTAAAGTCCCGTAGCCTCAAACTATCCGATCTCGTGAACCACGTGCATCGAATCGGCCAAGGCCCACTTATCTCATGTTCGCCACGATCTCGCCAAGAATCGGGCCATCTCTTTGTAACCCATCTCCTCTCGCTTCCAGCCGGATCGAGGCTCGTGTATCGTTGTCTCAGCAGCCTATTGCTACGCCTAAATCACGGCCGGGCGCTGCAAAACTCGCCGCCTCAAGCACAATTCAAAATCGACGCTCGCGCCTCGCACTTCTCAGATCTCACTAGCAGCCTCTCACGCTTTGCCCATCTCGGCTCAAGCTTTCATGCGGAGGCATAATCGTAAAAACGAGATACGCTGTAGGGTCCAACTTACAACATGCCTCTAAGGCACGATCTCGTAATGAGAAGGCGGAAACTAATCCTAAATGTCTCGCAGCCTCCTCGACATAGATGGGTGCACAACACACCGATAATCAAGATTCTACTAGACACGGTCAGACACTTTCCGAGGATTAATCGCTCGATACCACTTTTGTCACTACCTGCCTGGCGTGGATCGTGCCTTACCCCTGCACTAGTGATACAACATCGAGAAAATCAGCGGAAATAAAAACTTAAACACGAACAAGAGATAAGATAATAAACAAAGCAACCAAACTAAGTACCTTCCAATAATATATATATATACAAATCTTTCAAACCGAACAATTTAATCCTTTTACAAACTCGCCACAACAAGATTTCATGCACTTCTAAGAGTTTTATACAACATGACGACAGGTTCCCGCCATACCCCTCGAATGTACAAGAACCTACAACTCAGGTAACATACCAAAGATAAGCCTCCGAGAAACTGAGTGTCACGACCAACCCGACTCGTGACCTGCCTTAACCCGGCACCCTAGTGACACAACATCGAGAAAACCAAATGAATGTAAACTCAAGATAAACAACCATAAGATATAGAATAGTCTAGCCCAAAATGGCTAACCTAAAAGTACATAAACCGAATAAGCATATCCTTAACGAACCAAGTTCGACAAGACTACAGCCTCTAAGAATGAATAACACTATGACGACAGGCCCCGCCATGCCCCCGAATGTACAAAATATCAACGACTGTGGAGAACCATACCAAAAGTCGAGCCTCCAAGAAACGAGCTCCCGACACTGAGTACAAGATCCTAGGAATGAGGATCTACCACCGCTTCCTTACTCGCAGATGAAAGCAAATTTCGAGGGCGGGTCAAGACACAACGTACTCAAGTATGTAAACGAAAATACCGTAGTAATATCATAAGTCAAAATATAAGCCGGAGTTATAGACTAAAAATCGCTTTACCTTGCACCGTGCCTTACTAACAATGAGTAACAAATGTATATATATATACGCATAAAAATAGGAAGCTCATGATCAAAACAGGTACCTCGCCTGTAGATCATTAAGCAATCCTACTCCCGGGACTATTTCACCCGCATAGGTCCCGTGGACCCGCATGAGGTCATCCGCCTCGCCATGGGATCGTTTCACCCGCACGGGACTATTTCACCCGCACGGATCCCGTGGATCCGCATGAGTACCATCGCAGACCGCACGGGACTATTTCACCCGCACGGATCCTACGGTCCGCATCCGCATGAGTACAAGCGCCGCACTCGCATCATGGGTAGCAAATCCATGGCATAAATAGTAAACCATCCTATTGGAGCATACCCGTGGGCCACCCATCGTGTCAGTATGTCCAAAGGAAATAACAAGAATAACCCGGGGTTTACCCGTAATGATATATATATAACATAGCTCATCCGACTATCATACATAACATAAGCACTACCGACCTATCATATCATAACATAAGCACTACCGGCCTATCATATCATAACATAAGCACTACCGGCCTATCATATCATAACATAAGCACTACCGGCTTATCATATCATAACATAAGCAAGTTAAGAAAATACCCTAACTTCTTATTAACATTATTGATATATCCTCTCTCATTTTAGTATACCTAAGGCACCAACATGTCTTTTAATAGAAAATCCGGGAATTTAACCCAAGTATCATGTACTTCTAACCTTTTAAGAAATAACTCCTTTTTATACAAAAATTCCAAGATACTAATCACCATAGTATCAAGTTACAATTTCTTTTCAAAACAAGTCACATTTCCTTTTAAAACTATCTCAAGCTTCTAAATTAAGTGACTTCATTTCTTGTAAAACCTTAGGCAATTCATGCCTTAGAACCATTTTCCTTCCACAAGTTCAAGTCATCAAAACCTTTCTCCATTAAACTTTCACAAACTAATATAACCAACTCCCCATAAAGCCGTTACATTAGAGTTAAACAATAGTAAAACACATTCCCTTAAGTCCAAGGGATTTTTATACTTTTTTTTAAAACGGCAAGTATCAAATACTTATAACAAACGAAGATTTCCAAATCTCAGACGCTCACCGCACTACATAGGTACAACTAATCATGCTCAAGAGATAGAAAGCTCCACATACCTCTTCGGTCAATCCACAAGCTAAGTCCAATTTACCGCACGAGTATGTCAACCTAAAATGACCATAACACGCTTATCAAGCTCTAGTTATAATGCAGAATTTTTCCAAGTTAAAGTCACCAATTTCCTACGGAAAATCGGGCAGCTTTCCTTTGTTTCTACATACTTTGCCACCTTTCCAAGGTCGATTTTAAACGCCAAATGCCATGTTTAAGGCTCAACAACCAACCAACACTGCGGGATTACACACCTAAACTTTGGTGTAAAATTCAGCCCCACAAGTTACAAACAACTAACCCAATAAGTCTAATGTAGTATTTAGGCAATAACACGCTCATAATATCCCCCTAACCAATTCTTTCATAATCAACCCCATTTCTTACATGCAACTACTCTAAGTGCATTTTTTCCAACTACAAGTTCTTCCTATTAAACATGCAACACCCAATACCAACTACAAGAGAAGAAATGTTACCTTAAGTTTTAGCCAAACTTATTCCAACACCTTGCTAGCCTTTTCTCCAAGAACACCACCACAATAGTCTTCACAAGCTTGTAATAACCTTTCCTTCCTATTACACTTTTCAGATTTTCCCCTTAGGCTAGAATTCCTCGGGAATTTAGAGAGAAGGATGAGCTTTTAACTTAGAGAGATGAAGTGTAAAGATGAAAAGTTGAAAGAAATGTCCAAGTCTCGTCAATATAACGCATGTAGCGTAAATCGATGGGGGACACTTGTCACCCTCCCATGGCCTCTTTTAAAACAAAAATCGACTTTCTAAGTTTTTCCGCCTAAATTTCCGCCACACTGACCAGATCCCTGGCACAGCGGCGCCGCAATCCCTGTGACTGAACTTTAGGCGCCACGGCCTCGATTTCCGCGGCCTTGAATTTCGCCAAGGCGCCGCTTCTCCCGGCAAGCTGCTGAGGCCCTCGATCAAGTTTTTCGATTTCAGTCCTAACTCCTTCCGCATGGCCCCATACGCACTACCGAACCACGAGGTATAACATTCTCCTTAGAAACATTCGTCCCGAATGTTCCTTCTAGGCTTACTCAAATCACAATATCGACATAGACTCAAATAAAGACGCCCACACGGCCACAACAAAACTCAAGCATAATCGCTAACCAAAACTAACAAGCAAAGAAAGTAGGTTACCCGGAGGGTAGGAATAAGCGAGGATACTTCTTCATCATGTCATCCTCTTCTTCCCACGCCATTTCTCCCTTTTCTCGCTCCGCCATAAGACTGACGAAGCCACGCCCTTCGTCCGGTCGTTTAACTCGACGATCGAGTATCGCCATGGACTCTCTCATACGATAACTCCTCCACACCGGATATCCCGAACCGTGCACTCTAGACGATCTCCAACGATTTTCGTGAACATAGACACGTGAAAAATCGATGTACCGCCAAGATCGGACGGCAGATTCAACTCATAGTAACCCCGCTACCCTACTGATATCTGATACGCCCAATGTACTGGGCTAAGCTTCCCTTCTTTCCCAATCTCATCACGCCTTCACGGGCGATACCTTTAGAAAAACCCAATCATCTATCTCAAATTTCGTTGTCGACACGATGATCTCGTGATACGATTCGCCGACTGAGCCGATTAATAACCGCCTCCCGATAAGCTTCACCTTATCCACTACCGCTGTACCAAGTCCGCCCGACTAATCGAACTTCTCCTACCTCAAACCAACCTATCGCGACCTACACTTCTCCCATATAAGGCCTCAAAAGGCGCCATCCGAACACTAATGGTAGCCGTTGTTATAAGCAAACTCCACAAGAGGTAAATGATCCTCCCACTACCCCGAAATCACAACACAAGCCCGCAAAGATATCCTCGCCGCTCGATAAGGCGCCTACCGCCCGTCCGCTCCGAGGATGAAACGCCGTGCCGAGACTCACCAGATCTCTAATCTTCTCGAAAGACTCTCCGTGTTAGCCGTGAATCGATCTCTATCTCGATATAATCGACACCGACTCCGCAATCTCACAATCTCTCTAATATATAATCGCATAGTCTCTACCAAAACGCCGCCCCGATCGAAGAAAGCGGCTGATTTCACCACCAACAATAACCCAAATGGAATCATGCCTCCGTGCGAGGTAACCCCGTAATAAAGTCCATGCTGACCACCTCCCACTTCCACATCGGAATATCAATACTGTAATAGCCCACCGGCTTCGTGCTCAACCTTAACTCACGACAATTAGACACCGGGCAACAAAACCGCCACGCCTCTCTTCAAACCATCCCACCAATACATGCACTGAGGTCATGGTACATCTTAGTCGACTCGGATGAATCGAATAACGAGCACCGCGCGCCTTTAGAATCACGACGGTCTCGCTACATCGGAACACACAACCGCCTCGAACCTTAGCACCCCATCCGGCTACCTCAAATAGACTTTCTTCTTCCCGAGAGCCGATCTCTGCATTGCACTAAAATCGGATCTCATATCGCCGCTTCTTCACCTCCTCGACGATGGAAGACTCGCGACCTTCAACCCGACTCGCATTAACGGAATCAACCAAACTAACCCCAAGGCTTGCTAATCGTGTAACTCTCGACCATGTCCTTCTTCCCCGGCCGCACTTCGGCTGCACTACCCATCGACCGCGACTGGCGGCATCCGCAACTACATCGCCTTCCCCGTGGTATAGATATCAATATCACAACTTCGAGTAACCCTAACCACCGCCTCGTCAGAATTCAGCCGCCTCACCAAGATATACCGAGTTTCGTGGTCTACGCAAATATCCACATGAAATCTATATAAGGAAATTGCCTCCAAATCTTCAAGGTACGATTAATCGCCACCCTAAATCGCGAGTAACGTAATTCCTTTCGCTTCCCTAACCATCGGAAACATAAGCTCTAACCTTATCGTGTCATACAAGACACAACCTAGCCTAACACCCAACGTGTTACAATAACACCCTAACCTCTAGTCTCTCAAGAGGGTTAGAATCAGTAGTCGTGGTCAACTTCTCTTCCAATAATCGAGCCTTTCTTGTACTTGCAAAATATTCGAGCATCCTTAATCTCGCCATGGTTCCTGCTTTCCTTTCTCTCTGCAACCAAACTTGGTTACTATACTTGATCTCGATTCCTTTGCTTGCCGCATGGCTAAGACTTCCCGCCAATCACAATTTGGGAAGACTTCCTGATCTGTCAAGTAGTAATCCTATTATCCTCTCTCACTGCAGAGCTTATAGTCCTGTTCAAC
Organism: Przewalskia tangutica; assembly: GCA_029844215.1. Lineage (NCBI taxonomy): Eukaryota > Viridiplantae > Streptophyta > Magnoliopsida > Solanales > Solanaceae > Przewalskia > Przewalskia tangutica. Next base: position 54,278,996 of record CM056720.1, read on the forward strand.
CTCAATTCACTAGATACATAATCCAATGACTTGTCAAGATTTCTTATCGCTCGAGTGTCTACTGCCTTTCCTTTATAAGTTATTTCAAGTTGTCCCGTCCCCTACCTCTCCGTATTCTCTTACTATCTTTATCGCCAAGACAGATGCTACTACCTTTCCTCGAGGTGTTCCTACCGCCCATTACCTACTAATGGTCTTACACTAGTCCGGTAATCAGATCTCGTGCAACTTACATAACCATAGTTGTATTCTCTTTTATCCTTCCGGTCATAACCTACCTTATGCTTATTAATAGTAAAGTGTTTCTAATTTGATCTATAATCGCATAGCTTCAAATATGTGTACTACCCGCATTTTTCTTACGACACTTCCCGACCGCTTCGTAACGCTGCTCTTAATTACCCCCAACATAATACTTTTTCCACTTGCTATCTAAAATCAGAATTTATGGCATGACGATATCAAGACCTACCAGCCTTCCCATCCTTCGCCTAACTACACGGGTACACATAACCCCATAATACGTAAGACTATCCTTTATGTACGGAGAGAACTTATCTCCTTCAATAAACTTTCCTCGTGTCACAACCCTAATCACCGGTCCTCTCGTGGTCCTCAGAATATCTAATCATTACGCACCGCCTTAGAATCGTAGATTTTCAAAACCTACCAAAGATGCTCCTCGCCTTTCCATTTACAGCTGCATTTATTTTATTCTTGCCTTGCACATTTCCATGAAATTATCCGGTCGTGGCCCCGACCGCCACACCAAACCAACTCCAAGTACCTCCAAGGGAACTCAACATAAATTCCTTCAAATTCAAGTATTACTTACTTTCAAGGCTAATTTTTCCCAATGGACAAGTCACACGATTTATAAAAAAATGATGCCAAAGCATGAAGGATAATTCATCGTTACTACCACTTCCTTCCTCTCCACTCGATAACCGCCACGGAACCGGTACCGACTTAATCTCTTCGTAGTCCACGCTGCATAACACGGGCCAACTAGCCCGCACTATAATGACCTCAACGCTCATTGGCAATACCGCTAGTGGTCCGACGATCGTATCGTTACCGACAATTATTATCCGCCCACTCACCTACCACCCAACACTCACGCGTGGTTACCTCATAAAGGTTCTCATGGATTCTCGCTTCATTTCTTTCACACTTGGTTGCTCAATTCTTACGGCCGCATTTTTCCGCATTTCCAAACTTATTCTAGCTTACGACATAACTTCCATAATAAAGTTGGCCTTCGATCTCGAGTTACTAAGTTAAACAATATAAGGTCATTTCCGCAGCCACAACCCGTTTCGTGGAATACGCCCGCGAACTCAGAAATGATTAATTAGACTCGCTTGCACTCGTGACTCGCCCCGTAGCGAACTACTATTAATCGATCCCACCCCATAAACGTATACTAACTTCTCATAATACTATAGTCGTGTCGCCTTCGTCACAACAACCATTACTTACTCCACACTGATCTCATCCGCATTATCCTCTTAAGCATACAACGAGCTTAATTTACAAACATAGTCTCCCATCAGGCCCCTTAATTAAGCTTCTTAAGGTTCCATTACTTTTTCCGACAACTCATCGCTTCCTAATTTTCTCAACTAGCACGTGAAACCTCACGAGAGTTCCTTAATCGCCATACCTTCCCAGATCTATTTAGTCCTTACCAAATCTCGTAATCTAAAATCATTCTAGGCAACACATACGTGACTCATACGTAAATCAGATAGCCAGATGTCACAATACCAACTATACTACAAGTATTACCAACCGATACGCAATCCACATAATCTTCCCTGGTCATCACGCTCCTCAGAACAGAACACCATAACTCACAGGAGAGACGACCTTAACCACACAAATTTCTATCGCACGATCTTAGAGTGAGAAGAAATGGAAACTAATCCTAAATATCCCGCAAATCTCCGACATAGATGTGGTGCACAACACACCGATAATCAAGACTCTACTAGATACGGCTCAGTAGACTCTTTCCGAGGATTAATCGCTCGATACCACTTTTGTCACGACTAACCCGACTCGTGACTGCCTTAACCCGCACCCTAGTGACACAACATCGAGAAAACCAGGAATGTAAACTCAAGATAAACAACCATAAGATATAGAATAGTCTAGCCCAAAATGGCTAACCCAAAAGTACATAAACCGAACAGCTATATCCTTAACGAACCAAGTTCTCGACAAGCACTACAGCCTCTAAGAATGAATAACACTATGACGGACAGGCCCCGCCATGCCCCCGAATGTACAAAATATCAACGACTGTGGAGAGCCATACCAAAAGTCGAGCCTCAAGAAACGAGCTCCCGACACTCGAGTACAAGATCCTAGAATGAGGATCTACCACCGCTTCTTACTCGCAGATTAACGCAGCCCCGAGGAAGGGGTCAAGACACAACGCACAAGTATGTAAACGAAAATACTGTAGTAATATCATAAGTCAAAATATAAGCCGAGTTATAGACGAAAATCGCTTACTTGCATCGTGCCTTACTAACAATGAGAGTAATAAATGATATATATATATCGTATAAAAATAGGAAGCTCATGATCAAAACAGGTACTCTCGCTCGTAGTATCATTAAACAATCCTACTCGGGACTATTTCACCCGCATAGGTCCCGTGGACCCGCATGAGGTCATCCGCCTCGCTACGGGATCGCTTCACCCGCACGGGAGTATTTCACCCGCACGGATCCCGTGGATCCGCATGAGTACCATCACAGACTGCACGGGACTATTTCACCCGCACGGATCCTATGGTCCGCATCCGCATGAGTACAAGCGCCGCACTCGCATCACGGGTAGCAAATCCATGGCATAAATAGTAAACCATCCTATCGAGCATACCCGGCCACCCATCGCCAAGATGTCCAAAGGAAATAACAAGAATAACTCGGTTTACCCGAATGATATATATATAACATAGCTCATCCGGCTATCATACATAACATAAGCACTACCGGCCTATCATATCATAACATAAGCACTACCGGCCTATCATATCATAACATAAGCACTACCGGCCTATCATATCATAACATAAGCACTACCGGCTTATCATATCATAACATAAGCAAGTTAAGAAAATACCCTAACTTCTTATTAACATTATTGATATATCCTCTCTCATTTTAGTATACCTAAGGCACCAACATGTCTTTTAATAGAAAATCCGGGAATTTAACCCAAGTACCATGTACTTCTAACCTTTTAAGAAATAACTCATTTTTATACAAAAATTCCAAGATACTAATCACCATAGTATCAAGTTACAATTGCTTTTCAAAACAAGTCACATTTCCTTTTAAAACTATCTCAAGCTTCTAAATTAAGTGACTTCATTTCTTGTAAAACCTTAGGCAATTCATGCCTTAGAACCATTTTCCTTCCACAAGTTCAAGTCATCAAAACCTTTTTCCATTAAACTTTCACAAACTAATATAACCAACTCCCCATAAAGCCGTTACATTAGAGTTAAACAATAGTAAAACACATTCCCTTAAGTCCAAGGGATTTTTATACTTTTCTTTTAAAACGAAGCAAGTATCAAATACTTATAACAAACGAAGATTTCCAAATCTTGTACGTCTACCGCATCACATAGGTACAACTAATCATGCTCAAGAGATAGAAAGCTCCACATACCTCTTCTGGCCAATCCACAAGCTAAGTCCAATTTATCAAGACGAAGATGTGTCACGACCACCCTCGATCGCGATCGTGCCCTACCGGGCACCCTTACGTAAACATCGAGAAAATCAGCGAACATACATAAAACTTATAAAATAAAAACAACAAGAATAAAACAACGCTAGCCGATAGTGGCTACCTTCCCGAACGCATATACATAAACGGCGCTTCTCCTTTCTTTACAAACCGACTCCACAACATGTGACTGCACTTCTAGAATAATAATCGTGCGGACAGGCCCCGCCATACCTCAATATACATGAATCTTCTACTCGTGGAAACCTGCCCAAGAGATAAGCCTCCGAGCAAGCGGAGCTTTCTCAAAATCGAACCGAGATCCTAAGAGCAAGGATCACCAACCTGGTACCTAAAACTCGCGGCATTTAACGCAGCCTCGGGCGGTCGCATAACAAAAATTTAATATGGAATGTAAATAACGCATAAGAAATGTATCATAATCAGACAAAAGAATGACAAGGACAAGTATAAAAATACATACCGATCCCGCCGTGTCATTACCACTTATGAACTTAATTTCACATCAATATCTTTTACATTCCGTTAAGAGTTATAGCCATATCTTACGCATTTACTTAGAGAAGTCATTAAGTTCATCTCTATCTAACTTACTTATCTTTCATAACATAGTCCGCCCATTACAGGGACACATATACTACCCGCCCAACTGACGCGATCAAGTCACACAAATAGATATTTGTTCACGTGGAATACCCCATCACTGCCAACAGCTATATGTGTAAAATATAACCATGTGACGCGCCCTGCGGCATCCCACCTCACCGCCGGGCGCATACATACACAATACATACATATATCTCCCGCCTGTGGAATCCCACATCACCGCCGATACCTATAAGTGTAAAACATAACCACGGGTCTCACGCCCATAATACCAATCAAAACAGTGGTATAATGGCCTGGGCTCTCATTTATACTCTTACCTCGATGAGTGGTAAAGCAGGGGTATAACGCCTGGGCTTGCCCTCATTTATACTCTTACCGAGTATGTGGTATAACGCCTGGGCTTGCCTCATTTATACTCTTACCCTATCTCAACCGCCGACAATCAACACATAAAGTGTGGTACATACCTCGGTTTACCCTCACTTATACTCTTACCCCGGAGTATGGTACAACGCCTCGGGCTTGCCTCATTTATACTCTTACCCTATCTCGACCGACCATCAACAAGACATAAGCACTACCATGTCTTCTAAAAATCCGAATTTAACCCAAGTACTACAAGTAACGGAAGATACCCGTAATCCCACATCACCGCTTGTGACGTCCCAAAGAATCTCATAACAAGACATCCGAATTCTTCAACCGAGAGTCGCGATAACTTAATAAAACATAATACTTGCACTCAAAGGCTATTACTAAGACATATAGGCAAGTTCTCAATTAACCAAGCCAAAGTACTTATCAAGGCATACATAGAATAATTCTCTTTTAACAAGTCAAAGTACTTATCAAGGCACACTTAGACAAATTCTCAATTTATCAAGCCAAAGTACTAATCAAGGCATACATAGAATAATTCTCTTTTAACAAGTCAAAGTACTTATCAAGGCACACTTAGACAAATTCTCAATTTATCAAGCCAAAGTACTAATCAAGGCATACATAGAATAATTCTCTTTAACAAGTCAAAGTACTTATCAAGGCACACTTAGACAAATTCTCAATTTATCAAGCCAAAGTACTACATAATGCATATTCTTTTATAAAAGACTCCTTTCTATGTAAAGCTCCAAGATACTAACACCCGTAGTATCAAGTCCTATTCACCTTTCAAGACAAGTCACAATACCTTTTTTAGAAATGCAAATACCGACTTCTAAATCAAGTGACTTCTTTTATTAAAAACCTTAAGCAATTGGTACCTTTAAACCAATTTGCCGTTCCTTAATACAAGTTATTTCTTTGATTACTTTATTAGAGAAAACTATTCTCTTAACCTTCCATAAAGCCGTTATAACCAACTTCCCATAAAGCCGTTATAACCCTTTATGGTTTAGACCAACACGCTCCTTTTATAACCAAGAGACTTCTACTTTTTGAAACCAAGTATTAAATACTTTCAAATCAATTCTCATACCTTTCAAAAATACTACTAGTCTCTTAACCTTTAGAAAACAAGTTGACTCATTTTATATAAAACCTTAGGCAATTAATGCCTTAAAACAAGTTGCCTTTTCACTAAAATCAATTCATTTATCTTTTCCATAAAGCAAATATAACTAACTTCCCATAAAGCCGTTATATTCACTTTATATCTTAGCCAAAAACAATTTCCTATCCAAGTGGACTTATACGCTTAAAACTAACAAGATCATGTCACGACCCGACTTCGGCCGCATCGTGCCCTACCCGCACCCTGCCTGTATACATCGAGAATAGCAATGAACATACACAACATAAACACACGTAACTAATATACAACACAAAGCTAGCCGATAAGGCCGCTTCCATAATATAAACAAAGTCAAAAGTACCACTTTACAACTCGCCTTATAGCCCAACCACAATGTGAATACGCACTTAGAATAACAATAACCGTATGACAGGTTCCCGCCATACCCTCAATGTACATAATCTACAACATCGTGACAAGATCGTACTAAAAGAAAGACAAGCCTCCGAGAACGGAGCTCCGACGCCGCAGTGATCCTAAGAACGTGGATCCGCCACCGCCAATTCTTTCTCGCAGATTAACGCACTTCGGGCGAAGGGTCGCATAATATGTACTAAGTATGTAAATCGAAAGTACTGAATTACAACATAAGTTTATAAGAAAGCCGAGACATGTATGATAAACAAATTACAAGACACAAAGGTTGCTAACAATGAGAGTACATCAAGAGAATACGATAACATCGCAATAGCAATCTCCGATCATACCGTAGCGAACCCATAAAAACAGTGGTATAACGCTCAGTGCCTACCTCATTTATACTCTACCCCGAGCTGTGGTATAACGCCTGGGTTTGCCTCATTTATACTCTTATCCTCGTAGAAGATAGTAACGCAGTGGTATAACGCCTTGGCTTCCTCATTTATACTCTTATCCCGGCATGGTATAATAGCGCCTCGGTGGTTTACCCTCACCGATACTCTTACCCTATCTCAAAACCGTCATTATATAATAGATAAGCAAGTTAGAATTCCCTAACTTCTTATCGCCTTTTCCATCTATGCTCATTTAGTTTACTTAAGGCACTTATATGTCTTTATAAAAATCCGAACTTAACCCCAAGTACTACGATTTATTCTTTCAAAACAATGACTCTTTTAGTAGAAAGCCTCCAAGACACTATTAACCATAGTATCAAGTCCAAAGCACATTTCAAGGCAAGCCACAATACCTTTAGAATTAAAGTAGGTTTCTAAATCAAGTTGACTCATTTTCTTATTAAAACCTTAGGCAATTGATACCTTAAAATCAATTTGCCTTTCAATAACACAAGTCATTTACTTTGCATAAAGTCAATATAACCAACTCCCCATAAAAGTCGTTATATTCACTTTATACCTTAGTCAAGTACATTTTCCTATCCAAGGACTTATACGATTTAAAACGACACAAGATCACATACTTTAAATCCCTTCAAGTCCCTTAACTTTACCAAGACTTAAGACATCCTTAATATTTTCAAAGTTATGAGTTAACTTCCTAACTCACCCGACTTGGCATTTTATAAGGCTAGTAAGGAATGTCAAAGTTCAGACGCTCACCGCACTACATACGTGAAACTAGTCATGCTCAAAGGATAGGAAAAGTTCTACATACCTCACGGTCAAACCACTTGCCAAGTACAAAGTCCCGCCCGTAGTATGTCAACCTATAATATTCACAATACGCCTATTAAAGCCTTACTTCAATCGTAGAATATCATAAGTGTTAAGTCTCTAAATTCTACTAAAATCTGACAAAGACTCTCCTTTGTTTTTACTTACTTTGCCACCTTTTCCAAGGTCGAAATACAATAACCAAACAGCCCCAATTGGCTCACAATTTATATAGCAGGTAGTCCAATACAAATGACTAACTAAACAGCCCCAATTGGCTCACAATCAATATAGCAGGTAGTCCAATACAAATGACTAACTAAACAGCCCCAATTGGCTCACAATCAATATAGCAGGTAGTCCAATACAAATGACTAACTAAACAGCCCCGATTGGCTCACAATTTATATTTCAACCCAAATTTGTAGCATAACATGATATCAAGTCGCATTTGATTATAATAACCATAATCCTTAAGTCAATGACATGCGATTTGCTCTAACAACGATTAAATTGTAATCCAACTTAGTAATGGATTACCTTACATTTCGGATTTCCAAGGTTATAATCAATCCATAATCTTTATAACTTCAATATAACAATTTCATGCTTGCAACATACAAAGCTAACAACAACAAAATGAATAATCTTGTAATACTTTCAAAGAACAAGATTATACCTCAATGATTCTTAATCCAACTCCAACCAAGTCGCTTCCTTAGTAGTTTATAGCCCTCCAAGACACTTCAAACCGCTTGTCGAGACCCTTAGAACAACACCAACAATTAACCTTCAAATCTCCAAACAAAACCTAGAAAGACCATTAGGTTTTCGCTTATGACTAACCCAAAACAATCTTTTCCAAGATTTTTCTATTGAGATATGCTTACACTACACCTAAGAACCTTGGTTTAAAGCTGGGAGTGGAATGAACAAGAAACAAAAAAATTTTCTTCTTCCTAAAGCAACCCGAGACCCTCTATATGCTCTTCAAAGTTTTCAAGAATTTTTCTAAGTGTTAAGCTCACACTAGCACTACTAGTATTATATAGTGCAAATGAGGGTTATGATAAGAACACATGGATGGCTAAGACGTAGTCTTACATTAAAATCAAGACTATCATGGACCTTTGACCTTAGTCAATAATATCAGTTTCTCAAGTTGCAAGACTTGTCTTGCAACAAAGGTCAAACGCACTTATGCCCTTGCTAATAAAAATCGCCCAAGGCGTAGTAAGGGGGTGACACGGTCGCCTCCCATTCATCATAACACTTACGCTTCCGACAATTTCATAATTCGACAAAAATTTTACAAGTCTCAAATCTTAACATCATGAGTTCTTACTACGCTCTAAAACACGCCCCAAATTACTGGTGTAACATTCTTCCCTTAGAAACATTCGCCCCGAATGTTCTTTCTGAGTCAAACTTAAAATAGCGACAAAGTTTCCTTCACAACCCCGACATACCAAAAATAAATGCTACCCATTGCCACATAATGGCATTTAGGCAAAAGAGAAACTTCAATTTAAAACTTGATAAGTGGAAGATGAATTACTCAAGGTATAGGAAATAAGCGAGGATACTTCTCAACATGTCCTCCTCCGCCTCCCAAGTCATCTCCTCTGCTATCATTCCTCCACAGACTTCGACTAAGCTACATCCTCGTCCGCAGCCGTCGACCGCGATCGAGTATCGCTACGGACTCTCCTCATACGATAACCCTCTCACACCGACCTCACTAGTAGGAAAACTCGCCGATCACCGATACACTTCCGCAACATAGAAACATGGAAGACCGGATGTACCGCCTCTAACTCGATGGCAGATCCAACTCATAGGCAACCTTGCCCACTCTACTGACGATCCGGGTAGGCCCAATGTACCTGGGCCGAAGCTTCTTCATCGAATCTCATCACACCCTTCATGGGTGACACCTTCAAGAAGACCCAATCGCTTCACCCGAACTCCAAATGTCGACGCCGATTATCCGCATATGACTTTTGCCGACTTAAGTCGCTATCGCCTCTCCCGGATAAGCTTCACCTTATCCACACCGCCGTACCAAGTCCGCCAACTAATCGCACTCGCCCACGCCGAACCAACCGACGGCGACCGCATTTCCGCCATATAAAGCCTCGTGATGGCGCCATCTCAGATGCCGGAACGGTAGCCGTTGTTATAAGCAAACTCCACAAGAGGCAAATGATCATCCCAATACCATCGAATCTATCACGCAGCTCGCAGATATCCTCGTTGTTCGATAGTGCGCTCGCCGCCCGCCACCGAGGGTGAAATGTCGCCGAGACTCACCGTGTCCCTAAACCCTTCCGAAAGACCTCCGTTAGTCAGAACCGGCTCCCTATCGATATAATCGACACCGAACACCGCAAGTGTTCTCACTATCTCTGATGTACAACCGCATAGTCCTCGCCTAAAAACGCCGCCCCGACCGAAGGAAATGGGCTGATTTCACACCACAACAATAACCCAAATGGAGTCGCATTTCCTCCGAGTACGAGGTAACTCAGAATAAAGTCCATGTTGATCATCTCCCACTTCCAAGTCGGAATCTCAATAGATCGCAATAAACCATCGGGCCTCCGTGCTCGACTGACTCCGGGTAATTAGACACTGCGGCAACAAAACTCGCCACGCCCTCTTCAAGCCATCCCACCAATACAAACATCTCGAGGTCATGGTACATCTTGGTCGCACTTTGATGAATAGAATATCGAGCGCCGCGCGCTCTCCTGACCGGCCGACGGTCCTAAGACATCGGAACACACAACCGCCCTCAAATCTCAAGACTCATCAGCGCCACTCGAATAGACTTCTCTCCCGAAGAGCTACATCACGGCATCGCATCAACACTGGTCCTCAAACCGCCGCTTCTTCACCTCATCAACGATGGAAGACTCGCAACCTCACGAACCCGCATCTACTATCGCCGCAGATCGATCAATCGAACCCCAAGGCTCGCTAATCGTGGATCTCGACGACCATGTCATGTCTCTCCGGCCGCACTCCGATAGGCTCCCATAGATCTACGACTAAGGCATCAAGAATTACGCCGCCTTCCCTGATGGTATGTAATATCAACATCATAATCTTTCAAGAATTCTAACCACCGCCTCGCCTCAAGTTCACTCCTCTCGTCAAGATATACCGAGGCTCTGTGGTCTCGTATAAATATCCACATGAACTCCGCATAAATAATGTCTCCAAATCTTCAAGGCATGAATAATCGCGCCAACTCTAAGTCACGGGTAGGTAATTCCTCTCATGCTTCCGTGAATCGCCGAAGCATAGGCTATAACCTTGCCGTGGCCGCATCAAACACACCCTAGCCCGATACCCGAGGCATCACAATAGATCACGAACCATCTAACCTCCTAAGAGTAAGAACCGAGCCGTAGTCAACCTTTCCTTCAAAGAATCGGAAACCCTTCTCGCAAGCCTCGCCCATCGAACTTGGCCGCTTTCGCGCCACCAGTCAATCTGCTGAAATCGGCAACCGCTTCCACAAACTCGCGATAATAACCCGCCACCCTAAGAAATCGCGCACTGGCCGAGTAGAGGTCTCGCCAAGACTTGATCGCCTCACCTTGCCGATCTACCCGCACACCATCACCCCAATAATATGCCTCAGAATGCCACCGAGGCCAACCAAAACTCACACTTGAGAACTCGCGACAATCGCCGGCCCCGAGAATCCTGGCACCGCCTCGCCGACCGCATGCTCGCTTCCGTCTGTGAATAAACAAGGATGTCATCAATGAATACAATCACAAATGTATCCAAGAATGACTTGAACACCCGCTCATCAAATCCATAAATACCGCTGAGCGCTGTCAAACCGGAAGACATAACCTCAACTCATAGTGCCCATACCGGTCCCGAATGCGCTTTGGGATATTCGCTCGAACTCGAACTCGATGATAACTGCATCGCAGTCTATCTTTGAGAAACACTCGCACTTCGCAATCGTCAAACAAATCATCAATCCCGGGAGGGTACCTATTCTTAATGGTTACCTTATTCACCGTCAGTAGTCAACACACATACGCAGCTGGCCCCATCCTTCTTCTTCACAAACAACACCTAGGCCCCTGTGAGAGATACACTAGGCCCGGAGCAAAGCCTTTTCCAAAGAAATCTTTCACCGTCCTTCACTCAACTCAAGAAAGCCATCCTCAGATGGCTAATGGAAATAGTCGAGTGTCCGCAACGTGTCAATACAAAACTCAATCTCTCTCGTGAGGATACCCTAAGATCGCCCTGGGAACACATCTCGCAAATTCCTAACCATCGGCATCGATCAAGAACTGCACTCACCAGACAAATACCCGCACTGCATGATAGATGCACTTCTTTCGCACCATCTTCCTAGCCTTGATGTAAGAAATAAACCTACCCTGGCGACGCCGTGTTCTCCACTGATAATCGCTCGCCAGAAATCGAACCGAACCAACCTCGTCCCTACCAACGCTGGCATAACAAGAAGCCAACCACCCATACCCATAATGACATCAAAATCGCCATCTCCAAATTTATCAAGTCCGCAAGTGGTCCGACGATCAGAATATAAACCTGACAACCTCAGACACCCGCCGCCTAACACCGATCTCCCATAGGCATAGCTACCTCGAAGGCTCTATCGACACCGCCTATCCCGATTCTACCCGCACAAGAGGGGACACATAGGACAAGGTAGAACTCGATCTATCAAAGCATAAACATCACACCAAATCAATAATGCACTGCGGACGACGCCGTGAAGCCTCCCGATCCGCGGCCGGGTTAGAGAATATACGCGCTCGGGACCGCTAGAATCGAACCACCACCACGACTTACCGCGCCGCCGTCCGCAGTACCGCTCCCGGCGCCCAACCACGTAAGGAGTAAGACCAAGAATCGATCCCGGCTACCAGGCTGCATCACCCATGCCGCTTCTAGCGACAATCTCTTCAAATGGCCCCGCTGCCACACGAGTAACAAGCTCCCGGCTCGCGACACTCGTGGAACCTACGATCGAGCACACCGAGGCTGGTGGTCCCGGACGCGACGGTTCTCGCCTCGAATCTCAGAGTCCCGAGCCCTCGACCGCCCCGATCGACTGGCCGGGTCGACTCTGCCGTAAAATCGGACGGAGCACTCGCGGCCGGGCCGAACGCGGCCTATTTCGCCGAGGCTGTCCGCCCGAAATCGCCCCGAGACCTCGGCGTCTCCGCCTCTTGGCCGCTCGAGCCAACTCGTCCTCCTTTCTATCTCGATCCCCGCATAGGCTCGCATCCTAGCAATGTCCATACCGGCCAAGAGCCACCCCAAGCATGTCAGAATCATATGACGGCCTAGCCCTATCACATAACGATGCACTCTATCCGCCATGCTCGCTACAATAGTCCGCAGATGCTCGCCAAGCGAGTCAAACTCTGTGTCAGACTCCCTAATACCCTCCTGCTCGCCAAGGTCAAGAATCTGCCTACCCGGCTCTCTCATCTCGTGAGGCAAAAGTGATCCATGAAGGCGCCTCAGAAATCCTCCCAAACACCGGAAGAGCAAAGATCACCTCTCGAAGCAACCACGACTCAAACCGGGCCAACGCAATATCGCGCAACCCAGAAGAGGCTAGTGTAATGCACTGCCTCAAGCCCTAAGAACTCGCATGGTCCGCAGACTGCCGAACGAACTCCCCGCGATCCTCGCTGACTCAACCATAGAACTCGTGGATTATATCTCGTAAAATCCCTAATCCGCAAACCGCCGCCGAAGCTGGTCGCCGCTTCGCTTAAGGCCGCCGCTACTATACCGTCAATAACCGACCGCTTCCTCGTAGTCTCTATACTCGCACTGGCCGGGAATCGAGGGTCCGTATCGAACCTTCGAGCTACCGCCGCCTCGCCTTTCTAATACCGCCGGCGTGGCCAACTCAACGACTCGCTTACTACCTCGTATAGTCCGTGCTCGAGCCCGTGACTCGAGTACCGCTAGCGCCTCCGCCGCTTTGCCCTTCGCCCCGTAGCTTTCGCGAGGCATAAGTTTCATAAGAAGAGGTCGGAGGATTCAACCTAATAAGACAATCTAATGCACGATCTCGTAGAGAGAAAATGGAAACTAATCCTAAATGTCCTCGTAGCCTCCCGACATAGACGTGGTGCACAACACACCGATAATCAAGACTCTACTAGACACCTGGCCTCAGACACTTTCCGAGGACTAATCGCTCGATATTACTTTTGTCACGACCACTCCCGCGCCACATCGGTGCCCTACCCGCACCCTGCCTGTATACATCGAGAATAGCAATGAACATACACAACATAAACACACGTGTAACTAATATACAACACAAAGCAGCCGATAAGTGCCGCTTTCCATAATATAAACAAAGTCAAAAGTACCACTTTACAACTCCCTTATAGCCCAACCACAATGTGAATACGCACTTAGAATAATAATCGTATGGACAGGCCCGCCATACCCCGAATGTACATAATCTACAACATCGTGACAAGATCGTACTAAAAGAAAGACAAGCCTCCGAGAACGAGCTCCGACGTCACAGCGATCCTAAGAACGTGGATCCGCCACCGCCACCCTTTCTCGCAGATTAACGCAGCCTCGAGAAGTGGGTCAAGACACAATATGTACTAAGTATGTAAAACTGGAAAGTACTGTAATTACAACATAAGTTTATAAGAAAGCCGGAGACATGTATGATAAACAAATTACAAGACAAAGGCCTTGCTAACAATGAGTACATCGTTAATATGTATAACATTGCAATAGCGCCTTCCGATCATACCGGTAGCGAACCCATAAAAACAGGTGGTATAACGCCTGGGTGCCTACCTCATTTATACTCTACCAAGGTGGTATAACGCCTCGGGGTTTGCCTCATTTATACTCTTATCCTGCAGAAGATAGTAACGCAGTGGTATAACGCCTGGGGCTTCCTCATTTATACTCTTATCCCGGCATGGTATAGGCCTCGGGGTTTACCTCACCGATACTCTTACCCTATCTCAAAACCTCATTATATAATAGATAAGCAAGTTAGAATTCCCTAACTTCTTATCACCTTTTCCATCTATGCTCATTTAGTTTACTTAAGGCACTTATATGTCTTTATAAAAATCCGAACTTAACCCCAAGTACTACGACTTCTATTCTTTCAAAACAATGACTCTTTTAGTAGAAAGCCTCCAAGACACTATTAACCATAGTATCAAGTCCAAAGCACATTTCAAGGCAAGCCACAATACCTTTAGAATTAAAGTAGGTTTCTAAATCGTTGACTCATTTTCTTATTAAAACCTTAGGCAATTGATACCTTAAAATCAATTTGCCTTTCAATAACACAAGTCATTTACCTTGCATAAAGTCAATATAACCAACTCCCATAAAAGTCGTTATATTCACTTTATACCTTAGTCAAGCACATTTTCTATCCAAGGGACTTATACGATTTAAAACGACACAAGATCACATACTTTAAATCCCTTCAAGTCCCTTTAACTTTACCAAGACTTAAGACATCCTTAATATTTTCAAAGTGAGTTAAC
This sequence comes from Przewalskia tangutica, assembly GCA_029844215.1. NCBI lineage: Eukaryota > Viridiplantae > Streptophyta > Magnoliopsida > Solanales > Solanaceae > Przewalskia > Przewalskia tangutica. Next base: position 54,294,115 of record CM056720.1, read on the forward strand.
TTCCTAACTCACCCGACTTGGCATTTTATAAGGCTAGTAAGGAATGTCAAAGTCTCAGACGCTCACCGCACTACATACGTGAAACTAGTCATGCTCAAAGGATAGGAAAAGTTCTACATACCTCGGTCAAACCACTTGCCAAGTACAAAGTCCCGCCTGTAGTATGTCAACCTATAATATTCACAATACGCCTATTAAAGCCTTACTTCAATCGTAGAATATCATGTTGTTAAGTCTCTAAATTCTACTTTAAAATCTGACAAAGACCTCCTTTGTTTTTACTTACTTTGCCACCTTTTCCAAGGTCGAAATACAATAACAACCAAACAATTTCCAATTGGCTCACAATTTATATAGCAGGTAGTCCAATACAAATGACTAACTAAACAGCCCCAATTGGCTCACAATCAATATAGCAGGTAGTCCAATACAAATGACTAACTAAACAGCCCCAATTGGCTCACAATCAATATAGCAGGTAGTTCAATACAAATGACTAACTAAACAGCCCCGATTGGCTCACAATTTATATTTCAACCCAAATTTGTAGCATAACATGATATCAAGTCGCATTTGATTATAATAACCATAAAACTCAAGACATCCTTTATTCTTTCAAAGAAGTGAGTTAATCCCCTAACTCACCCGACTTGGCTATTCATAAAATTAGTAAAGGATATCTAGGTGTTATACGTCTTCCGTACTACATACGTGCAACTAGTCATTCTCAAAGATAGGAAAAGTTCTACATAGAGTAGATCACACAACTACCTCTTAACTTCTAAGAGTAGAAGGAAACATGAAATGATACCACAAGTATATTCCATACATAGAATCATGCCAAAGGAAGGAAGAGGTTCACATACCTCGCGACGATTGTCGCATAAGAGCAAAATGCTCCAAAGTATTTCAACCTATAATGGTCACAATATGTCCATTAACCTCTTACTTCAACGAGAATATCCTAGATGCTAAGTCACTAAATTCTACGAAATCTGACAAAGACCTCCTTTGTTTCTACTTACTTTGCCACCTTTTCAAGGTCGAATACAATAACCAAACAGCCCCAATCGCTCACCACAATCTATAAGTGTAGTCCAAAACAAATGAATAACAAACTACAAGTCCAATTTTCGCCATAAAGAATACAACAATACCAATTCTTATCCAATTTCCATTTCAATCCAAATTGGTAGCCTCACATGATATCAAGTCGCATTTGATTATAACAACCGTAATCTTCAAGTCAATTACATGCGACGATTCTAACAACGACAAATTGTAATCCAACTTAATCATGGCTTACATGTCATTTCAGATTTTAAGCTACAATAATCCATAATACTTATAAAACTTCAACACATATACTTCATGCTAGTAAAATGTAAGGCTAATAACAATTACATAATCTTGTAACACTTAAAGAGAACAAGATTATACCTCCACGAATTGTAATCCAATCTTTCAAAACCGGTTGCTCCTTAGCAACCTGTGAGCCTCTTCAAGACACCTCAATCCGCCTCGAGACCCTTAGAACAAATTCCAACAATTTTCCTTCAACTTCTAAACAAAACCTAGAAAGACAACTAGGTTTTTGCTTTATACTACTACGAAAAACTCTCTTTTTCCGGATTTTTCTATTGAGATACACTTACATAACACTCAAGAACCTTGGTTTAAAATGTGGAGCTTAAAAGAACAAGCAACTAAAATTTTTCCTTTCTTCTCCATGGTGAACCCGAGCACCATTAGTGTTGTCTTCAATTTTGTGAAATTTTGCTGTTGTTAAGTCCTCACTTGCTACTAGTATTAAATATATGTGACACGAGGGTTAAGCATGCAACCAATCGGGTGGTTCGATGAGCTCTAGCTAAATATCAAGACTACTGGTCATTGACTTAGTCAATTTACTCACGCTACTACTTGCAAGACTAAATCATCCAACCAAAGGTCAAACGACCATCAGGCCCATGCTTCAATTCGCCCAAGACAACATAAGGGGTGACACGTGTCGCCTCCCATTCGCCACAATAATACGCTTTTCCGATAATTCCATAATTCCGCTAAAATTTTTACGCCTCAAATTTTAACACTTCATGAAGTTCTTACGCACGCTCTAACACACGCCCCGTAAATACGGTGTAACATTCTCCCTTAGAAACATTCGCCCTCGAATGTTCTTTCTGAGTCAATCTTTATAATTAGCGACATAGTTTTCACAACCCCGACATACTAATAATGCCACACATGGCCCTAATACTCGCACACGCACATCCGCCCATCATAAGCCCAAAAGAGATTACCTTTTCGCATTTCCAACTCCTTCTAACATACATACATAACTTCCATACCAATTTTTGGCCTCTAATCTTGGAATCACTCTATAAAACAAAATAAGGCCATTTCCGCCACGACTGGTTCGTGGAACGTGTCCACGAACCCGTGAAACAACTAACTAGACTGGGCCTTGCGCTCGTGACTCGCTGCAGCTAACTACTACCAACTGATCCCACTCCATTCCAGCCGGGGAGACCCGCAACAGTCCTCAACCCACTCAACGCCGCACTTAACTCTTATTTTTGGTCTATAATAAATCTTATCACAGAGAAAGCCTTATATACCCAAGGTCTCTAAGAATCAATATTCTTAGGCTCGCAATTTCCACGCCCAAGCCTACCTTATCAATCCCCCAAGAACGGGTACAAAAACTTCTCATAAAACTATAACCATGTTGTCTCGATCACAACAACCATTACTTACTCTATACCTGACTCATCCGCATAATTCTCTTAAGCCTACTACGCAGCCTTAATCTATCAACATGACATTCCGTTAGGTTCCTTAATATGGCTTCTAAGGGTTCACTACCCTATCGCATACCTCATCATTTCCCAATTATCTCAAATAAAACACAAAACTCGCGAAATTCATTAACTATTTCATACCTTCCCAGATCTAGTTAGTCTTTACCAATTCCTCGTAATCTAAAATCATTCTTGGCAACACGCTGCAATTTCATACATAACTCCGTGATAGACGTATGTCACAATACCAACTATATCAGAATCATTACCAACCCGATGCGCAATCCACATAGTCATTCCCGGTCATCACGCTTTCTCGTAATGCAATCAACATAACTCGTTAGTGAGGGACGACTTAACAATACAAATTTATCGCACGATCTCAGAGTGAGAAGAATGGAAACTAATCCAAAATGTCTCGCAGCCTCCCGATTATAGACGGTGCACAACACACCGATAATCAAGACTTACTAGACACGGCCTCAGACACTTTCCGAGGACTAATCGCTCGATACCACTTTTGTCACGACTCCGATTCTCGATCGCATCGTGCCCTACCCGCACCCTTACTGTAAACATCGAGAAAATCAGCGAACATACATGAAACTTATAAAATAAAACAACAAGAATAAAACAACAAAGTTAGCCGATAGGCTACCTTCCCGAACGCATATACATAAACGGCGCTTGTTCTTTCTTTACAAATCGACCCACATTACGTGACTACATGCACTTAGAATAATAATCGTGGACAGGGCCCCGCCATACCTCAATATACATGAATCTTTCTACTCGTGGAAAACTGCTCAAGAGATAAGCCTCCGAGCAAGCGAGCTTTCTCAAAATCAACCGAGATCCTAAGAGCAAGGATCACCAACCTGGTACCTAAAACTCGCGGCATTTAACGCAGCTTCGGCGGGGCCGCATAACAAAAATTTAATATGGAATGTAAATAACGCATAAGAAATGATCATAATCAGCATAAAAGAATGACAAGGACAAGTATAAAATACATACCGATCCTCGCCGTGTCATTACCACTTATGAACTTAATTTCACATCAATATCTTTTACATTCCGTTAAGAGTTATAGCCATATCTTACGCATTTACTTAGAGAAGTCATTAAGTTCATCTCTATCTAACTTACTTATCTTTCATAACATAGTCCGCCCATTACAGAGGGACACATATACTACCCTACTAACTGGACGCGATCAAGTCACACAAATAGCAAAGTGTGCCCGTGGAATACCCCATCACCGCCAAACTATAAGTGTAAAATATAACCACGTGACGCGCCCGCGGCATCCCACCTCACCGCCGGGCGCATACATACACAATACATACATATATCTCCCGCCTGGAATCCCACATCACCGCCGATACCTATAAGTGTAAACATATAACCACGGGTCTCACGCCCATAATACCAATCAAAACAGTGGTATAATACTCGGGCTCTCATTTATACTCTTACCCGAGTGAGGGTAAAGCAGTGGGTATAACGCCTGGGCTTGCCTCATTTATACTCTTACCCGAGTAGGTGGTACAACGCCTGGGCTTGCCCTCATTTATACTCTTACCCTATCTCAACCGCCGACAATCAACACATAAAGCGTGGTACAAATGCTCGGTTTACCCTCACTTATACTCTACCCTCGGAGGCGTGGTACAACGCCTCGGGCTTGCCCTCATTTATACTCTTACCCTATCTCGATCGACCATCAACAAGACATAAGCACTACCATGTCTTCTATAAAAATCCTGAATTTAACCTAAGTACTACAAGTAACTAAGATACCCGGAATCCCACATCACCGCTTTGCAGACGTCCCAAGAATCTCATAACAAGACAGCCGACCCTTTAACCGAGAGTCGCGATAACTTAATAAAACATAATACTTGCACTCAAAGGCTATTACCAGCACATATAGGCAAGTTCTCAATTAACCAAGCCAAAGTACTTATCAAGGCATACATAGAATAATTCTCTTTAATGTCAAAGTACTTATCAAGGCACACTTAGACAAATTCTCAATTTATCAAGCCAAAGTACTAATCAAGGCATACATAGAATAATTCTCCTTTTAACAAGTCAAAGTACTTATCAAGGCACACTTAGACAAAGTCTCAATTTATCAAGCCAAAGTACTAATCAAGGCATACATAGAATAATTCTCTTTAACAAGTCAAAGTACTTATCAAGGCACACTTAGACAAATTCTCAATTTATCAAGCCAAAGTACTACATACGCATATCTTTTATAAAAGACTCCTTTCTATGTAAAGCTCCAAGATACTAACACCGTAGTATCAAGTCCTATTCACCTTTCAAGACAAGTCACAATACCTTTTTAGAAATGCAAATACCGCTTCTAAATCAAGTGACTTCTTTTATTAAAACCTTAAGCAATTGGTACCTTTAAACCAATTTGCCGCTCCTTAATACAAGTTATTTCTTTGATTACTTTATTAGAGAAAACTATTCTTCTTAACCTTCCATAAAGCCGTTATAACCAACTTCTCATAAAGCCGTTATAACCCTTTACGGTTTAGACCAACACGCCTTTATAACCAAGAGACTTCTACTTTTTGAAACCAAGTATTAAATACTTTCAAATCAATTCTCATACCTTTCAAAAATACTACTAGTCTCTTAACCTTTAGAAAACAAGTGACTCATTTTATATAAAACCTTAGGCAATTAATGCCTTAAAAACAAGTTGCCTTTTCACTAAAATCAATTCATTTATCTTTCCATAAAGCAAATATAACTAACTTCCCATAAAGCCGTTATATTCACTTTATATCTTAGCCAAAAACAATTTCCTATCCAAGGGACTTATACGCTTAAAACTAACAAGCATCACATACTTTAAAACTCTTCAAGTCCCTTAACTTAATAAAACTCAAGACATCCTTTATTCTTTCAAAGAAGTGAGTTAATCCTAACTCACCCGACTTGGCTATTCATAAAATTAGTAAAGGATATCTAGGTGTTATACGCCTTCCGCACTACATACGCAACTAGTCATGCTCAAAGATAGGAAAAGTTCTACATGTAGTAGATCACACAACTACCTCTTAACTTCTAAGAGTGTATGAAACATGAAATGATACCACAAGTATATTCCATACATAGAATCATGCCAAAGGAAGGAAGAGGTTCACATACCTCGCACGATTGTCGACAAAGAGCAAAATGCTCCAGCATTTCAACCTATAATGGTCACAATATGTCCATTAACCTCTTACTTCAACGTGAATATCCTAGTGCTAAGTCACTAAATTCTACTGAAATCTGACAAGACCTCCTTTGTTTCTACTTACTTTGCCACCTTTTTCAAGGTCGAATACAATAACCAAACAACCCCAATTGGCTCACCACAATCTATAAGGTAGTCCAAAACAAATGAATAACAAACTACAAGTCCAATTTTCGGCCATAAAGAATACAACAATACCAATTCTTATCCAATTTCCATTTCAATCCAAATTGGTAGCCTCACATGATATCAAGTCGCATTTGATTATAACAACCGTAATCTTCAAGTCAATTACATGCGACGATTCTAACAACGATTAAATTGTAATCCAACTTAATCATGGCTTACATGTCATTTCGGATTTTAAGCTACAACAATCCATAATACTTATAAAACTTCAACACATATACTTCATGCTAGTAAAAATGTAAGGTTAACAACAATTACGTAATCTTATAACACTTAAAGAGAACAAGATTATACCTCCACGAATTGTAATCCAATCTTCAAAACCGAAGTTGCTCCTTAGCAACCTAGAGCCTCTTCAAGACACCTCAATCTGCTCCTTGAGACCCTTAGAACAGCCCTAACAATTTTCCTTCAAACTTCTAAACAAAACCTAGAAAGACAACTAGGTTTTTGCTTTGCGACTACTACGAAAACTCTCTTTTTCCGGGATTTTTCTATTGAGATACACTTACATAACACTCAAGAACCTTGGTTTAAAATGTGGAGCTTAAAGAACAAGCAACGAAAATTTTTCCTTTCTTCTCCATGGTGAACCCGAGAGCACCATTAGTGTAGTCTTCAATTTTGTGAAATTTTGCTGTTGTTAAGTCCTCTTTGCTACTAGTATTAAATATAGTGACACTGAGGGTTAAGATGCAACCAATCGGGTGGTTTGACGAGCTCTAGCTAAATATCAAGACTAAGCTGGTCATCGACTTAGTCAATTTACTCACGCTAATACTTGCAAGACTAAATCATCCAACCAAAGGTCAAACGCACCATCGTGCCCATGCTTCAATTCGCCCAAGACAACATATGGGGTGACACGTGTCGCCTCCCATTCGCCACAATAATACGCTTTCCGACAATTCCATAATTCCGCTAAAAATTTTACGCCTCAAATTTTAACACTTGCGAAGTTCTTACGCACGCTCTAACACATGTCCTCAGAATACTGGTGTAATAAGATGTCAACCTAAAATGACCATAATACGCTTATCAAGCTCTAGTTATAATGCAGAATTTTTCCGTTAAAGTCACCAATTTCCTACGGAAAATCGCGCCGCTTTCCTTTGTTTCTACATACTTTGCCACCTTTCCAAGGTCGATTTTTAACGCTCAAATGCCATGTTTAAGGCTCAACAACCAACCAACACTAGCGGATTACACACCTAAACTTTGTGTGTAAAATTCAGCCCCACAAGTTACAAACAACTAACCCAATAAGTCTAATGTAGTATTTAGGCAACAACATGCTCATAATATCCCCTAACCAATTCTTTCATAATCAACCCCATTTCTTACATTTAACTACTCTAAGTGCATTTTTCCCAACTACAAGTTCTTCCTATTAAACACGCAACACCCAATACCAACTACAAGAGAAGAAATGTTACCTTAAGTTTTAGCCAAACTTATTCCAACACCTCTAGCCTTTTCTCCAAGAACACCACCACAATAGTCTTCACAAGCTTGTAATAACCTTTCCTTCCTATTACACTTTTCAGATTTTTCCTTAAGCTAGAATTCCTCTGGGAATTTATAGAAGGACGAGCTTTAACTTAGAGAGAGACGGAGTGTAAAGATGAAAAGTTGAAAGAAATGTCCAAGTCTTGGTCAATATAACGCATGTAGCGTAAATCGACGTGGGACACTTGTCACCCTCCCATGGCCTCTTTTAAAACAAAAATCGACTTTCTAAGTTTTTCCGCCTAAATTTCGCCGGCCATGCTCAGATCCCACTGGCCAGCGCACAGAATCCCGCGACTTCTAACTTTAGGCGCCGTGGCCTCGATTTCCGTGTCGCGCTTGAATTTCGCCAAGGCGCTGCGTTCGCCCGGGCTACACAGGCCCCTGACCGAAGTTTTTCTGATTTCGAGTCCTAACTCATTCCGCATGGCCCCATACGCACGGCCTGAACCACGAGGTATAACACGGAGCTTCCCAACGTTGAACTGTGATCCTAAAAGCGAGGATCAGCAATCGACGCGCTCTACCGCAGATGAACGCAGCCTCCGGGCGAGGTCCGCATAACAGTACCAAGTATATGAATCAAAATATCAGAATGAAATCATATCGCCATATAAAGCAGAGACATGATGATAACCAAACTACGCTCACAATAAATAAGCAAATATGTAAGTCGTGACTCACGCCGTAGTCATCACTCTATTATAACTTTGGGCCTCACGCCGGCAACATAAATCATGACGGTGGAATACCTTCCTCACCGCCAGCCTATGATATAATAACACCACTGAGTACACATGAACACCAAGTCCAGACTAACAATACTATACAACCAAACCACGGCCGACATCGGCAAGTACGAAGCCGACTACCAGATACTCGCGCCGTGGTCACGAAATGACCGGGCAAGTACGAGGGCTAACTACTGTGTACCAAGCGTCGGTCACAAGACTTCGCCACTACACCGAACGGGCAAGCGCGAGGGCTAACTACTGTACTAAGGCCGAATCAGCCACGAGACGGCAAGTACGAAAGCCGACCACCGATACCAAGCGCCGATCAAGAAAAACCTCACGGAGAGCTAGTCCATGGAATAACACTATCAACGTGGAATGAACCTCATCATGGCCGATACCCGCGACCATCCATCGAGTCAAGATGCCCACGGACTATCATAATGGAAGCATACCCGGGGCCACCCATCGTGGTCGTGATGTCCAAATGATCAAGAATAACACGACCGGCCCTCCATTCGAGAGACGCGGTAACATAAGAACACAACACTCTGCACAACAAGGCTATCATACACAAACATAGGAAAGTTACACACAACTCAAGGTACTTTTTATTTTATGTCAAGGTCCAGGTTTTAACCCTAAAGTACTACGTATGTTAAACTCTTTTTAAAGGATTCATTTCTTTTACAAAAGGTCACCCGATACCCGCAGTATAGAGTGACTAATCATCTTTTAAGTAAACCAAAACAACTTCCATACTTTCCTTTTAAAACCAAATTAAAGCAATACCCTGCATTCTTTTTAGACCAAAACACTTCTCCTTTTAAAGTCAAGTTACCACTTTAAAACCAATGATAAAACCATTCTTTCGTTTTCATAAAGTCGTTATAACTAACTTCCCATAAAGCTGTTATAACACTTTATATTTTAAACTAACTTTAAGACAAAACAATGCCTTTCTTTAAAACCAAAAACTCTTTAATTTCTTCAAGTCTCTTTTAGAAATCAAGTTCCTTACTTATTCTCATTTCCGAAATCAGTAAAACATTATTCCTTAAAAACCAAGTACTCATTACTCACGAATGAGGTTTCACACTTCTTAACAACTTTCACATCAATTCAATTAAGTCAAGTCTCTTATCTTTTAAGATCAAGTCTCTTAACTTCTTAAAAGCAATAAACCATTCTTTTTATCTCTCTTAAGTCGTTATACCTAACTTCCCATAAAGCTAGTATAACTCTTAATCTTTCAAACCAAGTATTATTCTTCTTTCAAAAAGGATTCTTAATTCTTTTGAAATACTTCAAGATTCTCATTATTCAGCTTAAGTCAAAAGACATCGTGAAACTATATTCGCTAACACACGACGCCTACCGCACTATATATATATTCTTGTAAAATACTTCCAGATTCTTATTGTTCGTGCTTAAGTCAAAAGACATTGCCACACGACGCTCACCGCACTATATATATATTCCTTTAAAATATCATGCTCAAGAGTATGAAGAATCACATACCTCGCGACGATTATCGACTATCAAAAAAGCTCCAAAGTAATCGTAATCCTCGCTAGCCTTTTCACTTCTTCGAGTAGAATACGCTACTCGCAGATTTCACCCTATAATGGTCACACAAGTCTATCAACGACTAGACTATCTCAGAAATAATTCTACGGAAAATCAAAGACTTCCCTACCCGCCAAACTACACAAGTTCATCAGAATACACCCATGTAAGTACTCAGCTTCCCTTCTTATATACCTTCCCGGTATATAACTTATACTTAATTCTTATACTTCAACAAAGATAAAACTCTAATTACAAAAGAAGGTCAAGCTGATTTACCTCGATAAGCCCAAAATTATCCATGTTTAAACGTCGATCCCGAGCAACGCTTAGCTCCAACTCAAGGCGCCCAACTCGCCTCCAACAACCCTTAGAAGTTCTACGCAACTTCTACTTAATACTTCAACTCGCATGAAGATTTTCCTTGTGGTTTCTGGCTGAGACTAAAAGGACAAAAGGTAGTATTTCCTGCTCTACGATAGAGGTAACTTTTGGAATACTACAAGGTATAAGGCCAAGGTATTTCGGGTATAGTAACAATACTGAGAGTATTTCTACCAAAAAGTGGGTATTATACGAGAACCATACAAGGCAAGATGGTGTAACCCGCTTAGCACCCTGTGAAGGGGCTGGTACTCTCTACCACAAGGCCCAACAAAGCTGAGGGGAAGGCTAGGACGAAGCTCACAGCTGGGGAGGCGGATTTCAAGACTGAGATTTGTTGAGTGGACGAATAAGTCTTCAGTGGGGTATTTATAGGAAATCGCGGCCTTGATCGCCAAGCTGGGCAAGTGGAGGCCGTGATTTGCCCAAGTGCCCCTATCCCTACTCCACAAAACAAGGCACAAAACAAGTGCACCAAACAAGCCACAAAATAAGGCACAAAACAAGGCATAAAATCGCCTGCCAAGCCCTTGTTGTTGCTCATACGAGGTGACAAGGTCACCCTCTCGTTGGTCCAAAATATTTCATCTCTAAAAATCCGCAAAAATAATAAACGACATAGCCGAATTTTCCCTTCGCAAGTTCTCAGAAACGCTTCCAAAAACGACTTTACGGGTCAGGTACAAATTTCGAATCTTGCCTAACTTTAAGGCTCAAACTTCTACGCACGCCCACACGCATATACTGAAATACGGTATAACAAATGAAGGCCCCCAACCTCCGATCCTAACGATATATCCGTCCTCGCATAAAGGCCCTGATGCAGCAGGTCGCTTGCACACTGCCCAACAGATAAAGGATCATGCTCCCAAAGAACCAGATCATGTATATTTTGTACATGCCCAAACTATCGTAAGAGGCGGTAGGGCGCGTAATCCTCAACGATATCCATGTGTTTCAACGGACACCACGACATCCATATTGGCTCATCAGCCTTATAAAACGTCGGCAACTAATACAAAATCTGATCATACGACCTCCATATAAAAAACTGTAAAAAAATGAATTAGTAAATAATAAAGACATAAGTAGTAAAAAATAAGATAATAATGTAAAATAAAAAAACTTACTATGTCTGATGTCATACGATCTAGATGATCCCTAAACGGAAGAAGTTTTTGGTGCGTATCCACATCTCGCACTACGCCTCCCGTCTACCTCCGCGCATAGGGCATGCCATCAAAAATGAAGTGAGGTTGAGGGTGTGCAACTACGGGCTGAAAAGGCCTCATCCTAGACTACACCCATAACTGAAAGGGTCATTAAGAATGTTTTATTAGTCGTCATTTCAAAAAGCTATATTTAGAATAAAACTACACACACTTAAATATATTACCTGGAGGAACGCGTGAAATCCAGAGACATCCATCTTATCGCCCATAGACGCTCGACATAATGATTGATACAGGTAAGCCAGAACAACAACACCCCAACTATAACATCCCAACTCACCCAGATCCTCCAGAAATAGCAAATACTTTAAGCTCATATGGGAACCCGATGTGTTCAGAAATAGGATACCTTCGAATATGATGAGTAAATACAGACGGGCACGATGATCGACATCTACCTAAGGTAGATGTGCCGTCTGTAATAGGATGCTCTAAGTCTAATAGGCGCAAGTGAGTACAGAGGGCATTCATCGACATCCGAGTTTGTCCATGGATATTACCTGGCTGAGGCACATAATTATGATTAATGTCAACTCCTACCGATACGACGGCGGCGACTGAGGCTCCTTAATGTATAAATGGCATCCATCTACCTGTAGTCCATACATGACCTCCACATCCTGAAGCGTGATAGTGGCCTCACCAGTGCAAAGATGAAATGTGTAGGTCTCCGATCGCCATCGTTCAACCATCGTCGTCACAAGAGCCCTATCATAATGTACTTGACCACCATCGATGCAATGATAGATACCACCCCAACAAAGTATATCTAAGACACAGAGATGTGGGGGTCGATCCCCTAAAAGATTCCACATATGTTTCATCCTACGAGGACGGAACAATGTATTCGTACCTATCACCTCATCCCATAATAACTGGGACCTATGATTAGTCTGTAGATGCGATCGATGGATCGGGGTTCCACGAAGGTCGAGATCCATGGCGTGTCAGATTCAGATAACAATTTTTAAATTAATCATTAGCATGTAATATTAATTATGTAATCCTTTATCAAAAATTATACTAACGAACTAATCCTTTAACAAGAAATTGTATTAACTATCTAAATTTAAGATAATAATTTTTAATTAATCATTAACGAACTAATCCTTTAACAAGAAATTGTATTAACTATCTAAATTTAAGATAATAATTTTTAATTAATCATTAACTAACTAATATAATATTAATAATATTTTTAATCCTAAAATGATGTTCAATCCTAGACTATTGATTAATTATTTCTAATTAATAATTTTTAATTAATCATTATACTAACTACAATTAACTAATTAATATAATATTAATGATATTTTAACCCTAAACTAATGATGTTCAATCGTAGACTAAGGAGTTACTATTTCTAATAAGACTTGAAGCTACAAGAAGTACCATTAATATTCGGCTTTTATGTAGGTCTTGTCCGAAACCATCTTTTAGCTTACTTTTAATTCTTAGCTTAATTACTAGTTCTCCTTATAGCTTAATTATTAGGCCATGTAATAAGATTTGATGACTAAGTCGAGAACCATTTAGAAGGAGAAGTTTCCAAGGAGGTAATTCATGAACTAGTTAGTTCATGCACTTATCTACATGGATGACACAAAAGGATGGCCTAGAGAACATGAAGGGTTTTTAATTAATCATTATGTTAACTATAATTAACCAACTAATATAATATTAATGATATTTTTAATCCTAAACTAATGTTGTTGTTCAATTCTAGAGTAATGATTAACTATTTCTATTTTTTTTAATTAATAATTATACTAACTATAATTAACTAACTAATATAATATTAATGATATTTTTAACCCTAAATTAATAATGTTCAATCGTAGACTAAGGATTAACTATTTTTAATTAATTTTTTTATTAATCATTATACTAACTATAGTTAACTAACTAATATAATATTAATGATTTTTAATCCTAAACTAATGTTGTTCAATCCTAGACTAATGATTACCTATTTTTAATTAATATTTTTTAATTAATCATCATACTAAATACAATTAACTAAGTAATATAATACTAATGATATTTTAATCATAAATTAATGTTGTTTAATCTTAGACTAACGATGTTTAAGTCTAAACTAAAGATTAACTATTTCTAATTTATAATTTATAATTAATTAGATAACTAATTAGCACATTAATAATTAACATGTTTTAAAAAATTTTATAATTAAATAAAAATATTAGTAGGAGATTAGTATGTTATGTCTGATCAAATAATTAACAATTAGGAGATTATTAACTAATTAACAATTAATACTTAATCATGCTTAGGATAAACAACTAATCTCCTAAGTAACTAAACAACTAAACTAATTCGGATAACAATTAAGTAATTAACAACTAAACAACTAATTAACAATTAACACTTAATTAACTAATAAACAACAAATTAAATAATAATAATAATAAATAAATGGACTGCAAAACAGTGGTCACGCAGCCGCTAATGCGCACAAATATTTGGCAAAAAACAACAAATTTTCAAAATTCGAGACTATTAAATATTAATCATGCTTAGGATAATAATATACTTAACAATGTAATTCAAAGTACATAGTAAAATACCAAGATTGAAGTTTGTTTTTGAGTTTTGCATCGACTTCACGCCGCTTTATTTCAAATCCGAGCTTTAAATATTGTTCTTTCGACTTGAATATACCGAGAATCTTAAGTTTCGTTTAAATAAAACCAAAATCAATCTTTTGCAATGGCGGACTCTGATTTGGGACTTAATGGCATTTTTTTATTTTTAAAATGGGGCAGTGGGGGGACCAATGGGGAAGATCGGTGGGTTTTATGAAAAGTACCTATTGCGCAAAAAATTCTTGCACAATAAGACTTAACGGTGACGTTACTGTAGGGCTTTGTCGGGTTCGTACACGCATCGAAATTTGAAATTTGATGTTGCAAACCCGACGGGTGATCAAACTAATGAATGATTATATAATGTAAAATACATATATAATTGTAATACTTCAAACGAATACTTACAGTTTAGCAAATCTGGAATCTTCAAACTTCAATGGTGTAATCCGAGGGTGAGCACGCAATTGTTCCTCGATTGCAAGTCTAAGGCTCCGATGTAAATACTCCTTCGGAAAGCTAGGAAATCTAGCGTAGTTTCAAGAGAGAAAAATTCTTGTAATCGTGTATTAAAATAATTATCAACCTCTATTTATAATCAAAATCGCCTAGTGGTTTCGTGGTCGTGTTACACCCGTAATCCCGTGATACGATATAAGAACGCATTTAAGAACTCAAAACATTAAGATTTGAGACTAGTAAAATTTATCGAAATTTTGGAAATGTCGGAAACGAAATATTACGACGAATGGGAGGGTGACACGTGTCACCCCTTTTGGGTCTTGGTCGAAATCGACTACGGATGTATTGGTCATTTGACCAAAGTAAAGATGAATAAGTCTTGCTAGAGCTTGAGTTTATCGACTAAGTCAAAAGCCACCTTGCTTGATATTTTAATCTCATTCATCCAAACCCAACATGTGTTGTAATCTTGACCCTCCATATTGTTATATAATCACACTACTAGCAAGACAAGCTTCCCACACTTAGAAAATTTTTCAAGAAAACTTGTTCATGTACAAAAGGCTCTCGGGTTTGCCCCTCTTTTCAAGACTAAAATTTTCGTTTGTGGTTCAACAATTCCAACACTTTAAACTAAGGTTCCTAAGAGTATTGTAAGGATATCTCAATAGAAATATCCTGGAAAAGAATCGTTTTTGCATTAGTCGCAAGGTGAAAACCTAAGTCGTTTTCATAGGTTTGGATCGATATTGAAGGAAAGTTGTGTGTGAACTTCTAAGGACTTCAAGTGGCGGATCGAGTGTCGGAGAGGCGCTAAGTTGCTGGTGAGCCACTTCGATCTTCGTTGGATTAAGGCTTGTCAATGTAACAATCTTGTTCTCTTAAGTGTTATAAGATTACATATTGTTGTAGTTATACATTTTAACAAGCATGAGATATATGTATCGAGATTAATAAGTGTTAGGGATATTAGAAGCCTAAATCCGAAATGACCTTGTTAGCCATTTGAAATTGAAATACAATTTGGTCGATAGTTAGAATCGCCGCACGTTATCTAATCAAGATTGTAGTTGTTATAATCGTTGCGCTATATAACATGTCGACTAAACAACTTGGATTGAAAAGGAATTGGATAATACTTTGTAGTATGATACATTATAGTAGAATGGCATGGAATTATCGGATTGTTTTGTATTATCATGGCAGAATTTTACACGCCTTGTTACGCTGTAATCCCTTTTGGTTAACTATATTGTCGAGCCTTAAATGTGGCATGTTTGGTTATTGAATTCGGCCTTGAAAAAGGTGGAAAAGTACGAGAAACAAAGGAAGTGTTGTCCGATTTTCCGTAGAATTTGGTGACTTTACACTTAGAATATTCTACGCTTCAAGCTAGAGGTTAATAGGCATATTACGACCATTATAGGTTGAAGTACTACGATAGCGTATTCTACTTAAAGGATGGAATAGCTATCAAGGTTGAAGTACTTTGGAGCATTTTGCTACTTGTCGATAATCGTCGCGAGGTATGTGAACATCTTCCTTCGGCATGATTATATGTATGAAATATACACGTGGTGTTATTTCATGATTCCTTCTACTCTTGGTTAAGAGGTATGTATGTTGATTTAATCTATGTAAAAGTTATGTCTAAGTTATCCTAAGTTCTACCAAGTCTTATGGGGACGTTGGTAAGAGTCGTTAGTAAGTATTCGAGTCAAGTTGACTTTGCTAATTTATCGCATTTAATGAGAATAAGTATCGAACAAGTCATTGCAGTTAATAAAAGAAAATGTATCGACAATCAATTATATTAAAATGAGTAGAATTCTCCATCCGCATAGAAACTAAGATAAGACAAAATTGTATTACATTTTCTAGATCATGGCTGCTTTACTAAGATCGTTATAAACGAGTATAACCTATTCACAACGCATAAACGTATATGTTACTTAATTTAAAGAGTTTACGTTATGAAGTTTTAAGATTATGAACCTTGAATCCTTAAAAGGTTAAGAGACTTTATTTTTCAAGTTATGGACTTGACTCTTAAAGGAAGGAATGACTTGTTTTAAAAGTATAGAATACTTGATTTGGAAAGTATTGATTTCTTGATATTCTAAAGATAAGAGACTTGATTTCTAAAGTTAAGAAACTTGATTTCTAAAGATAAGAGACGTGAAGTATTTTGAAAGTTATGCAACTTGATTTGAAAGTATAAGTCCTCGTTATAAAAATAATGAATTTGTCTAAACCATAAAGAGTTATAACGGCTTTATGGGAAGTTAGTTATAACGATTTTATGAAAGGTTAAGAGAGTTGTCTATTTTGATTGATAGGCCTGAGTTGCCTAGGTTGTGAAATTAGAAGTTCCTTGGTTTCAAAGTCTTGAAATGAATTTCTAAAGGTTTAGTAACTTAATTTGAAAAATAGATATGCCTTGATACTACGTGTTAGTATCTTGGAGTTTTATATGAAAATGAGCCTTCGAGTGCAAGTATTATATTTTACGCCGTGACTCTCTGGAGGGCGGCCGTCATTGTTGTAAATTTACTGACGCACTACAGCGACGAGGATTCCACCGTATGCTTCCATTGTGATCGATCCGACATGCTTATACGATGAGGATTTCGGCACGCGACTGTGACGTGGTTAAATTCTGATGCTATTATTACTCAACGCCACGCTTATACGATGAGGGATTTCGGGGCATGCGACCATGTTATGTGCTATTACTCCATGGACTAGCTCTCCATGAAGACATGAACCCGAGATGAGGGATTCCACGGGCATGTTATATACGATTATTACCCCATGGATTATCTCTCCACGGTCATGTACTGAGATGAGGATTCCACGCATGAGATATATACATATAGTGTATATGGTACGCCGATAGTGAGGTAGGATGCCACTGCGCCACACGGTTATATTTTACACTTACTACGTCGGCGATTGGGATTCCACGGGTGAGATATATATATGTATTGCATATGTGTACGACACAGGTAGGATGCCACAGCGCCACACGGTTATATTTTACACTTACGATTATCGACGATGATGGGGATTCCACGCACGCTTTGATATTTGTGGGCTCGAGACCCCATCGGATCAAGTGATGATATTTGAGGGCTTGTGTCCATAGCCCCGCGTGACTATTGTTCATGTGTTGAAATAGTCTTTAAAAAAAGTAAAACCGACTTTCATTACTTTCACTTCTAAGGCACAAATCGTTATTTTCGTTATCATACATGTCTCCACTTTATTTTAGACTATTATGATTTCATTACGCATTTCGCTTTACATACTTGGTACATATTTCAGATCGACCTCCTTCTGGGCCGTGTTCATGCCGCAGTTGAGGTACATAGCTTGCCGATCCACACTCTGTGGTCACTGCTCAGCCTTAGAAAGCTCCATTTCTCGAGGCTTTGTCTTTTGGTATGGTTCCTCGAGATTGTAGATTTATGTACATTCGTGGTACATGGCCCCGCCCCATCACAGCTTGTTATGTCAAAACTCTAGAGGTCTGTAGTCATATCTTGTGGGTCGCTTATAAAAAAAGAAGAGGTAATCGCTGATTTATATATATCCCGAGGTAGCATTATCTGCTAACTCGTTATTTATTTCTTGTTAAATTCATGTATGTTCCACGATTATCTCTCGATGTATACTGTAAGGGTGCCTGTGTAGGGCACCGGGCCATGCCCGGGTCGGGTCGTGACACTGTGCCCAAAACCGATGCAGTTGGTCACTTGCACTCCACCGACATGGCGCCGCAGCTTTGAGGCACCGGGGCCCTGGGTCCCACGAGCCGCGCCCGTCCACTTCGCTGCTTCTATTTTACTTAAATCAAACATCATCGCAATTTAATTAAATAATCATTATTTATTCTAATGTCTCATTATAAACCGAACATATATATTCTCTCTTATTAAGTCCTTGAATCGACTAAAATTGACTTTGGTTACCCTATACGCCTTCACATACGGACACTAATATTATTAGGGTCTACACGTAACTCCTAGACGCGTCTTCCAAGACGAACTCAATATGTGAAGTATAGTAACACGAAACCTGTGAACTGAATTTCTATGTGGGTAGATAAAATTCTTTCATTCACGACACACTCGATCATGCTTAGGATCTGCTAAGTGTCTATCCAAATGGCTCGATCATTATATCTCATCTATATTAGTCGACAACAAGACCATATCATAGATATGTTCATCATGGCCAACGACTTAGTCAACCTAATACCATATGAGAATCGAGTGTTCTCTCAAGATACATTCGAGGAATAAATCCTAATCTCGCTCAACTACCTCCTTTAATCTACGCCGCAATATACCCAATACAAGCCGCGCCTCAACTTATAAGACATTTGAGCTTAGGACATGATCAAAGTATATTACTCTGTAAACAAGGTGCGTATCGACCTCAAGTCTAAGGACTTCTATCTCCCACACGCTGATGACACTTTAGACATATATAACAAACAGTATATCGGCAGGGTATACCAATACTTCTACAAGTATCCATGTGTCCATCACGAGTTGCCATAACTCGTAGCAGGTGAGACATACTACATCTCTTAAGGATATGATGCAGACCACATGTCGACGTATCATATATCATCGATATCTCATTCTCAATGATCATTAGTCGAGGCAATTTAAGAGTTACGTTATAATATTAATCTCTTACATTATTAATAACCACGTAACCTCTAAGGATGCAATTATAGAATATTACAGATAATCAACAAATACTTCAATAACTGCAAATGTCATAATATTAATCTCCATTAATATAAATATGAATGTGTATAAAGTACATTTGTCCTAATACCGACTATCTCTAGGACATAAATATACTTTCAATCTCCCACTTGTCCTAGAGCCAATCACTAACATATCTAATACCCATGTTCTCAAAATGACCATTATGCTTAACTAGCTTAATGGTTTAGTAAATAGGTCTGCTAGATTATTGTTTGTGGGAATATTATCTAATCTAATATCTATAGTCTTCACTATCTATCTGAGTACGGTACTTCCTGGTACACGCTTGTTTCGCTTGTTGATCTTGGTTCATTTTCCCGTGTAATCGATCTGTTGTCACAATAAATGGTTATTGGACAACTAGCACTTAACAACCCCTAGTTTCTTCAGAACTCAAAAATAGCGATAACCACTTTACCGCTTCCGATCCAAAGAATGTACTCGCTTCGCTAGTCGAATCAGCAGCTTGTATCTGTTTGGAACTCTTCCAACTCACCGCTCCACCGTTGAAAATGAACGTAATCGGGATCGAGATTCGCCATCAACATCCGCCTCGGCTAGCACCGCAGTATTCAGAATAACTAGTTTCTCATATTCACCATAGACCAAAAAGTATTCTTTAGTACGTCTGAGATACTTAAGAATACTTTTGAATGCCTTCGTGTTCCTCACCAGATTCACTGAACTTGAAAGTCATACTATGCAAATGCCACATTTGACCTAATACAAGTCATGACATACATGATTGATTCTATAGTCAAGCATATGTGATCCACTTACGCGCTTAAGTTCTACAACACTAGAAGGGCAATCCTTCTTAAGATAACTTGATGCGTTGACCCGTTGGAAGACCGCCTTTCTTGGAATTCTCCATAGAAAAACGTCTAAACACTTTGTCTATGTAGACCGACTGTGATAGCCCCAACAATCTATTAGGTCTATCTCTATAGATCCTAATTCCTATAATGTTGCAAGCTTCACCTAAGTCCTTCATCATGAAGGTATTGGACAACCACTCATTGACTGACTGCATGAGAGTCTTATTGTCTTCCATTATCAATATGTCATCAACATATATAACAATGAAGATAATACCCTTATCATTGTGTTTGTTATAAATACAAGGATCTTCTTTGCTTCTGACGAAATCAAATGACTCCATAACCTTGCCAAAGCAAATATTCCAACTCCTAGAGGCTTACTTAAGCCCATAAATGGACTTCTGCAGCTTGCACACATCATTTGGTTTGGACTCGGATTGAAAACCCTCGGGTTGTTTCATATACACTTCCTCAATTAGATTCTCATTGAGGAATGCGCTTGACGCCCATCCGCGAAATGTCATAGTCATAATGCGCTATAGCAAGCAAAATCCGGATAGACTTTATCTTAGCAACTGGTGAAAAGGTTTCATCATAATCCACATCAGGACGCTGATTATAACCTTTAACCACCACTCTAGCTTTATAAGTCTGAACCTTGCCAAATACATCAATCTTCTTCCTGAAGACCCATTTGCATCCTATGGGTTTAACCTCATTTGGAAAATCAAACAATTTCCACACTTGATTGACATACATAGATTCCATTTGGATTTAATGGCTTTTTCCATCTCTTCGAATCAATGTCTACCATTGCTTCATCAGAGGTCAGGCTCATCATCATCCCAATATCTAGTTCTCTATTTGTTTCCATAAGTAGATTTAGTCTTTTTGGAGGACTATGAGTTCTAGTCGACCTACGGAGTTGATTGTCTTATAGTTCAGTTCGAGGTATGTTTTGATCATGGTAAGGTTCTGTGTTGGTTGATCCACCAACATTAGAGCTTTCAGAATATCATTTGCATGTCTTTCCCGAATGGGAAGAGGTGCATCGACCGCACTTGCTCCTGCTGTCCGTAAGAGGGTCTTGCATTTCGCATCATTCCTCGCAGACTTAACCGCCAAAGCGGCGATCATAAGTACCCAATCTTCGCCAAAGTTCCCACCGAATTCTTGCTCGATCATTCGGCAAGGATTCAACCTCCGTGTTACTTTATTCTTGAATTTCTTCAAGTTCTATCTCTCATGCACTCTCTTCCTTGTAGACATATTATTCTTCAAGGAAAGTTGCATTCCTAGAAACAATGATCTTATGTTCGCTAGAAGATAGAAATAGTATCCCTTAGTTTCCTTTGGATACCCTACAAAGTAACATTTCTCACTCTTGATTCCAACTTATCAAGATCTTCTCGACATATGCGCAGACACCCCTGTGGCTTCATATGTCTAAGAGTCGACATCTTGCCACACCATATCTCATATGGTGTCTTTTCAATCGATTTGGAAGGAACCCTGCTCGTAACATATATCGAGGTTTGTATAGCATATCCCCAAAGGTATGTTGCAGAGTCAGAAGCTCATCATGGAAAGAACCATATCAAGTAGGGTTTGGTTTCTCCTCTCGGCAACACCATTCATTTGTGGTGTTCCAGGAGGCGTCCATTCCAAATGAACTCAATGTAGCTTCAAGTAATCTAGAAATTCTTTACTTAAGTACTCACCTCCTCGATCGATCAAGAGTCTTGATACTCTTTCATGCAGTTGTTTATCCACTTCACACTTGTACTCCCTAAACTTTTCGAAGGCCTTGAACTTGTGTTTCATAAGATACACATACCCATACCTTGTCAAGTCATCTGTAAAAGTGATGAAGTAAGGGAAACCTCCTCTAGCTTGAGTCGAAAATGGTCCACATACGTCAATATGTACCAACTCAAAACCTCATTGCTCGTATCCTCTTTCCAAAGAGGCTTATCGGGTCATCTTACCTTTCAAATAGGATTCACTGCTACCATAAGATTCTAACTCAAATGGTTCGAGGTAGTCAAGTTTCCTCAACCTTTTTATCCTTGTTTGATTGATATGACCAAGTCTACAATGACACAAGTAGGTGGAAGTTCTTTTACTTATCTTATCTCGTTTGTTTTGTACATTGGAAATTTCTCTTTATTTCAACGATGTACATAACTTATCCACTGTGAGGTAGAAGCATCTGGTGTTTTTCCTCCTAGTGCAGTGCAGTCTTTTCTTTCAATGCCCCTTCCTATTACAGTTGAGGCATACATCATTGGCCGAAATCACATTTTCTTCTTCACACCTCCCTTAGGCTTCATAGCTGAGAGCGCAACGACTGCCTTGCCCTTCTTCTTCTGTCATTCCTTACCTTTCGGCTTGGGCCGGCTAGAAGAGCTCATCATGAGCACAACTTTGCTCTTGGAAGTTGAAGATTCAAAGGTTTTTAGCATATTATGCAGTTCCGACTAACTCGCCTTTGTTCCGTTCATATTGTAGTATACAATAAATTCTCGAGCGAACGAGGGAGAGAGTTCAGGATAAGGGTGGAAGTGACGTTATTCTGCAGCCTTATACCAATCAAGGTCACCCTTTCTATCAGCCCTATCATCTTCAACACATGCTGAGACACTTGGCTCCCTTCACTTAGCTTACACTTGAAAAGTTTCTATCAACAACTCATATTCCATAGTTTGGGACTGAGAGTCATAGAGTCTCTTCAAGTGTTCGAGCATTTCGTTAGGGACCATGTTCTCATGCTGTCTTTGTAGTTCCACTGACATGGAAGACAACATGACGCATCGTTTCAAGTGGCGCCATCTAGGTTCTTATGGTAGGCTATCTTATCAAATGTGGCATATTCTCGAATCCTTGGCGTGGGACTGGGAATACATCATTCAACACATATTCAATTCGTTCCTGCCTTAGGACAATCCTTTGATTCCTAAGCCATTCCAGATAGTTTGATCCGGTGAGTTTGTTTATTTTCAATGATAGACTCGACATTTTGAAGTCTTGAAGAATTTAGAAAGATGAGAAATTACAATCAAAATTTATTTCCCTATTATACACATTCATTTTAGGCTAATTTAACATGACCTTTTGTTTAATTAGCTCCCACTATTTTAGCATACTTCTATGACCCCAAGGTAGAATACGGACCTAAAACATTTTAAGGTCATAATGAGCCAAGATCCAAAACTATGTTATATCCGCGTTTGTTTTGACTGATAACTTCAATAGCACATTTCGGTAGGTCTTAAACCAATTGCAAAGCTTATTTGCAACTCTTGGTTGATTAAATAATTCAATTTTAATCATGCGTCCTTAGATTATTCCGACACTTTGGCGCCAAGATTTGTCTAAGCAAGTCAACTCCATTACACGATCAAGGCTTATGTATCTAAGTAAACTTGGCCTTTGTGAGCAAATACTTTGGTGTAAATACCCACAAAAGTTTCTCATCTACTTTTACATTTAACATATCTATGAAAGAGTCTGAGTCCTCGTAGACGTAGAGCAAATGCTTTGGCATAAATATTCGTATGGCCGAAAAGGATTTTGCACTCTAACAATTATAATGGACATCTCGCTTTAATTTTAGACTTGTATTCAAAAATTGGGAACATTTTTCGCTTTCGAATTTCAACCAGGATCAACATAAATGTCATATTTCATACGACATCCTATCATGCAATTTTTAAAACACATTTAGATGAGAAACCATCAACCAAATAGGCATGATAAAAATATGGTTTTAATCAATCACTGGGCGCCGCCTACCCAGACAGTTACAACGGTCATTTATGTAAATCACCATCGGGCGCGCCTACTCGGATAATAATAGCGGTCACTATGCTAATAATTAAATTCTTCCATTTAAAACACTTAGCACATTCGTATATTATTCAATAATATACAATTAATGATAATCATGAGTCTATTTGTCTAAACTCTAAAATCTATGTCTATTGCAAACAATCCCTAAACATTTTCTGATTTTAAAATACGGATTTTCAGGAAATTCTCTAAACTTTCAAAATTTACAGTTTAGTCCCTCAAGAATTTAAAATTCAATTTGAACCCTATTAAATTAAGAAAATCCAATTTTAATTTTTAGAAAATATTTTCATGTTTCAGGGACCTGTTTTCAATTTCCAGATTTTTAAAAATTCAGTTTTCAGAAACTTTATTTAATTACAGAATTGCCCGGAAGGACCAAATCTGTCTAATTAAAAAGTTTTAATTTTAGATTCTGAATATTTTAAACATTTAGAATCGGAATCTGAATATTTAAAACATTAGTTTCTGATCTCGATTTTTTTTTGAAAAATCACCGTCGGTGTCGCAACCCTTAGGAGTGGCGCCGCGGCGCCTCAGAGGCAGTGACAAAAAAAGTTCAATTTAAAGATTTCGGGATGAACAGTGTCGCAGCGCTCCAAAATAGAGCCACAGAGCTTAGCGCCGCGATGCTCCATCATGGAACTGCGGCGCCGCCGTCACACCCTAGCAAGTGTCGCGATGCTCCATTGTGGAACCGCGGAGCCTCTGCCCTAGAAACGCAAAATTCTGCAATTTTGAAACCCTAAAACTGGTTCAGTGTCAGATTTGCAAATTCAACCTCGTACCTCTTCACCATTAAACAACACTTTCATCGACCATCATCAAATCCCTTCCCGTTCTTTGTCTCAAAAGCACCACGCTCAAACGAACCGGTAACGCACATCAACTTAGAAGAGTTATATCGGAATGACTTCCTCGATTACATCATTGTTCAATAGTTTAAGAGACAAATATTATGTGTTCTTGAGGTTTAAGGTTTTAAAGCTTCTTAACGACATAAAATTAGATTTAAATAAATCCTAACCCATATTATCATTAATAAATATTATATAATCACACAAAACAGTCCAGAATTTGATACCATTGTAGGGTTTTTTTGAGTTCGTACACGTAGCGGAATTGCAATTTTATGTTTCAAACCCGACGGACGGTCACACTGATAGATGATTATATAATGTAAAACACATAGATAACTGTAATACTTTGAACGAATACTTACAGTTTAGCAACTGAATCTTAAAATTTTAATCGTAATCCGGCGTGATCACGCAATTGCTCCTCGATTTCAAGTGTAAGACTCACGTGATTACTCATTTGGAAAGCTAGAAATCCAATAGATTTTCAACAGAGAATAATTCTTGTGAATCGTGTATTAAAATAATGATTGAACCCTATATTTATAACTAAAAATCAGTTAGGGTTTCCAACCGGGCTGCCCAAAACCGAGACAGTGAGTCACTTGACCCATCGACATGTGCACACGAGGCGCTGTGTGCCTGGTCCCACGAGCCGCGACCCTGGTCCAATTCTGCCTCATTTCTATTTTAATTAAATCTGAAACATCATCGCGATTTAATTAAATAATAATTATTTATTCTAATGTCTCGATTATACATCGAACATATATATTCTCTCTGATTACGTTCTTGAATCGACAAAACAATTGACTTAGTGTTATCCTACAAGCCTTCACATATGGACACTAATATCATTAGGGTCTACACAGAACTCCTAGATGGCGCCGGAATACACAGAACTCCTAGATGGCGCCGGAAGACGAACTCAAAATGTGAAGTATAGTTACACGAAACTGGAACCGAATCCCATGCTGGTAGATAAAATCCTTTCATTCACACACTCGATCATTCTTAGATCTGCTAAGTGTCTACGCAAATGGCTTGATCATTATATCTCATCTATATTAGTGACAACAAGACTATATCATAGATATGTTCATCACACAAGCAACGACTTAGTCAACCTAATACCATATGAGAATCTGAGTGTTCTCTCGAAGATACATTCGAGGAATGAATCATAATCTTGGCTCAACTACCACCTTTAATCTACGTCGCAATATACCCAATACAAGCCGTGTCTCAACCTATAAGGCATTTGAGCTTAGGACATGATCAAAGTATATTACTCTGTAAACAAGGTGCGTATCGACCTCAAGTATAAGGACTTCTATCTCTCACACGCTGATGACACTTTAGACATACATAACAAACAATACATCGAGGTATACCAATACTTCTACAAGTATTCATGGGTCCGGTAGTGATTTTACTTATGATCACGTAAGTGTACGCCGCTCAAGTAATTATAGTCTGTAAGACCGAATATCGTCCACTGAGACTGGTTATCAATTACCGTTTATCTAATCTATGGTATCTATTTGGTAATCGTAAGGATGTTTTTGGTTTTTATCTAAGAACTTGCTAGAGTAAATTGCAGGAATTAACCTAAGTATGCTTTGGTTTAAATCAGTTATGATGGAAATAGGGCTTCCAATATCCTCAACTATCCACTCTTTTTCAATCCTTAATGCAACAACAATGACTTCTTCTTCTTTGTTAAGATAGCATGTTAACTAATTTGTCTTATATTCCGGTTAGGATATATAAAAGCTCAACCTTATGCAGAAACCTTCTATATTTCTATGATAGATTTTACCATACATGAGGATTAAGAACAATAACCTTAAATACTACATAAGTATCGGGGTACTTTCGTCCGTGATTTTAATCTATGTCTATTCAATTACAGCATATCTGTCACGACCCGAACCGGGGCCCGTGACTGGTGCCTTACCCCGGGCACCCAAGTAGACATACATCAGAGTAATCAGCGGAACAAACACAACCATATGAGATAATGTATATAAAACAATAATCAGGAAAACTTGCCTTTCTAAGATATATATAAATGACAACTTTTAACATGAGCAGTTTAATCCTTTTACAAACCATGCCCACAACAGTACTGACCTCTAAGAATGATATGACAACAATGGCGGGACAGGGCCCCGCCAAACCCCTGAATGTAAATACTTACTACGACAGGGGACTACACCACTGATAAGCCTCCGTAGAAAAGGAGCTTCACAAACGCCGAATCGCGACCCGAGAGCTAGGATCAACGATCGTGTACCAACTCGCGCATGAACGCAGCCAAGGAGGTCGATAACAACCGAGTATGTGAAACTAAAAATACTGCAAATGAAATCATAATAGTCTATAAAGCAGGAGACATGTATGATGACCAAACTACAGTTTTACAATAACTAAGCAGTCATATCAAGTCAGGGACTCACGCCCTCAAGTCATCACCAAAGAACATAACAGTGGGTCTCACGCCCACAACATCAATCGTGCCCGTGGGACACATTCCTCACTGCCGGCAGTTTATGATATAAAAGTTCCAAGGAACACATGAACACCAGGTCCCACCTGTGCCATAATAACACCGTACGGGGTAAGTACGAAGGCATAGCCGTCTACTAACACCCACAGTACCAACAAGGTCGCGAATCAGATCATAAGATCCGCCTGCATCGCCACATGATCAAAGCCGCCACTTGCCCGCAGATCTAATGCGCGCCTAGTCATGGAACTTCCCGCAGCCTCGCATAGGCCAATCTCATCGCCCGCATGGCGTCCCCGTGACGAGGGTAGCTACTCCTCGCATCGCCCCGACTTCGCAGCCGCACGCCACGCGACCGCATGCCCATAAAGGACGACACTAACCCGGAACTCGTAGTTCCGCATAGGCCCCAGACCCGCATTTAGGTATTCTCAATCATGGTCCTGCATCGCCGAAGTCTACCCCGTCGGAGGCGCTTAACTCTGAATCATCTCAAGAGATGAATGCCACAATACTATCATAACGACTGATAGTTTAATAAGCACAATCAAGGGAAACCCCCTTACACAAACATCACAAGATACTAACACACGTAGCATCCTAACACGTTTACTTATCAAGGCAACAAGAAAGTATTACAAGGCTATCACAAACCAATACAATCAAGTTATTCACACAAGGTACTTTCTACTAACAAGTTCGGGTATCTATCCCCAAAGTACTTCACACATTTAAAAATCTTAAAAAAAGATCTGTTTCTTTCACATAAGTCACACAATACCCGTAGTATAAAATAGAGTGACTGTCCTTTTAAGAAACCCAAAACTCTTACCTTTGTAAAATCAAGTAACAACATTATTTTCCAAATGTCCAAGTTTGCCTAATTTCAAATGTTCACGTTTCTTATTTTAGAAAGGTTCCGTAGTTCATAGTCTTATTCATTTAAGAATATAATTCTCTTTTAAACAATCTGAGAAACATAAGCCTTATGTGTGAGTAGGATATTCTTGTTTATAACAATCTTATTACAGCAGCCATGATCTAGGAAATATCATTTTGTCTCATCTTAGCTTCTATGCAGATGGAAGTTTCTACTGGTTTTCATAATACTTAATTATTCAAAACATTTCCTTTTATTAACGCTGCAGTGGTTTGTCGATACACATTCTGATTTCCGAAATCAGTAAAGCATTCTTAAGCCGTTATACCTAACTTCCCATAAAGCTAGTATAACGCTAAGTTTTCAAACACCAAGTATTACTTCCTTTCAAAATGATTCAAAAATCTTTTGAAAATACTTCAAGTTCTTTCTTATCATATAACAAGCCAGTTATAGTTCAAATCAGTTACTTTTTTTTAAAAACCACATGTATTTTCTTACTAACATAAAGCTGTTATAACCAACTTCCCATAAAGCCGTTATAACACTTTATGTTTTAAACCATTCAAACACATTTAGCACATGACGCCTACTGCACTACATAGTTCACACATATCATGCCAGAGAGATAGAAGAGGTTCACATACCTCGCGACGATTATCGACTAATAGCAAAATGCCCGAGTACCTCAAGCCGGCTACTCCTTAAGCCAAGTAACGCGCCACACGTAGTACTTCAACCTATAAGGCCACAAGGCGCTTATTAACATTCGTGTCTCATCGTGAGAACTTTCTACGAATTTCGGCGACCTCCCCGCAACAACGTAAACCTCCTCCTCTAACGAGGCCGGCTACCAAGCCAACCGGGGGTTATCATCTAACCCTAACGGGTACAATTCTACTCCACGATTACTACACAAGTCTCATCAGAATACACCCCATGTAATTACTGATTCAAGACTAAATATAGTATACTTCTACTATACAATCTAACAACATGTAATTTCCAATTACAATAGGGACAAGATAATTACCTCGATAAGCCCATAATTATCCGAGTTTAAAGTCGATCCGGCAATCGTTTAGCTCCAACTCCGAGCGCCCAACCCGCCTAAACCACCCTTAGAAGTTCTAACCAACTTCTACACAATACTCCAAATCTGACCATGGAGATTTTCCTGTGGTTTCGGTTTGTGATCGACTGGAAGTATAATAGTATAACTGGCTTTTTAAAGGTATAACCTAATACTACAAGGTATATGGCTATGTAATTTGGGCATTATAACAATACTTTTGAGAGTATTTCTACCAAGAGTGGGTATTATATGAAAACAAACTAGGTGGGTACCACAGCCACACCACAAAGGAGTGGGTGGCTACCTCTACTACCCCACTGTGGGGAACTCTCGCGAGGGGCCTCACGGGAGTGGGAAGGCTCTCAAGACTTAGGCATTTTGGATGAAGAAGTTCATCAAAGGAGAGGGTATTTATAAGACAAGCCAAGGCCAACCAATGGCCAAGATCTAGCCAAGTGCCCAGCAAGTGTAGGGCCAAGATTCACCCAAGTGTCCTAGCCAACTTGCACACAAAATATCTACCAAAAATATCTCCCACTTGCCTCCCCAAATCGTCCAAACCGCCCACTTTGCCCACCAACGAGGGTGCAGTCGCCTCTCGTTGGTCCAAAATGTTCGCCTCTAAAAATCCGCAAAATACTTAATGACATAGCCTAAATTCCCTACGAAGTCGTGGAAAACGCTTCGCCAAAACGACTTAACCGTGTCACAGACAAACATATTTCGCCCAGGTGCCACATGGGGTGACACGTGTCGCCTCGATTCGCCCAAAATATTTCGCCTTCCTAAAATATCCAAAACGCCAAAATCTCAAAATCAAAGCGGCCCTACAAAATCAGAATTTCTCCCGTGGGCCCCACGTGACCATTTTCAAAATAAAATTCCATAATTCTCTAATATTCCAGAAGTCCGATACCAAACTGGGAATCCAATTCCATAAACGAACCTTTTTCCTTCACAAAAACCTAAACTTTTCCGTGGAAAATTCACCTCTTTCTTCCTTTCCAATCTTTCTGTCAGATTCTCGCACGCACGCCCTGCATACATACCACGGAACTACGGGTATAACATTCTTCCTTAGAAACATTCGTCCCGAATGTTCCTTCTAAGTCTCAAACAACGTGCGCCAAAGATAGTCTTCACTACTATACTTACGTAAACAATCCTCGCCATACCGCCACGTAAATACCTGCGCAACACTCACATCTAAGTCCGCGAGGAAACACCTCTACATCACCACAAATAATACTACTTTGTCACTTTGTCGCGAGCCTTGCTCCGACGACCCAACAAACGGTACGGTCGCACGCGATCATCGTTCGTTGTACCGCTGATTCTTATCACATTTACGACATCGCTTTAGTATCCAAAACTCGGTTACTATCTCTAACGTGGTCATCATTAATCGATCATTCTCGATGGATCTTCGATACTTTCCTAACATAACAATACGAAGACGGACGCCCTTCCTCCTAAGTCGGACGGCAAAAGCTAACATATAGGCAACCCGCCTATTCTTCACATGAACTCGCAAAGGCCCAAAGTAACTCGCTAAGTTCCTTCGCTTCCAAAACTCGTCACACCGCCCGGGTGGTACTTTCGAAGACCGACCGTCAACTCGAACTCTAAGCGTCGCCGATTATCCGCACAATTCTCCGAGCCGCCGAACTTCTTCTAGACAAGCTTCACTATCCACTACCGGAACAAGCTGAACTAACTATCGAACCCCGCCAACATCGAACCAATCGACCGCAACTTGCATTTCTCGCTTCTACGGCGTCGCAAGACGACATCCGAACACCGAATGGTAGCTTAAACACTTCAACCGAGACAACGATCTCACGGCTACCTCAAATCAAAACATCGCCCGAGGCGAATGCGACACGAGACTCACCCGAGTTCCTAACCCCGCCGTACAAACTCCCAAAGAGAAACACTGCACTGGCTCCACTGTCGTCATAAGGTGAAGGTAGGCACCCTGCAACCTCACAACCTTTTCGTGATAACATCAACATCGCTGAGGAACGACCACCGAGGAACACGATAGTCGCCTCATCGGCCGGATCATCGTCGAACGATTCACGAACTTGCACGGCTAACTAAACACGGGCCTAACACCCTCACGACTTAACACAAAGAGGGACCACCACAAATGACCACCACTAAACCTACCGCGGTTGACCGACGTAGCCTCAACCTCGACTCCGGCAAGGCGCAAAATACCATCTCCCGAAGGAACAATCTTACTAAACACGTTACGAAAACCCGCGCCTTCTTAGCTGACTACCTTCCTTCAAATCACGCTACCGGGACTTATCCCACGAACATAGCTCACGTGCACTATGCACTCCTATAAGGGTCAAACATAACACTACACCTTTCTCGAGATGGCCTTACCTCTAAGGTCTTTACGTATAACACTCTAAGGCTCACACCTTCTCTAACCCCCAAAATCTTACTCGGTTAACCCACCATGATTTTAATCACAACTAACACACTGCTATCAGAACATAGCACTTAAGGTATACTCACCTTGAAAGTTACCGCGACTCGCCGCTCGCCCTCTTCTCGCCCTCGTTAACCCACAATCTTACGTTTTTCGCCCGCTGCATAAGCCCGCATACGTGCCATGCTCAAGCCCAATCAAGAATTACTCTTGCACAACCTCTCTTAGGTAGTCATCAAGACTCGTGGTACATCGTATAATCTCGTAGCCAAATCTATAGCTAGTAATGTGGTCGCTTTGAAATCTATATTCACTGCTCTGCCGTGGAACCGGCGTTCAAATATCGTGACGCAGAGGAATCGCCACATCGTTAAACTCACGGGCTAGTGACGCCGCAGAAATCCCGAATGAAGCACTACCCTAGGTAATGATTGGGCCCGTGCCCTCGCCACCCTCTGAACTCTACTCGCAGCCTCCTCGCTTGCCCTCCCGGGCTCGTTGCCCTACGCGAGGCATAATGATAAGGGAAAAGATTTCGTCGGAGGGTTCAACTTACAACACGCCTCTAAGGCACGATCTCGAGTGAGAAGAATAGAAACTAATCCTAAATATCCTATAGCCTCCGACATTGATGTGGTGCACAACACATCGATAATCAAGACTTCTACCGATACGGTGCAGACACTTTCCGAGGATTAATCGCTCGATACCACTTTTGTCACGACCAACCGGTTCGTGGATCGTGCCTACCCCGCACCCAAGTAGACATACATCGAGTAATCACGAACAAACACAACCATATGAGATAAATGTATATAAAACAATAATCATGAAAACTTGCCTTTCGCATATATATAAATGACAACTTTTAACATGAACGGTTTAACTTTTTACAAACCATGCCCACAACGATTACTGCACTTCTAAGAATGATATGACAACAATGGCGGGACGTGGCCCCGCCAAACCCCGAATGTAAACACTTACTACGCATGCGGACTACACCACTGATAAGCCTCCTGAGAAACGGAGCTTCCCAAACGCCGAATCAGGACTCCGGAGCTAGGATCAACGATCGTGTACCTCAACTCGCGCAGATGAACGCACTTCAAGGAGGTCAAGACAACAGTTTAGTATGTGAAACTAAAAATACCGCAAATGAAATCATAATAGTCTATAAAGCAGAGACATGTATGATGACCAAACTACGCTTTACAATAACTAAGCGAATATATCAAGTCGTGACTCACGCCTCAAGTCATCACCAAAGAACATAACAAATGGGTCTCACGCCCACAACATCAATCGTGCCTGGACACATTCCTCACCGCCTAGCTTTATGATATAAAAGTTCCAAGGAACACACATGAACACCGTGTCCCACCTGCCATAATAACACCGTGACGGGTAAGTACGAAGGCATAGCCGTCTACTAACACCTACGCACCAACAAGGTCATGAATCAGATTATAAGATCTGCCTGATCATTACATGATCAAAGCCGCCACTTGCCCGCAGTATCTAATGTGCGCGTCTAGTCATGGAACTTCCCGCAGCTCCGCATAGGCCAATCTCATCGGCCCGCATGAGGCATCCCCCGCATCGAGGGTAGCTACTCCCCGGCATCGTCCTGGACTTCGCAGTCCGCATGGCCACAAGGACCGCATGCCCATAAAGGACGTACACTAACCTGGAACTCTCGTAGTTCCGCATAGGCCCCCGGGACCTGCATGAGGTATTCTCGAATCATGGTCCTGCATCGCCGCTGAGTCTACCCCAGACGGAGGGCGCTTAACCGGAATCATCTCAAGAGATGAATGCCACAATACTATCATAACGATCGATAGTTTAATAAGCACAATCCGGAAACCCTTACACAAACATCACAAGATACTAACACACGTAGCATCCTAACACGTTTACTTATCAAGGCAACAAGAAAGTATTACAAGGCTATCACAAACCAATACAATCAAGTTATTCACACAAGGTACTTTCTACTAACAAGTTCGGGTATCTATCCCCAAAGTACTTCACACATTTAAAAATCTTAAAAAAAAGATCTGTTTCTTTCACATAAGTCACACAATACCCGTAGTATAAAATAGAGTGACTGTCCTTTTAAGAAACCCAAAACTCTTACCTTTGTAAAATCAAGTAACAACATTATTTTACATATGTCCAATTTTGCCTAATTTCAAATGTTCACGTTTCTTATTTTAGAAAGGTTCGTAGTTCATAGTCTTATTCATTTAAGAATATAATTCTCTTTTAAACAACTGAGAAACATAAGCCTTATGTGTGAGTAGGATATTCTTGTTTATAACAATCTTATTACAAAGACCATGATCTAGGAAATATCATTTTGTCTCATCTTAGCTTCATGCGGATGGAAGTTTCTCTTGTTTTCATAATACTTAATTATTCAAAACATTTCCTTTTATTAACGCCGCAGTTGGTTTGTCGATACACATTCGATTTCAAATCAAGAAAGCATTCTTAAGCCGTTATACCTAACTTCCCATAAAGCTAGTATAACGCTTTAAGTTTTCAAACACCAAGTATTACTTCCTTTCAAAATGATTCAAAATCTTTTGAAAATACTTCAAGTTCTTTCTTATCATATAACAAGCCGCTTATAGTTCAAATCGCCTTTTTAAAAACCACATGTATTTTCTTACTAACATAAAGTCATTATAACCAACTTCCCATAAAGCCGTTATAACACTTTATGTTTTAAACCATTCAAACACATTTAGCATACGTGACGCCTACCGTACTACATAGTTCACACATATCATGCTAGAGAGATAGGAAGAGGTTCACATACCTCGCGACGATTATCGACTAATAGCAAAATGCTCCGAGTACTTCTCAAGCCTGGCTACTCCTTAAGCCAAGTAACGCGCCACACGTAGTACTTCAACCTATAAGGCCACAAGGCGCTTTATTAACATTCAGTCTCATCGTAGAACTTTCTGAAATTTCAAAGAC
Source organism: Przewalskia tangutica (assembly GCA_029844215.1). Lineage (NCBI taxonomy): Eukaryota > Viridiplantae > Streptophyta > Magnoliopsida > Solanales > Solanaceae > Przewalskia > Przewalskia tangutica. The sequence goes on from CM056720.1 coordinate 54,329,096, forward strand.
CTCCCCGCAACAACAGAAACCTCCTCCTCTAACGAGGCCGCTACCAAGCCAACCAGTGGGTTATACATCTAACCCTAACTGTACAATTCTACTCCACTGACTACTACACAAGTCTATCAGAATACAGCCCTATGTAATTACAGTCAAGACTAAATATAGTATACTTCTACTATACAATCTAACAACATGTAATTTCCAATTACAATAGGGGACAAGATAATTACCTCGATAAGCCCATAATTATCCGAGTTTAAAGTCGATCCCGGGCAATCGTTTAGCTCCAACTCCGAGCGCCCAACCCGCTCTAAACCACCCTTAGAAGTTCTAACCAACTTCTACACAATACTCCAACTGACTATGGAGATTTTCCTAGGGTTTCGGTTTGTGGTCGACGGAAGTATAATAGTATAACTGGGCTTTTTGTAAAGGTATAACCTTAGAATACTACAAGGTATATGGCTAAGGTAATTTGGGCATTATAACAATACTTTGAGAGTATTTCTACCAAGAGTGGTATTATATGAAAACAAACTAGCAGTGGTACCCCACTGCCACACCACAAAGGAGTGGTGGCTACCTCGCCTACCCCACTAGGGGAACTCTCGACGAGGGGCCTCACGAAAGGGAGGAAGGCTCTCAAGACTTAGGCATTTTGGATGAAGAAGTTCATCAAAGGAGAGGGTATTTATAGCACAAGCCAAGGCCAACCAATGGCCAAGATCTAGCCAGTGCCTAGCAAGTGTGGGGCCAAGATTCACCCAAGTGTCCTAGCCAACTTGCACACAAAATATCTACCAAAAATATCTCCCACTTGCCTCCCCAAATCGTCCAAACCGCCCACTTTGCCCACCAACGAGGGTGCGTGCCGCCTCTCGTTGGTCCAAAATGTTCCGCCTCTCGGAAAAATCCATAAAAATACTTAATGACATAGCGGAAATTCCCTACGAAAGTCGTGGAAAACGCTTGCATTAAAAACGACTCTAACCGGTGTTGTGCGACAAACATATTTCGCCCAAAGGTGCCACATGGGGTGACACGTGTCACCCCGATTCGTCCAAAATATTTCGTCTTCCGAAAATATCCAAAACGGCCAAAATCTCAAAATCAAAGCGGGCCCCACAAAACCGTAAATTTCTCCCGTGGGCCCCACGTGACCATTTTCGAAAATAAAATTCCATAATTCTCTAATATTCCACGAAGTCCGACACCAAACTGGGAATCCAATTCCCATAAACGAACCTTTTTCCTTCACAAAAACCGGAAACTTTTCCGTGGAAAATTCACCTCTTTCTTCCTTTCCAATCTTTCTGTCGTATTCTCGTACGTACGTCCTTGCATACATACCCTGGAACTACGGGGTATAACAATATCCAAATCTTCCCTCTCAGATCTCGATTTGAAATCATATAGATTATGAAAATTAGTGATCAACTAATTATCAAACATTCAATTCAATACTGAATAGATCTTAACCAATTGAAGAAGAAATCAATACTAATGCATTAATTCATAAAAAGAGTTTCAAGCGATTAGATGGAACGTCCTAATATAAATATTAGCTCCTAGTCATTTTCATGCTAAGAACTAATATATAATCCAACATGAACTGAAATAAAGAAAATAAAAGAAAAGAAAATAACTTGAACGTGGTCTCCAATCTTCTAGCCTCCAAAGCTCTCTCCAAAAGTGTGATAGAATATCAGAGATGCCCTAATAAAATCTGTCCTAGGGGTTTATATACGCAGTCTAAAACTCTTGCTTCAGACCCTTTTTTCCCTTGTCAAATTCGCCTCGGATCTGGAAAAACACGCGTCGGCGTCGTGGCCCTGCATTCTGGCGCCGCGGTGCCTAAACATATGCAGCTCTATGAATATATGGCGTCGCGGAACTGCATTCTGGAGCCGCGGTGCTGCAGACCTTCTGTCCGGGTGATGCCAAATTTCATCCATTTGTCTCGGGGACCCCCATTTTTGCTCAGTTTCGGCCTCTTTTCGCCATTTCCCTATTTAGAACCACTGTGACTCAAAAGAAAGAAAATCGACCCTAACACGGTACTAATTTCAAAGAAAACGAGAAAAATACTAACTAAAAATGACTCAAAAAGTGTATATAAAATATACCTAACAAATACCCCCAAACTTAACCTTTACTCACCCTCGAGTAAAGATCAAAACAAAAATCAAAGAAATCAAGGAAAAAGACTCTAAGACTCTGATCAAGTAGTTGTACCAATGTTACTGGAGAATCCTGGATGACAGTTGAGATAATATGTTGGAACATGTATTGCATGAATTTCAGCAATCTAGAATTTCAAGTTAGATATTTCGCAAATTCACTTAGATCACAATCACTGAAAATACAAACACCTAACCTGTGCATGTCAATTTCATTTAACCTTTCCCAAAATGTTATAGACATGTTTACTTGCTATTCTCCACTAATCATAGACATACACATTAAATATCATCAGGACATTCAAGGGTTGTAATGTAGGCTTAGGCAGGGATAGATAGAAGTAGGCATTTAGACTCAAATTACTTACCATAAGCATTTTTCATTCAACTCATTTTTCCTTCTTTTGACTTTCTTTTTAGTCTCATACCTATTTTTCCCCTCTTTTCTTTTGAAAGAATGATATGTATTATAAACAACAGGCACCCCCAAACTTAGACTTTTGCATATTTTTCATTGGGGTACATCAAATTTTTCACTCTTTTTTTTATTTCTTTTCAACACTTTCCATTCCAATAGTTTTCAATTATAACTTATGACACAAACAGGGAATCATGGGGTGTGAAAGAAAAGATATTATATTAGGCTCAAAGGGGCTGACTAGTGATATAATTTCCGTCAGGGTATGTAATGAACGGTAAGAAAGACTATCAAAGAAATGTCTGAATCATCTCCCTAAACATGTATATCTTAACTATTTTGCCTCAAATAACAAGCAAACAGATTTTGTAGACATTTTTCAACCTTTGGTTCTATGATTGACAACACATAGGCTAAGCACAAATATCTCAAATAATTAGATGTCATGAATTTTTGGCATATCTAACTTAAGCACACAGATTTTTGCTTTCAATTCCGTTACATTATCCCACTTAATCCATATTAGATATCTTCAACAACTACATCATACGTGATCATAATTTATTTATTTTTTATATTTTTTATAGACACATAAAAGACTCATAAAATAACAAAACAAAATAAAAAAGGACTCAAAACAAACTAAGATCCCCCCCCCCCACAAAAATTAAATGACACATTATCCCAAATGTGTAAAGACTTAAAATTAAAAGGGATGACTTACAGACATCAAACAACGGCTCAAGATGGTGGCGGTGGAGGATGTTGCATGGACCACTGGGTGAACATGGTATTCATATCATAAACACGCTGGGCCAGGTGTCGATGGTCTTGCATCAATTGATGTTGACTCTGTATCATGTTCTCTTGGTTTTGCAGCATTCTTTGTTGATTTAGGAGCATTTGCTCCATCATTGGCACTGGGGGCTCCAACGTCAATGGAGTTTGGTGGCTGCTTCCGCCTGCTTCATAGTACGCAGTTGTCTCAGGTTCTTCTTCCTCCATAGCGACTGCGTCTGCTCTAATTGGGCCTCTTCTCCTCTCTGCTGGTCTTGCTGCAGGGTCAGGGAAAGAGTGCACTAGACTGTAGGTCACAGGTGGCTGAATCTTTTCGATAATGTAGGTGGTGAATGTTGGGACTCTATTCCTATTACATAAGGCAAATATAAGTGATTCATGTCCCAGTCCGCCGGTGGTAGTCAGCCTGTTGATCCTCCTATACTCTGCACTATTTCCTGCCCAATATCAATCATCTTGCCCGACATGATGCCATATACAAGCTTGATTCTGTCCGCGGGCACCTTGGTAAACTCCATAAAAAGTACAACACACAAGACGCGATGCTTGAGAAGTTCATCGTTGTGAAATTTTTGAAATTTCAAAAGGTGGACAACAAAAATGTGATGTCCCAAAGTCCAGGAATTTCAAATGATTTTACATCACCTGGATTTGAAAGGATTGAAGCCTAATGATCAATTCTTGGTTGCATCATTAATTGAGAAGTTACCTCCCCCGTGGAATGAGTTTGAGTTGCTTAAAACTCAAAACAAAAGAAATGACCTTAGAGGAACTTATTATCAAACTCCAAATTCAGGAGGATAATAAGAAGGTCATGCCAAAGGAAAGCAACCCGCTGAGGCTAAGGTAAATCTGGCAGAAGTCAAAGGGAACTCAAGTAAGAAGCAAAAGTTCCAGAAGGATTGTAAGGCCCAAACAACTGATAAGTTTAAGGGAAAATGTCATCACTGCGATAAACCTGGTCACATGGTTAAGGATTGCCGCAAACTCAAGAATGAGAATAAAGAGAAGGCCAAGGGTAAGGCTAAGGCTAACATCATCTAAGACACACTTCTAGACGATATGATTGAGGATTTATCGGCGGTGATACTTGAAGCTAACCTCGTTCAGAATTCTATGCAGTGGTGGATGGACACGGGTGCTGTCACGACCCGACCTCGGGCCCGCGACTGGTGCCCTACCTGGGCACCCTTACAGGTATACATCATAGATAATCAGCGGAACATACATAAACTTAACAGGAAATAAATAACAGGCTATTCGATAAGGCCACCTTCCAAAAATATACACGTAACCCAAAAAACAGTTACCTATTTTTTTTCTTTACACAACCCAATCCACAAGATATTACTACAGACCTCTAAGAATTCTTGACATAACAACTGTGGCAGGCAGGCGCCATACCCCGAATGTACATAAATCTACAACCTCGGGAATCGTACCAAAATACAAAGTCTCAGAAATAATGGAGCTTTCAACCCGGTGAATAGTGATCCTAAGAATGAGGATCGCAAGCTATGTACCTCAACTCGGCATGAACGCGGCCCGGGAAGGTCGATCTGAAATATGTACCAAGTATGTGGCAAAAATCAGAATGAAATCATAACGATCTATAATAAAGCTGGAGACATGTATGATAACCAAAATAAAGATAATCGCGCCTTGCGAAGTGAAAGTAATGAAAGTCGGTTTACTGCATGCACTATTTCAACACGTGAACAATAGTCACACGGGGCTATGGACACAAACCTCAAATATCATCACACAATCCGATGGGGTCTCAAGCCCACAAATATCAAAGCGTGCGTGGAATCCCCATCACGCCGGCGGTATAAGTGTAAAATATAACCATGTGACGCGCCCGTGGCATCCTACCTCACTGTCGGCGTACACACATACAATACATATATATATATATATATATCCCCTGCCCGTGGAATCCCCCATCACTGCCGACAGCCGTAAGTGTAAAATATAACCATGTGACGCGCATGTGGCATCCTACCTCACTGTCGGCGTACACACATATGCAATATATATATATATATCTCATGCCTGTGGAATCCCTCATCTTGGGTACATGACTTCATGGAGAGCTAATCCATGGGGTAATAATCGTATATAACATGCTAGTGGAATCCCTCATCTCGGGTACATGTCTTCATGGGGAGCTAGTCCATGGAGTAATAATCGTATATAACATGCCCGTGGAATCCCTCATCTCGGGTACATGTCTTCATGGGGAGCTATTCCATGGAGTAATAATCGTATATAACATGGTCGCATTCCCCGGAATCCCTCATCGTATAAGCATGGCCATGGGGTAATAAAACAAATCCGGGAATCTAACCCGCCTCCTGGTCGCATGCCCCGGAATCCCTCATCGTATAAGCATGTTCAAGGAGTAATAAAAACAATCCGGGAATGTAACCCGCATCCTGGTCGCATGCCCCGGAATCCCACATCGTATAAGCATATCAAAGGATCAATCACAATGGAAGCATACCCGTGGAAGCCTCGTCGCATGCAGACGTCCAAGTAAATTCACAACAAGACAGTCGGCCCTCCAACTGAGAGTCACGGCAGCGTAAACGTATAATACTTGCACTCAAAGGCTATCACAAGCAAGCATAGGCAAGTTCATAAAATCTTTAGACTTTCATTATCATACAAAAATGAATCTCATTTTATAAACTCAAGGCACTTTCGTATTACATAAAAATCCGGGAATTTAACCCAAAGTACTACGTATTTCCATTCTTTTCAAAAGACTCATTTTCATATAAAACCCCAAGATACTAACACCCGTAGTATCAAGGCATGTCTATTTTTCAAACAAGTCACTACATTTTTAGAAATACATTTCTAGGCTTCTAAATCAAGTGACCCTTACTTTAAAACTTTAAGCAATTGATACCTTTAAATCAAATTGCCTTTTCTTTATTTCAAGTTATTTCTTTGCTTACATTACTTAGAAAACCATCTTTAACCTTTCATAAAGCCATTATAACTAACTTTCCATAAAGCCGTTATAACTCTTTATGTCTTACACAAATTCATTCTTTTTATAACCAAGAGACTTATACTTTCAAATCAAGTTACATAGCTTTCAAAATACTTCAAGTCTCTTAACTTTAAGAAATCAAGTTTCTTAACTTAGAATATCAAGTCCCTTTAACTTTAAAAATAAAGTCTCTTAACTTTAAAAATAAGGTCTCTTAACCTTTTAAGAATTCAAGGTTCATGGTCTTAAAACTTCATAACGTAAACTCTTTAATATTAAGTAACATATACTTTTATGCATTGTGAATAGGTTATACTCGTTTATAACGATCTTATTAAAGCAGCCATGATCTAGAAAATGTAATACAATTTTGTTTTATCTTAGTTTCTATGCAGATGGAGAATTCTACTCATTTTAATATAATTGATTGTCGATACATTTTCTTTTATTAACGCTGCAATGGCTTGTTCGATACTTATTCTCATTCGTGCAGTAAAATTAGCAAAGTCAACTCGACTCCAAATACTTCCTAACGACTCTTACCAACATCCCCCATAAGACTTGGTAAGAACTTAGGATAACTTAGACATAACTTTCACATAGAGTAAATCAACATACATACCTCTTAACTTCTAAGAGTAGAAGGAATAATGAAATAACACCACATGTATATTTTCATACATAGAATCATGCCAAAGGAGGAAGAGGTTCACATACCTCGCGACGATTATCGACAAGTAGCAAAATGCTCCAAAGTACTTCAACCTTGATAGCTATTCCATCCTTTAAGTAGAATACGCTACTCGTAGTACTTCAACCTATATTAATCATAACATGTCTATCAACTCCTCACTTCTTAACGTAGAATCATACTAAGTGTAAGGTCTTTTATTCTACAGAAAATCGGGCAGCACTTCCTTTGTTTCTACGTATTTTTCCACCTTTTTCAAGGCCCGAAAATCAATAACCAAACGCCACATTTAAGGCCCAACAATTCAGCAATTCTAAGGGGATTACACGCCTAATAAGACGTGTAAAATTTTGCCCCACAATCAATATAAAAATGTCCATTCCTTAAGGCACATTGTCGGCAATAACACTATCCATAACAATATCAATTTCCTTTCAATTCCTTTTTCAATCCAAGTTGTTATTCCAATATGTTATATACATAATAACAATTACAACAACTATAATTCCTTTCTTCCTTAACATGCGACGATTGTAACTATCGACCAAATTGATTACAACATTAATGGCTAACTTGTCCATTTTCGGTTTTAACACGTCGACATGATCCAAATCTTTTCAAACTTCAATTTATATACAACATGCTCATTTCTTAACTACTATAACATGAAATCTTCAATTACATTAAGAAGATGAAGATTTTACCTCAATAAGCCCTAATAATGTCCAAGCGTAAAAGTCGATCCTTAGCAACTTTTAGCTCCTCTTCTTATATTCCAATCCGCTCCAAGCACTCCTTAGAAGCTCATGAAGAACTCCTCTTCATGTTCCATCTTCAAAGTTGAAGAACACCTTAGGTTTTCTCCTTGCGACTAACGTGAAAACGTCGTTTTTCCGGAATCTTTCTATTGAGATATCCTTACAATACCCCTAGGAACCTTGGGTTAAAGTCTTGTGAATTATGATCCACATTTGCAAAATTTTTGTGTGGGAGAATGGACAAAGCCGAGAGCCTCAACTCTTGCTTCAAAGTTTTCTAATTTTTCTCTAAGTGTTCAAGACTTGTCTTGCTACTAGTGTAGTATATATAAAACAATGGAGGGTCAAGATTATAACACTTGTGGGGTTTGGATGAAGGAGATTAAATATCTAGCCAAGTGGGCAAGTTGACTTAGTCAATAATATCAAGCTAGGCTTCAAGACTTGATCATCCACATACTACTTAACCTTGGTCACAAGACCACTAACCATGATCCAAATCGTGCAAGCTATGTGGGGGGGGGGGGGGGGAGGGGTGACACGTGTTGCCCTCCCATTCGTCCATAAAATTTCGTAACCCTCGTGAGCCCCACAAAATGTAAAATTTCTCGGGTGGGCCCTACGTGACCAAATCCGTAAAATAAATTTCCACAATGATAATAAATTTCATACTCCTCAAATAAAGTATTCTAAGAATCTAATTCTCATCAACGAACATTTTTTTCTTTCCGAAGTTCGGAAGACTTTCCTTCGGAAAAACAATTCTTTCTTTCGTACCAATTTTCAAGTCTTGTGTTCTCGCGTCTATTCTCTTATTCATGTCCTGGAATTACGGGGTGTAACATTCTTCCCCCCTTAGAAACATTCGTCCCCGAATGTTCTTTCGAATTCCAATCTAATTAGATAGCGACATAGTCTCCTTTTGCTACACCCTTCATACAACATATGTCACTCACGGCCACATAACAATAACTAAAATGTCAACCTGAACTCCAAGTGTCGACGTCGTTCATCTGCATAAAGTTTCTGCTGACTCTGAGCTTACTAAAAATCTTTCCTGGATAAGCTTCGCCTTATCCACAGCCCGCTGAATCAAGTCTGGGCCAATTATCTGAACCTCGCCTACGTGGAACCAACCAATCGGCGATTCTACACTTTCTTACTGGTTGTATTCTTTCCGTACCTCCAACTTACACTAGCATACTTACATAACCTCTATACCGATTCTGGTCTCCAATCTTTTGGAGTCACTCTATTAAACAATATAAGGCCATTTCCGGCCCTCACGACCTGGTTCCGGTGGAACGCGTCCATGAATCCGTAAAACAATTAACTAAACTTGGGTCTTGCACCCTCGTGTAGGTCACGTAGCGGAACTACTACCAACTGATCCCACTCCATTTCAGGCTATGGGGCGACCCGTAATAGGTCCTCACCCCGACCCACCGTCGCACTTAACTCTTACCCTTAGTCTGAATAAAATCTTATTGCCCTAGAAGGCCTTATATACCTAAGGTCTCGGCGGTTATCAATATTCCTTAGGCTCGCAATTTCCATGCTCCCAGCCTACCTTATCAGTCCCCCCGTAAACGGGTACAATAACTTCTCATAATACCATAACCATGTTGTCTTGATCCCAACAACCATTACCTACTCCATACGGATCTCATTCGTACAATTCTCTTAAGCCTACCACGTAGCTTAATCTATTAACATGGCATTCTGTTAGGTTCCTTAACATGACTTCTTAAGGGTTCACTACCCTATCAGACAGCTCATCATTTCCCAATAATCTCAAAAATAAAACATAAGAAGCAAATCCATGGAATAAGTAGTAACCCGGGGGTTTACCCCGCAAGAATAACATAACCTAGCACAACCGGCTATCATACATAACATAAGCACTACCGGCTTATCATACATAACATAAGCACCACCGACTTATCATACATAACATAAGCAAGTTAAGAAATCCCTAACTTCTTATTAGCTTTATTTATATACACTCTCATTTTAGTTTACTTAAGGCACTAACATGTCATTATAAAATCCGGGAATTTAACCCAAAGTACTACGTACTTCTATTCTTTTAAAATGACTATTTTTCATATAAAACTCCAAGATACTAATAACCGTAGTATCAAGTCATATCTACTTTTCAAGACAAGTCACAATACCTTTTAGAAATACATTTATAGGCTTCTAAATCAAGTGACTTTTTATTTTAAAACTTTAAGCAATTGATGCCTTTAAATCAAATTGCCTTTCTACATTTCAAGCCATTTATCTTTATTTACATCACTAGAGTAAACCATTCCTTCAACTTTCCATAAAGTTATTATAACCAACTTCCCATAAAGCCGTTATACTAACTTTATGCTTTAGACACGAAGGCATTCTTATCCTTTTAAAACAAGTGAGTTACTTCTCTAACTCAACCAACTTGGATATTCTTAAAACAAGTCAAGGATACCAAATGAAACTGAATTCATTTAAAGCTCGCACGTCTACTGTATTATACATTTATAACTACTCATGCTCAAGAGATAAGAAAGTTCACATACCTCTTCGGTTCAATCCACTTGCTAAGTACAATATGTTGTACGTAGTATGTCAACCTATAATGACCATAATACGTCTATTAACTTCTAACTTCAAACGTAGAATATTCTAAGTGTAAAGTCACCAAATTCTACGGAAAATCGGACAGCACTTCCTTTTTTTCTACGTACTTTTCCACCTTTTTCAAGGCCCGAATTTAATAAAAAAACATGCCACATTCAAGGCTCAACAATGTAGTTAACAATAGGGGATTACACGCCTAACAAGACGTGTAAAATTCTGCCCCACAATTTAATACCAAGCAATTCGATAACCAATGCCATTTCGGCCATAAAGTACAACAATGCAAAGTCTTATCCAATTCATTCCTCAATCCAAGTTGTTTAGTCTAACATGTTATATAGCCGCAATTGATTATAACAACTACAATCTTCAATTAGATAACATGCGACGATTCTAACTATCGACCAAATTGTATTTCAATTTCAAATGGCTAACAAGGTCATTTCGGATTTTAGGCTTCCAATATCCATAACACTTATCAATCTTCAATACATATACCTCATGCTTGATAAAATGTATAACTACTACAATATGTAATCTTATAACACTAAGAGAACAAGATTGTTACCTTGACAAGCCTTAATCCAACTTCAAGATCTGAAGTCGCTCCCTAGCAACTTAGCGTCTCTCATTGACACTCCAATCTGCCACTTGAAGCCCTTAGAAGTTCACAAATAACTTTCCTTCAATTTCCAAACCAAACCTATGAAAGCGACTTAGGTTTTCACCTTGCGACTAATGCAAAAACGACACCTTTCCGGGATCTTTCTATTGAGATACCCTTACAATACCCTTAGGAACCTTGGTTTAAAGTATTGAGATTATTGAACAACAAACGAAAATTTTTGTCTTGCATTTTGACCCTAACCCGAGAGCTATGAAGACAAGAACAAGTTTTCTTGAAATTTTTTCTAAGTATGGGAACTTGTCTTGCTAATAGTATGCTTATATAACAATATGGAAGGTCAGTATTAGAACAAATGGGTGGCTTGGATGTAGGGATGTCAGTGGGGCGGGTAAATGCGGGTACCGCCCCATACCCGCTCCAATTGGGGCGGGTATGGGGGATGGTTTGGTGGGTGGTGGGGCGGGTATGGGTATCAAAAGTGCTACCCGCCATGGGTAGTGGGGCGGGGGTGGATTTCATATAAGACCCGTCACGCGCCGCCCTTACCGCTACCCGCACCGTGCACGCCGCACCGCCCATATCCGTATCATATATTAATTTAATTAGGCTATTTACGGATTTATTTGGCCCTTTCTTGATTTAAAATGTGACTTGAGCTAACCCGCACCGTAATGCACCACGTTTCTTTTTCTTATTCTCTTTGTTCTCCTTTTTTTTTGTTAAATATTTTCATCTTAACTGTTTTTTAATATTCATAATATTTTGGCAAGGTTTTAGACTTGATATTCGATACACCATAATGGAAATGTTCTTTTTTATTTCCTTTTTCTTATATAACTTTCATTTTGGTGACTAAAACAATTGCTAGACATTATTTGAGCATTTTATTAATGGGTACCCTCCGGGTAAGTGGGTATCCACGTGAAGTAAGTGGGGCGGGGGCGGGTGGAAGAATTACTACCCGTGATGGGTGGTGAGGCGGGGGTGGGGATGTGTTTTAGGTGGTGGGTACGGGTATAGGATACCCTTCCCCCGCCCCCGCCCCGACCCATTGACATCCCTACTTGGATGCATTTCATTAAAAGATCAAGCCAAGTGGGCTCTTTGACTAAGTCAATAAACTCAAGCTCTTAGCTTGCAAGATTTGGTCATCCTTACTTTGGTCAAATGACCTTTTCTATCCATGGTCAATTTCGACCAAGACCAACCAAGGGGGGTGACACGTGTCACCCTCCCATTTGTCGCAATATTTCATTTCCCGACATTTCCATAATTCCGATAAATTTTTACTAGTCTCACATCTTAACATTTTTGAGTTCTTACGTACGTTCTTATAAACATATCCTGGAATTACGGGGTGTAACATTCTTCCCCCCTTAGAAACATTCGTCCCCGAATGTTCTTTCAGAGTCAATCTTATAAATAGCGACATAGTTTCATTTTACAACCCCTACATACCAATAATGCCCCACGTGGCCACATAATAGCACCTAAGCAAAATACTTCAATTAAAACTTGACAAGTAAGGGAAATGAATTACCTAAAGGTGTAGAGAATAAGTGAGGATACTTCCTCAATATGTCCTCCTCCGCTTCCCAAGTCATCTCCTCCCTATTATCATTCCGCCACAAGACTTTGACGGAAGCCACATCCTTGGTCCGTAGTCGCCTGACCTGGCGATCGAGTATCGCTATGGGACTCTCCTCATACGATAACCCCTCTATCACCTGGACCTCGCTAATGGGAAAAGCTATCACGACCGATCTCGGGCCGCGATCGTGCCTTACCTGCACCCTAGTGATACAACATCGGAGAAAATCGTGAAATAAAAACTTAAACATGAAATAAGATAAAATAAGAAACATGCTAACCAAAAGCGGTTACCTTTACGCATATATATATACGAGCAGTTAAATCCTTTACAAACCCCGCCACACTTGCAGATTACTACAGATCTCTATGAATTTTATAACAACTATGACGGGACAGGGCCCCGCCATACCCCTGAATGTAAGCACCTAAAACGACAGGGGACTATACCAAAGATAAGCCTCCGGAGAAACGGAGCTTCCCAACGTTGAACGTGATCCTATGAGCGAGGATCAACAACCGTGTACCTACTGCGGCATGAACGCGGCCCGAAGGAGTCGATCTGACAGTACCAAGTATGTGAAACGAAAATCAGTAAATGAAATCATAGTAGTCTATATAAAAGCAGAGACATATATGATAACCAAACTACGATACATAATATGTAAGCGATCGTATCAAGTCGAGGACTCACGCCTCAAAGTCATCACTCAAATATAACAATGGGTCTCACGCCCACAACATCAATCATGCCCGTGGAATACCTTCCTCACTGCAGGCAGTCTATGATATAACAACACCAAGAAGTACACATGAACACCAGGTCCCACCTGTGTTATAAAAACCGTACGGGGCAAGTACGAAGGCTAACTACCAGATACCAAAGTCGTACCAACAATACTATACAACCAAACCACGAAGGCGTCACGGGCAAGTACGGCCAACTACGGATACCAAAGCCGTGTCACGTGGTGGCCGGCAAGTACGAGGGCTAAATACCAGATACCACGGCCGGATCACGAGACTTCGCCACGGTCGTCACGGCAAGTACTGAAGCCAACTACGGATACCAAAGCCGTGTCACGTAGTGACCGGCAAGCACGAGGGCTAACTACCGGATACGGCGTATCGAGACTTCGCCACTAAACCGAGCGGGGCAAGTCGCGAAGGCTAACTACCAGTACAGGCCGAATCGGCCACGAGACGGGGCAAGAAGCCAACCACCGGATACCAAGGCCGAATCGGTAAAACCTCGCGGAGAGCTAGTCCATGGAATAACGCTATCAACGAGCGCGCGTGGAATCCTCCGTCACTGCCAGTGCGTCAAGTAAGATCATAACAAATCAGTGACCTCCATCGAGACGCGGTGGTATAGAAATACAATACTAGCACGACAAGGCTATCACACGCAAACATAGGCAAGTTACACACAACTCAAGGTACTTTCATTTTATGTCAACAATACGGGTTTCAAACCCAAAATAATACCTACTTTCATTCTTTCAAAAGACCTCTTTTACGTAAAGATAATACTCGTAGTATCAAAAACACATTTCCTTTTCAAACCAAATTACTTTACTTTCGTAAAAACCTTTACAAGACTTTTAAAATCAAGTACTCTATACTTTTTAAACCAAGTGCCTTTCTTTTAAAACAACATCAAATATACTCTTTAAAACTCAAATACTTACTCTTTTCAAAACAAGTAACCTATACTTAAATCAAGTTACCATTTTAAAACCAATGATAAAACCATTATTTTGCTTTCATAAAGTCGTTATAACCAACTTCCCATAAAGTTATAACTTTATGTTTTAAACCAATTTAAGACAAAATCATGTCTCTCTTTTAAACCAAAAACTCTTTGATTCCTCAAGTCTCTTTTCTTTTAGAAATCAAGTTCCTTTTAAAGACCAAATACGCATTACTCGCGAATGAGGTTTCACAACTTTCTACACAATTCGAGTTCTTCATATATCATATCAAGTCAAATATAAGTCAAGTCCTTTATCTTTTAAAATCGGAAACCAACCAAATTCACTTAGAACATATGCGTCTCTGGTACTACATAGTTCACAACAATCATGCTAGAAAAGATAGGAAGAGGTTCACATACCTCGCGACGATTATCGACAATTAGCAAAGCGCTCCACGTGCTAACCTTGCTCGCCTTTTCCACCCCAGTAGAATACGCTACTCGTAGTACTTGACTAAAAAGGCCACAAACGTCTATCAACCTCTAGATCTCTTCGTAGAATAATTCTAGATACAAGATTTCTTATTCTACGGAAAATTGGCGACCTCCTCCCCGCAACCACATAAATCTCCTCTCTAACGAGGCCTGCTGCAAACCAACAATCCCGGGGTTACCGCCTAACCGGACGTGTACAATTCTACTCCACAATAATACTACTACAAGTCTACTGTAAATACAGTCCTATGTAAATACAGTTCAATTCTTATCCATATTCATTCTACATATAGTATACTCAACTATACATTACTACAACATGTAATATCCAATTCTGATAGAGGAAAGATCATTACCTCGATAAGCCCAAAATTATCCAAGTTTATAAGTCGATCTGAGCAACGTTTAGCTCGATTCCTTACGTTCCAACCCGCTCCAAGCAACCCTTAGAAGTTTCTAAACAACTTCTCTTAACACTTCAACCAAGCTTATGAAGATTTTCTAGGGTTTCATTTTGCGACTATTTGAATAAAGTAGTATTTCCGGGCTCCTAGTATTGAAATAACTTTGGAATACTACTAGGGATACTAGGCCAAGGTATTTGGGATTATACAATAATACCCAGTATTTTCTACTCAAGTGGGGAAGGGGGCGAAAACAACTACAAAGGGAGGAGTATTTTGCCTTGGAAGCTTAAGTGTGGGATGAAAATTGTCTTCAACCTAAGGGGTATATATAGAAGAATCAAGGGTCAAGATTAATGCAAGTGGGTGGTGAGGATGGGTACATGTGTGTGTGGGTAGTTGGCCAACCAAGTGTTCACAAAAATGGGACAAGTGGCCACCACAAAATGGGCCACTTGTCCACCTAAAAACGTCCACTTGCCGCTTCTCCATTCGGCCAACATGGCCACTGCGGGAGTGACACGTGTCTCCCCTACTCGTCAAAATATTTCATCTTAGAAAATATCCGTAATGCCAAAAATCCGAAAATAAAGTGGACCCCACAAAATCGTAAATTTTCATTGGGCCCTACGTGACCAATTTCGAAATAAAATTTCATAATACTCAAATATTCTAAAAGTCCAAATACCAAATCAGGAATCCAATTCCCATTAACGAACCTTTTTCCTTCACAAAATCCGGAAACTTTTCCGTCGAAAAATCACATCTTTCTTCCTTTCCAATTTTTGTGTCGTATTCTCGTACGTACGTCCTCATATACATACTCTGGAACTACGGGGTGTAACAAAAACTCTCGATGGATCTCCGATACACTTCCGTAACATAGAAACATGGAAGACCGGATGTACCGTCTCTAAATCCGATGGCAGATCCAACTCATAGGCAACCTTGCCTATTCTACGGATGATCTGGTAGGGCCCAATGTACCTTGGGCTAAGTTTCCCCTTCTTTCCGAACCTCATCACCCCCTTCATGGGTGATACCTTCAGGAAGACCCAATCGTCTACCTGAAACTCCAAATGTCGACGCCGATTATCTGCATAAGACTTCTGCCGACTCAGCCGCTATGATCTCCTGGATAAGCTTTACCTTATCCACATCCTGCTGAATCAAGTCTGGGCCAACTAACTGAACCTCGCCCACGTCGAACCAACCAATCGACGACCTAAACTTCCGCCCATACAAAGCCTCATATGGCACAAATCTGGATGCTAGAATGGTAGCTGTTGTTATAAGAAAACTCCACAAGAGGCAAATGATCCTCCCAGCTACCCCTGAAGTCAATAACACAGGCCCGCAGCATATCCTCAGTATGCGGATAGTGCGCTGCATGCGCGTCGATGCGAGGATGAAATGCGATCTTGAGACTCACGTGTCCCTAACCCTTCGAAAGACCTCCGGAAGTTAGCGTAACTGGGCTCTCATGCGATACAATCGATATAGGAACTCCGTGCAGTCTCACAATCTCCATGATATACAATCTAGCATAATCCTCAGCCGAATACGTAGTCCTGATTGGAAGAAAGTGGGCTGATTTCGTCGACTATCTCTGATAACCGGATGGAATCACACTTCCTCCGAGTGCGAGGTAACCGTAACAAAATCCATGTTGATCACCTCACTTCCATGCCGAATATCAATCGCTCGCAATAGCCCACCGGCTTCGGTGCTCGACCTTGACTGCGACAATTAGGAAACTGAGCAACAAACTCTGCCACGTCCATCTTCAGGCCATCCCACCAATACATACATCTGAGGTCATGGTACATCTTAGTCGACCCCGGATGAATAAAGTAACGAGCACTGTGCGCCTCCCCCAGAATCTGCTGACGAAGTCCTGCAACATCGGGAACACACAATCTGCCCTCAAATCTTAGCACCCCATCAGGCGCTACCTCAAATAGACTCTTCTCCTCTCGAAGAGCCGTATCTCGATACCGTATCATGCGGGTCCTCATCGCCGCCTCTTCCTCCTCAATGATGGAAGACTCGGCAATCTCACGAACCGCACCCACTATCATCCAGTATCGACCAACCAACCCCAAGGCTTGCTAGGCGATGGATCGACGGACCGTGTCCTGTCTATCTGCGCACTCTGCAGCGAACTCCCATTGATCTACGACTCAAGGAATCTGCAACCACGTTGGCTTTTCCCGGATGGTATAAGATATCAACATCATAATCCTTCAACAACTCTAACCACCGTCTCTGTCGCAAGTTCAGCTCCCTCTGCCTGAAGATGTACTGGAGGCTCTTGTGGTATGTATAAATATCCATATGAACCCCGTATAAATAATGTCTCCAAATATTCAAGGCATGAATAACTGCGACCAACTCTAAGTCGTGAGTAGGGTAATTCCTCTCATGCTTCTGTAGCTGCCGGGAAGCATAGGCTATTACCTTGCCATGCTGCATCAATACAAACCCTAGCCCGATACCCGAGGCATCACAATAAATCACGTAGCCCTCTAACCCCTCGGGAAGAGTAAGAACTGGAGCCGTCGTCAACTTTTCCTTGATGGCGGAAGCCCTTCTCACAAGCTTACGTCGGCGAAACTTAGCGATTTCGAGTCGGCTAGTCAATGGTCTGATATCGAAGCAAGCGCTCCTGAACCTCGATAATAACACTTCGATACAAAGCTGCGCACTCCGTCGGAGTAGGTCTCGGCCAAGACTTGACCGCCTTAATCTTTCTTGCCGGTATCAACTTGAACAAATCACCGATAATGTGCCCCAAGAATGCCACTGAGGCCAACCAAAACTCACACTTGGAGAACTTGGCGAACAACTGCCGGCTCCGGAGGACCCCAAGTACCGTCCTCAAGTGATCTGCATGCTCCTGCTCTGTGCGCGAATAAACCAGGATGTCATCAATGAATAATATAACAAACGTATCCAAAAATGGCTTGAACACCCGGTTCATCAAATCCATAAATATCGTTGGAGCGTTAGTCAAACCGAAAGACATCACCCTGAACTCATAGTGCCCATACCGGGTCCTGAATGCAGTCTTTGGGATATCTGCGTCTCTAACCCACACCTGATGATAACCAGACCGCATGTTTATCTTGGAGAAACATCTCGCACCCTGCAACTGGTCAAACAAATCATCAATCATGGGGAGGGGGTATCTATTCTTGATGGTTACCTTATTCAGCTGCCTGTAGTCAACACATCTGTGGCGTCCCATCCTTCTTCTTTACAAAAAAAATCGGCGCTCCCCAGGGAGAAATACTAGGCCTAATAAAGCCTTTTTCCATCAAATCTTTCAGCTGGTCCTTCAACTCCTCAACTCGTGGGTGTCATCACATGCGGCGGAATAGATATATGCGAAAGTGTCCGCAACATATCAATACAAAACTCAATCTCCCTCTCAGGAGGGATACCCGGGAGATCGTCTGGGAATACATCTGGAAACTTTCTAACCACCGAATCGATCAAGAACGGCACCTCGGCCTGCGTGTCGAATACCGAACGGATGATAGATGTACCCTTTCTGCACCATCTTCCTGGCCTTGAGGTAAGAAATAAACCTACCCCTCTGCGACGCTGTATGACCCTTACACTCGAGGTTTGATTCACACTCCATGTTCTGAGAAAGATTTATCATCCGAAAAGAGGAAAAACGGAGTCTTTGTCTAAAGAAATACGTTGAGAATCTTGCTTGACTATAAAGTTGGAGAGGAGCGGCTGTGAAACGACGATTCCTCTTTTTCCATTGAAGTGGGGAGGGCCTCATTCCCCACCATTCCGGCCTATTATTGATAGGGATTTTACCGATGCTGAAGATACTTTCCCTCAATTATTCTATTCTTGACTATGGGTAATCGGTGAAAAGTTTTCTTGCTCTTGATTTCATAGAAAAAAGAATTTAGGAGATGAAATCCCGATTACATTACTGCAGGCCAAAATTTGATTTGAAAGAGCAAGCCAGAGAAAAGCCTACTACAAAGAGTATTACACCCTTGATCGTGAAATAAACTGGCTCACCAGGAAACTGGAATCGGACCAACCTGTCTCTACAGTCAACATTGGCATAACAAGAAGCCAACCAGTCTATACCCATAATGACGTCAAAATCTGTCATCTCCAACTCTATCAAGTCTATTAGGGTCTGACGACTGTATATAAACACCGGGCAATCTTTGTACACCCGCTCAGCTAACACCGAATCACCCACTGGCGTAGCTACCTCAAAAGGCTCTATCGACACCGGCTCTATCCCTATTCTACCAGCAATAAGAGGGGACACATAGGACAAGGTAGAACCTGGATCTATCAAAGCATAAACGTCACAACATGAAATCAATAATGTACCTGTGACGACATTCGGGGAAGCCTCCTGATCTTGCCGGCTGGCTAAGGAATATATGCGGTTCTGTGGACCGCTAGAACTAGGACCTCCACCACGACCTCTGTCGCGGCCTGCTGGTCCGTGAACACCCTGCCGCCGGGGCCATAACCTGAAGAAGAATACCCGGCTGACCACAGCCGGCTGAACCATACCACCCATGTTGCCTCTGGTCGGACAATCTCTCTTCAAATGGCCCTGTTGGCCGCAAGAGTAACAAGCTCCTAGAGGAATACGACATCCCCCACGATGGGAACCACTACATCGACCACACCGAGGTAAAGGTGGCCTCATCTGACTGGAACCCCGGTTCCTCTGGGAACCCGCCACAGAGTCGACTGCCTGAATAACCCGACCGATCAAACCTCCTACGGCGAGAAAGAGCACTGCGTGCGGTGAAATGTGGACTGGTTCACTGCGAAATTTGTCGCCTCGAAAATTACCACGAAACCTGTTGTTCGGCCTCTTGGCTGGCTGAGTCTGGTGATCCTCTCTCTCTTTGTCCTCTATCCCACGTAAAGCTTTGCATCTGGCAATATCCATACAGGTGAAGGGCGGCTCCGAGCGTCACGATGTCATATAACGGTCTAGCCCTTCGTATAGCGATGAACTTTATGCGCCGTATGTCGACCACAATGTTGGCGCATACACAATGAGTCAAACTCGGTTGTTCTCGATAGTCCTCATTCTGTCTCAATGTCAAGAATCTATCCACGCGGACTCTCCTCATCTCAGGAAGCAAAAAGTGATCAAGGAAGGCCTCTGTGAACTCATCCCAAACAGTTGGAAGAGCATCCACACCTCTAGACGGCTCAGCGGCTCAAACCAGTTCAACGCAATATCGCATAACCGGTAAGAGGCTAACACAACTGACTCTATCTCCGAGGCCCTAAGCACCTGCATAATCCGATGTATCTGCCGAATAAACTCCTGAGGATCCTCCTCAGATCTCGGGTGGATTACAACCCAGAAAATCCAGAATCCTCAGTTATCGGCTCTGGGTTAGCTACACCGCATCGTGTGCCTGCCACTATGCTAGTCAATAACGATCGCTCTCCATAATCTCTATACTGCCCGGTGCGAGCAGGAGGCTCGGTGCTCGGAACCTCTGGAGCTACGGCGCTCTCGGCTCTAATCTTGTCGGCGTTCTTTGAACTCGCCGACCCATGACCTCGGGCATAGTGCGGGCGAGTCCTAGTAACCCTCTGCGTGCCACTAGCGACTCCTGCTCTTTGCCTTGCCACAGGCCGCAGTGCTTCCGTGGAGGCATAAGCGATACATAAGAATAGGTCGGAGAGGATTCAACCTAATAAGGCGGCTCTTGCACGATCTCGAGAGAGAAGAATGAAACCAATCCTAAATGTCCTGCGACCTCACGATTATAGATGTGGTGCACAACATACCGATAATCAATACTACTAGACACGTGCAGTAGACACTTTCCGAGGACTACGCTCGATACCACTTTTGTCACGACACGACCTCGGGCATGGTTCCCTACTGCAGGCACCGCTACGGTATACATCGAGAGAATAGCGGAACATACAAAAGCGCATAAGATACTTAAGCGGTGAATATCAGCAGGCTGAGTAAGGCCACGCCAGGAAAAATATACATAACCAAAAGCGATTACATATTTGCTCTTACAACCCAATCCACAAGATATGACTACAGACCTGCAGGAATAACAAGCGTGGCGGGACGGGGCCGCCGTACCACTGAATGTACATAAATCTACAACATCGAGAAAACTGTACTAAAAGACAAGCCTCGAGAAATAGAGCTTCGACAAGATCGGTGATCCTAAGAATGAGGATCCACCACCTTACCCTACTGCGGCATGAGCGCAGAAGAGAATTCGATCTGATAGATGTACCAAGTATGTAATCAGAAATCTTGAAATGAAATCATAAAGTCAAAAAAATAAAAATTTGGAGACATGTATGATAACTCAAATAACGATTAATCGTGTCTTACTAACAATGAGAGTAAACAAGAGTATACTTTACTGTATAAAAATAGGAGGCTCATGATCAAAGTAGGGCCACTCGCCCGTAGTATCATTAAGCAATTGATGCCTTTAAATCAATTTGCCTTTCTACATTTCAAGCCATTTATCTTTATTTACATCACTAGAGTAAACCATTCCTTCAACTTTCCATAAAGTTATTATAACCAACTTCCCATAAAACTGTTATACTAACTTTATGCTTTAGACACGAAGGCATTCTTATCCTTTTAAAAACAAGTGAGTTACTTCTCTAACTCAACCAACTTGGACATTCTTAAAACAAGTCAAGGATACCAAATGAAACTGAATTTATTTAAAGCTCGCACGTCTACCGTACTATACATTTATAACTACTCATGCTCAAAAGATAAGAAAGTTCCACATACCTCTTCGGTTCAATCCACTTGCTAAGTCCAATATGTCGTAGGTAGTTGATGCGCGTAATATGCACACACTTTTAAACGCAAGTGCACGTTATCGTATCAAGTAGTATAGTCTTAGATAAGACCGAATATCATCCTCTAGGATTAGGATTCAATTACCAACTATCTATTTTCTAGTATCTATTTGGTGAATTAATGATTGATTGTTTGGTTTATAACTACGAATTATTAAAGATAAGTAAATATAAAGAATTACTTCAGATGTGATGAGAATAGGGCTTCTATGTATCCTCACTATCCGCTTATGCTACTTACTAATGCATTACTTATGGTATTCTTCTTTTGGAGAAATCAGGTTTCTGAAATCGTTTTATACTCCCGTTAAGTTATATAAACACTCAACCCAGATGTCGTTTCCTTACCTACCTTTCGGTGATAAGGGTAACTTTATAGGAGGATTAAGAACAAAAACCTAGTTGGCCGTCACACACAATGCGAAATTAGGGTTGTTAAGCCTCTCATCAACGCTACAAAACTAATTGAGGTATTTTCATCCCCAATTCAAGCCTGTCTACCCAACTTACAGCATATTCACAATCCCCCCTTTTCAGAATCTGATTAGAAATCATATTGTGATAACTAGTTGTCAATTAGTTACCAAGAATTCAACTCAATTATTGGATAGATCTCTCAATAAGAAAAATAACCATAAGCATGCATTAATTTATAACATAAGTTTCAAGAAATTCAACATAGAAAGCCCTATAAGAGAATTAGTTCCTAGCCATGAATATGACAAGAACTAATTCAAAGTTCATCATGCAAAAACTGAATTAAAGAAAAGAAAAAGGAAAAGAAAGTACTAAGTTAATGGTATCCAATCTCCAAGCCAAAATCTTGAGTTGTGCAAGAAGGGGAACCCTCAAAAACTGCCTAGGGTTCTCCTTATATAGGTTTAAAACGCCTCCTTCTTTTCCTACAGCCAGCCCAAAATCCGTCAAAGACCTAATTTTTCGCGTCGGCGCGCGCCTGCGAATAGCGCGCGCCGGATGTTCTGCGATCCGTCGGGTGTTTTGGCGCCGCGGCCCTGATATCTGCTGTCTGAGGGCGCCGCGGCGCGGTATCTTCTGTAGCTCCTCGGATGTTTAGGCGCGCGGCCGCAAATCTTTGTCGAGGCGCGCGCGCAGTCTTCGCCTCTCGAATAGTGGGTGCGCGGCCTGCTTTTGCTGCGAGGCGCGTGGTGTCTGCGGATTTTAGCCTCGTTCGCCACTTTTCTCTTTTTCGGCATCATCCTCTTTTGCCCTCTTTTTGCTCCTTTTAGTCATTTGGCCATTTTAACCACTTTGACTCAAAGAAAGAAAAACTATCCTAATCTGACACTTATATGTGCAAAATGGGACAAAAGACTAACTAAAGCCCGACTCAAAATGTGTATATAAAATACACCGATCAAATACCCCAAACTTAACCTTTGCTCGCCTCGAGCAAAGATAGAAAGAAATAAAATAAAAGACTCAAAGAGCGAAAAATAAAAGACTCCTGTCATT
Organism: Przewalskia tangutica; assembly: GCA_029844215.1. Lineage (NCBI taxonomy): Eukaryota > Viridiplantae > Streptophyta > Magnoliopsida > Solanales > Solanaceae > Przewalskia > Przewalskia tangutica. Next base: position 54,352,729 of record CM056720.1, read on the forward strand.
AATCACTTTTCTTTGCATAAATGTTAACTAGAAAAACATGAAGGTTAGCGAGAATAATATCGAGGAACATATAGCATGAAATTTTGACACTAAACATATGAAGCTAAATATTTCGCAAACTCATATTCATCATGCTTAATGGAAGTCAATATACTAAATCATGCATATAAATTCAAGAATTCCTATGGCATGCTTACTTGCTATTCTCCACTAATTCTGGATATGCATAAAAGAGATCTTCAGGACTGTGAGGGTTGTAATGTAGGCTTAGGTAGGGGTTGGTAAAGATAGGCATTTAGGCTCATTTTTACGTACCATAAGCTCTTTGGCTTTTCAATTTTTCCCTTTTCTTTTGATTCTTTCCTTCACTTCAATTCTATCCTTCCCTCTTTTGTTTTGGGAGAGTGAAGTGTATTATACTAATAGGCACCCCAAACTTAGGCTTTTGCCTCTTTCTTATTACTTTTGCATTGGGGTGCATCAAACTTGTTCACTCTTTTTGTTTCTTCTTTTTAACACAATGTACTCCACTATTTCATATTTTCACTTATGGCACAATTTTGTGGGAATATAGGGTGTCAAAGAAGAAGTTTCAAATTTAGGCTCGATAGAGTGACTAGGGATATTTTTAAAGTCTGAGGTAGAAAAGAATGGTAAGAATTGGCTATCAAAGAAATGCAGTCATCTCCCTAACATACATATCCTAACTATTTCGCCTCAAATAGCAAGCAATCATAACACATAAGCATTTATCATTTAGCATGCATATTTCAAGCAAGAAACTCCAAATAGGCAGTTACGTGAGTTTTTGGCATATCTATCCTAAGTGTTTGGATAGTTGCTTCAATTCCTTTACATTATTCCACCTTACTTCACTAGGTGTTTCTAGCAACTACAACATACATGATTTTTGACAGACAATTATGACTCAAAATAAACATAAAACAAATAAAAAGACTTAAATAAAACATAACATGACACACAAATAAAACACCCCCAAACTTAAATCACACATTGTCCCCAATGTGTGCAAGACTGATAATGACGATGAAAGCGACACTTACAAACTTTGGTTAAAATGGTAGTGGTGGCGGTGGGTAATGCTTTGAATTAGTGAGGAGGTATTCTTGATGTTTTGATTTGGCGATAGGGCCGGATCGGTATCCTCCGGACTCATCGTTTAGTTGTGGCGCGGCCGCAAATGGAAGCGCGCCCAAGCTTCTGGGTGCCTTCTGATCATTTGGCGATTTTTCTGGATATCCTTGGCTTCCACCTGTCAACACAAGTTTCTGGATTCCCGCTTCGGCGCCGCGGCCCTGCTTTTGGCGCCGCGGCGCCTAAACTCGGCAAATTTTCTGGAATTCTGCCGCCGCGGCCCTGCTCCTGGGCGCCGCGGCGCTTAAACTTCAGCACCTCTTCAGATATTTTGGCGCCGCGGCCCTGCTCCTGGGCGCCGCGGCGCTTACCCGCTTTTCTGGAAATCCCGGCTTTCGTTCAGCTTCTCGTCCTCCGGTTTATTTGCCTGTACCTGTCAATCACACAACCACAAGACCCCAAGACCGTGAGACTGTTCTTAGACAAAATAAAATAAACTAATGACAGAAATTAAAATAACATAATTGAAAACGTTGGGTTGCCTCCCAAGTAGCGCTGTCTTTAACGTCTTTTAGCCGGACGCAAGTTCCTTAGTCTTAATAACCTTGGGGTGGATTAAGCCCCCAACCTATCCATTTCCTCCACATTTGGCGTTTCCTTTTTCTCCTTTTCTTTTTAGCATTATCGGTAATAGGGAGTTCAGGAACACTTACCTCCTTTAGTGGCATTTCGGCAAACCATGCCTGCTTTCTTGGGCTCATCACTCTTTGGTTGACTTGTAATGGCTCGCATGGGGGTTTGATGGTGCTGATTGCAAAGCACCTATTCATTGGTGGTGGTTCGATGACATGTTTAAACACTTTAAACACCATTTCTTCATTCTCCACCCTTAATGTCAACTCCCCTCTTTCAACATCAATCAAAGCTCTTCCCGTTGCTAGAACGGCCTCCTAATATGATAGGGATTTCGCATCTTCTTCCATATCAAGAATGAGGAAATCTGCGGGGAAAGAAAAATTTCCTACGCCCACAATCACGTCCTCAATCTTGCCTCGTGGATGAACTCTCTGTCGCCGCTTTAGTTGCGGACTCACGATGGTTGGTTTAGCCTCTCCCAACTCGATCTTTTGAAAACCGATAAGGCATCAGTTTATACTTGCCCTAAATCGCATGAGCTCTGTTGCACGTCACCGCCCACTTGTGCATGGTAGTGTAAAGCTTCCAGGGTCCTTTAGCTTTGGTGGCAACTTCTTTTGTAAGATAGCACTACACTCTTCTGTTAGTGCTACTATCTCATATTCGGCCAGTTTCCTCTTTTTCCCCAAGATTTCTTTCATGAACTTGAAATAAGACGGCATCTGCTCCAAAGCCTCTATAAAAGGTATGTTGATATGCAACTTCCTGAATACCTCCAAGAATTTGGAAAATTGTTTATCGACCGCCTTCCTTTGTAATCTCTGGGAGAAAGGAATCTTTTATGTATACTCCTTCTCCGGAGTTTTCTCTATCACTGGGCTAGGTTCAACCACCTTCTCTTTTCTAACTCTGCTTCCTTCTCAACTATTAGCTGAGGTGGTTGTTGCTCCAATTGTCTTCCACTTCTCAACTGCACTGCCTTACATTGCTCCCTCGGATTTACCTCTGTATTGCTTGGCAATGTCCCCTGTGGCCTGATGTTTGCCTGCTTTGCTAGCTGTCCTACTTGTGTTTCCAAGTTTACGAGCGAGGATCTAGCCACATCATAAAGCTGCGTCTGGGCGTTGGCAAGTGCTGTCATAGCTGCTTTAAGCTCATCTGGCTTTTCTTGCTGAACCGGTGCATTGAACTGTTGAGGTTGTGGGGCTTGAATGAAGGGCTGTTGATTTTGGTTCTGCTGGTTACGATGCGACCCTGTATTGGTTCTGTTGCCTCGATACGATTTTCTTGCCCTGATATTGATTTTGCTGGCCCTGATCTCCTTTCCATGAGAAATTTGGGTGATTCCTCCACCCTGGATTATAAGTGTTTGAGTAGGGGTTGTTCTGTTGCCTCTGGTAATTGCCTACTGCTTGACACTCTGCCTGTTCCATTGGTATATTGTTGGGATCCGCTGAAGGGCATCTATCAAATGTATGTGGGCCACCACATATCTCACAGCTTTTAGGCATGCGTCTGCGCGTTCTGAGCCATCGTATGTTCTTTGCTGTTGTTTCGCTAGAAGGGCCACTGGGCATTCAAGGCGAATAGCATCTATCTCGTGGACTCCCACAGTTCTTCTCCCACTTGTCGCCCTCTCTTCAGTGACATGGTTGTTAGTGGCCATATCTTCTAATAACTCGTGAGCATCGTGGGCTGTTTTCCTCATGAATGCTCCACCTGCTGCTGCATCTATGATGGTCCTGGTTGTACTGCTCAGCCCGTTGTAGAAGATGTGGACCAAGTTCCATAACTCAATGCAATGGTGTGGGCACTTTCTTTGTAGATCCTTGAACCTTTCTCACGCTTCATATAAAGACTCTCCATCAGTTTGGTAGAAGTTGTTCAACTCCCCTCTCAGTTTTGCTGCTTTACACGGGGGAAAGAACTTGGCTAGAAATTTCGGTGCCAGTTCGTGCCATGTGAATATCGAATCGGCTGGCAGGGAATTCAACCATACTTTTGCTCTATCCCTGAGTGAGAAGGGAAAGAGCCTCAACTGACATCATCGATCGATGCGCCGTTATATCGAAAGTGGCACATAGCTCGAAATTAGCTATGTGCATATGTGGATCCTCGATGGCGGTCCTCGAATTGCATGTGTCTTTGTACCATGCTCGAGAATCGCGGTTTTATTTGGTTGTTGGCTCCTATTGCAGGGAGCCTAATGCATGTATGTGCTCCATTCACTCTTGGCAGCACATAATCTCCCAAACTTCGTTCTGGCTGGACTTGGACTCTCTCTTCCACATCTACTGGTGCTTGCCTAGGTATTCCTGGGTTATGTTGATTTTCACCTAACCCTTCTCCCATTATGTTATTGTTGTGAGCACCGTCCATTTCTATCAACGTTGCAATTGATTCTTCTTACATTGCTTGCGAGTTTTCTCGATCTCTGGATTGAAGGGAACAAGAGTGTCTGCTCCTCTTCTCCTTCGCATAAACTGATTGCCTGAAATAGATCAAAAACAGAAAACAAATCACGGCAACCTGATTTTCCGAAAAGTAGCGAAAAACGTAAAAATTAAAATTAAAATTAAAAATTAAAGACCAAATTAGAAATTAAAAATAGATAATTTTGATATTGAACTAATGCCTAATCCCCGGCAACGGCGCCAAAAACTTGATGCGCGTAATATGCACACACTTTTAAACGCAAGTGCACGTTATCGTATCAAGTAGTATAGTCTTAGATAAGACCGAATATCGTCCTCTAGGATTAGGGTTCAATTACCAACTATCTATTTTCTAGTATCTATTTGGTGAATTAATGATTGATTGTTTGGTTTATAACTAAGAATTATTAAAGATAAGTAAATATAAAGAATTACTTCAGATGTGATGAGAATAGGGCTTCTATGTATCCTCACTATCCGCTTATGCTACTTACTAATGCATTACTTATGGTATTCTTCTTTTGGAGAAAGCAGGTTTACGAAATCGTTTTATACTCCCGTTAGGGTTATATAAACACTCAACCCCAGTATCGTTCCTTACCTAACTTTCGGTGATAAGGGTAACTTTATAGGAGGATTAAGAACAAAAACCTAGTTGACCGTCACGCACAATGCGCGAAATTAGGGTTGTTAAGCCTCTCATCAACGCTACAAAACTAATTGAGGTATTTTCATCCCCAATTCAAGCCTGTCTACCCAACTTACAGCATATTCACAATCCCCCCTTTTCAGAATCTGATTAAAAATCATATTGTGATAACTAGTTGTCAATTAGTTACCAAGAATTCAACTCAATTATTGGATAGATCTCTCAATAAGAAAAATAACCATAAGCATGCATTAATTTATAACATAAGTTTCAAGAAATTCAACATAGAAAGCCCTATAAGAGAATTAGTTCCTAGCCATGAATATGACAAGAACTAATTCAAAGTTCATCATGCAAAAACTGAATTAAAGAAAAGAAAAAGGAAAAGAAAGTACTAACCCCGCATCGAGGGTAGCTACTCCTCGGCATCGTCCTGGACTCGTTGTCCGCATGGCCACATAGACCGCATGAGGCATAACCCCGCATACTAACCTGGAACTCTCGTAGCTCCGCATAGGCCCCCTGGACCCGCATGAGGTATTCTCGAATCATGGTCCCAGACCGCCTGAGTCTACCCCGCATCGGAGGGCAGCTTAACCCCCGGTATCATCTCAAGAGGTGAGTGATGGTACACTAACATAACAACTTATCTTTAAACAACATAAGCACAACAAGGATACTCTCTTATACAAACGTTACAAGATACTAACACACATAGCATCATATCATGTCTACTTATCAAACCATCTTATTATCCTTTTCACAATTCAACATAAGTCTGTTATAAACACATAGGCAAACTTGTTTCTTTTATCAACCTTAAGTGGTTATACTTAACTTCCCATAAAGCTAGTATAACTCTTAAGCTTCTGTTTTAAAAACCAGTTAGTTCTCTTACATTAAAAAATGATTGAGATTCTTATGAAATGTTTTGATTTTTATTATTCAGCTTAAGCGTGAGGCATTCTGTAAGTGTTATTGGGCTTAAGCGTGAGGCATTGCCGTAAGTATTATTCAGGCTTAAGTCAAAGACATTGCCGTAGTTATATTTTAGTTAACACATGTACGTCTACCGTACTATATATATTGTAAAATATCATGCTTTAGGAAGAATCACATACCTTCTCAGCGAAAACCACCTGCCAAGTTGAATATGTCGCGCGCAGAGAGTCAGCCTATAATAGTCACAGACATCTATCAAAGACTACTCTGAAGGTCAATCTAAACAGGGGGTTCACAATTCTATGGAAAGTTGGGCAGTATATCCCTACCCGGTGAGCTATATAAGTCTACTGTGAAAACAGTCCTATGTAAGTACAGTTTGATTATTCTTCTTTTAAACCCTTCTACTGTGGTAACAGTTCAATTCTATTCTGTGATATTCTCCTAAGTATATAATACTTATTCTAATACTACAACAGTAAGTATTTTCTAATTCAAAAGAGGGTTAGGATTAGTTACCTCGGTAAGCCCAATAATATCCTAGAAAAAGTCGCGCCTGAGCAAGGTTTTGCTCCTAAGTTGTATGCTCCAAGGAAACTTTAGAAGTTCTTCACAACTTCTACTAAGTACTAAGGTATTTGGGCTAGGGTATTTTGGGCATTATAACAATACAAGAAGGCAACTTTTTCTACCAAGGGAGGGGGGGTAGGTTTTGGCTAGGCTAGGGGGGGAGGAAGCCTCGGCCAACTACTAAAAAAAGGGGGGGGAGGTGTTTGGACGAAATGGCTCAAGGGAGAGGAGAGGATTTTTAGACTTGGAAGATAACTTTGTGGATGAAGAACTCTTCATCTTAAGGGGGGTATTTATAGGTCAAGAAGTGGCCAACCAATGGCCAAGATTAAGACAAGTGCAAGGCAAGTGTAGGGTGAAGATTTACTCCACACAAATATCCTACCAACTCCTTGACTTGTGCACAAGGCACAAAAAACGTGCACTTCCTCTCCAATTTCGTCGATGGGCGATTCAAGTCCATCAATGGGAGGGTGCCAAGTGTCGCCTCCGTTGGTCCAAAATGTTTCGTCTCTCGGAAAAATCCGCAAAATTAGTAATGGCATAGCGGAATTTTCCTACGAAGGCGTGGAAACGTTTCGTCGGAAAACGATTCTTTTAGTGAGTTGTGTACAAAAAAAACGTCCAAGGCTAACTTTAAGGCCAAACTTTTTGTACGTATTCCCTTACGTACATACTCTGGAAATACGGGGTATAACATTCTCCCCTCCTTAGAAACATTCGTCCCGAATGTTCCTTCTCAATACAGTTATCGATTAAGCTTAAACAGTTTGTAAGTGCCACACATGGCCACAAATTAACACTTAGGCATAAATGATAATGGAAATTTACAAGTAGGAAAGTGAATTACCTGGAGGTGTAGAATAGGTGAGGATACTTACGCCTCATGTCCTCCTCTTCCACGTCATTGTATGCGCCCGAACCGGGCCATTCGGTGCCTTACCGCGGGCACCCTAGTGATACAACATCAGAGAAAAACGAGCTGAAAATAAAACATGAATCATGAAACAAGAGATATAATAAATAAACAGGCCAACCAAAGCAGTTGCCTTGGTATATCATAAAACCGAGCAGTTTAATCCTTTTACAACCACACTTGCAGCGGTGCTCTGGACCTAAGATTTACAACAACTATGACGGGAGGCCCGCCATACCCCAATGTATAAGCATCTACGACTCGGGTAACATACCAAAGATAAGCCTCGAAGGAACGGAGCTTTCAATCTGTTGAAAGGTGATCCTAAGCGAGGATCGGCAGCCGATGTACCTTTTACTGCGGCGTGAACGGCCAGAAGGAGAGTCGATCTGTGGTACCAAGTATGTGGCGTCAAATCGTAAATGAAATCATAATAGTCTATATAAAGCGGGAGACATGTATGATGACCAAACTACGATATATAACATATAACGATTCACGTGAGCGAGGACTCACGCCTCCAAATTATCACTCGTGCGTGGAATTTCTTCCTCAGCTGGCGATTTATGATATAACAATACCAAGGATTATACATGAACACCATGTCCCACGCGTGTTATAAAAACCGTGCAGACAAGTATAACTACAGATCCGGCCGTACCAATAATACAATGCAACCAAAACACGGCCGTCACGGGGCAAGTGCGAGCCGACTCACAGGATACCAAGGTCCGCGCGGTGGCCGGGGCAAGTCTGGTGACCACGGGGACGAGGCGTATCACGAAACCGTCACTATCTTGAGCGGGGCAAGTCACGGTGACTACCGGATACAAGGCGAATCGATCACGAGGCAGGCGTGCGAGCCGACCACGGATACCGGGCGAGCGGTAAGAAACCTCAACGGTCAATCGGCCCTGTCGAGACGCGGTAACACGAAACACCACACTTGCACAACAAAGGCTATCATCACAAGCATAGGCAAGTTTCACATCACTCAAGTACGCCGTTTTATGCCAAAGTCGGGTTTGACCACAAGTACTACGTCGTTAAATTCTTTAAAAGAGATCCATTACTTATCAAAGTCACCCGATACGTAGTATTAGAATGACCAACCCATTCCTTTTCAAAATCAAGTAACAACATTCTTTTCCTAAGTTCGGTTTGCCTAGTTTGATTACTCGAAGCTTCCGTTTCAAATGGTTTCATAGTTCATAAACTTAATCACTTGGTTCCGTTTAGAACAATTGAGTAATATAAGTCTCACGTGAGAGTAGGTTATTCTTGTTTACAACATTCTTATTACAATGACCATGATCTAGAAAATGTAATATCATTTTGTCATCTTAGTTTCTATGCGGATGGAGGTTTCTACTGGTTTTAATACAATTCATCATTATTCAATACATTTTCCTTTATTAACGCAGCTGCGGTGGTGCGTCGATACATTCGATTTAGAAATCGGTAAAACATTATCCTTTAAATAAAACCAAGTACTCATTACTCACGAATGAGGTTTCACACAAACATCCACATTAAAACAAATAAGTTAAGTCTCTTATCTTATAAGATCAAGTCTCTTAACTTCTAACATCAGTAAACCATTTTCTTTACCTTTCTTAAGACATTATACCTAACTCCCATCAAGCTAGTATAACTCTTTTTAAAACCTTTAAAACCAAGTGTTACTCTCCTTCAAAACTATTTAGAAATCTTTTGAAATACATCAAGTTCTTTATTATAACTAGCGATTATAATTCACATCGATTACCTTTTAAAACCACAAAGTATTTTCTTACCTACATAAAGTCGTTATAACAACTTCCCATAAAGCCGTTATAACACTTTATGTTTTAAGAATCAAACACGATTAACACGTATGCGTCTACCGTACTACATAGTTCACACATATCATGCTAGAAGAGATAGGAAGAGGTTCACATACCTCGCGACGATTTAACGACAATAAGCAAAATGCTCCAAGTACTACAACGCGCTAGCCCTTTCCACTCCTCGGTAGAATCGCTACTCTTAGTACTTTCACCTATAAAGGCCACTGGCGTCATTAAATCTTAAACACACGTTCCCATCTTTCTCTGAAAATTCGGCGCCTCACACATGGCGTAAAACTCCTCCTCTATCGAGGTCGGCTACCAAGCCAACCAGGGGGGGGGTTAACACGTCTAACCGGACGCGTACAATTCTACTACACAGTAATGCTACATAAGTCTACTGTAATACAACCCTAGGTAATTACGATTCGATTCTTCTCTTTATTATCCTTACATGTGATTCTTGCTCAATTCTTCATTCTTGAGCTTAAGTCAAAAGACATTGCCATAATACTAAGTTCAGTTCTATATATAGTATATAACACTATATATTCAACACTTAAGTAATTTCCAATTACAATAGGGGGACAAGATATTTACCTCGATAAGCCCAAAATTATCAGAGTTTAAAGTCGCTCTGAGCAAGGTTTAGCTCCTCCTAAGTGCTCGATCCGCTCCAAACAACCCTTAGAAGTTCTACGCAACTTACTCCATACTTCAACAACGGGTGAAGATTTTCCTTAGGGTTTCGTGTAGAGGCTAAGGAAAGTATAATCGTATTTTCAGGGTTTTTAGTACAAAGGGTACTTTGGAAAGTACTACAAGGTATTTGGGCTAAAGTATTTTGGACATTATAACAATACTTAGGAGAGTATTTCTATACCACAACAAAGGGTATTATCTGAAAACAACTAGGCTAGGGGTACCACGGCCAAGGCACCATGAGGGAAAGCTTTCGGCAAGGGAAAGGGGTGTGGTGGGCCGAATTTCACAAGGGAGGAGGAAGAGAACTTGAGACTTAGGCAATTTGTGGATGAAGAAAGTCTTCACAAAGGGAGCTATTTATAGGTCAAGCAAAGGCCAACCGATGGCCAAGATCCATCCATGTGTTAGGCAAGTGTAAGGCGAGATCAAGCCAAGTGCACCCACAAAACACTCCACAAACACTCCAAAACAAGCCACAAAACAAGGCACAAAAGGAGGGACCAATCGGCCAGGCCAAGCCTCTCTTTGCCGTCAATGAGGTGACAAGTGTCACCCTCCCGTTGGTCCAAAAATGTTCCGCTCGGAAAAATCCATAAAAATACTAAATGACATAGCGGAATTTTCCCAACGTAAGCGTGGAAGCGTTTCGTCGAAAACGACTCTATTCGCACTTGTGCCCAAATTTCAACCAAAGCCAATTCTTAAGGCAAAAAATTTATCGTGCGCCTCACGTGCATACTGCGGAAAAAAGCGGGTATAACATTCATCCCCAGAAACATTCGTCGAATGTTCCTTCAAGGTCTCAAAACAACAGCGTCGATATAGTCTTCACCGCTATAATGCGTCGAAAACAATCATGCCACGCTGGCCACAAAACATCGTTCACTTTTCCGCTTTCGTAGTACTCGTCGCGAACACTCGAACTCGTTCTAGTATCCGCACCACACCACATCAACGCTCGTTTCCAACCCTCGAGTCACTACCTCGAACTTGGTCATCTCGCTAACCTCGATTTCCCTAAGGCCATTCCGGCCTTCACGAACTGATTCGATCGAGCGCGTCCACGAACTCATCTGATGGTCATCTAAACTTGGGCCTAGCACCCTCGTGACCCTACCACTGGCGGGACCACCGAACCCACCCGCAAACCGGGTTCTGGTTGACATGAATGGTCCTCAACCCGACCCCGTCGCGCCACTCTTGTTCCCGATCCGGAACAATCTTACTATTTCACTTGAAAGCTACCACTTCCATCTCACACTACCGAGGACTTACCCTTTTCACTAACTGGTTTCTAAATCACATTTTTGCACAAAGCTATCCAAACATAACATTAAACACATCAACAACATCAATACAACAAAACTACAGAGGTTAAGGATATACACGAAACTAGGCGGTTCGAGGACCGCTAAAGCGAGAACTCAGCGCGACCTCTAGGGGCCTTAGGTGTCTGAGCATCTGCTCAGCTACGGAAGGTGAAGAACCATATCGCTCTAGTAGTCCATGCTATCCTACCGATGCTACCCACGGTCGGACGATCTCTTGCCAGATGGCCCTGTTGGCCGCAAAAATAACAATCTCCCGAGTTAGTACGACACTCTCCCTTATGAAGCTTTCCACAACGGCCACACTGAGACAAGGGCAACCTCATCCGGCGAGCACTCCTGCTCCCCTGAAAATCTGAAACACAGGAGCCCCGCACGCTCCCTGAATATCGAAGGTCGAAAGGCTGGGAGGACCACTCTGTCTTGTGGAGGTACATAACTAGTCTGCTTCGAGGCGGTCGCCTCGAAAGTCACCAAAGGACCTGCTGTTACGGCCTCTTCTGCTGACTTTGGTCATTAGTCGATTTATCCGCTCCTCACATCCAAGTGTATACGCTGCGTGCGGCAAGTCCGTGCCGGTGAAGAGCTACACCGAACAACTCTGCAAGGCAATCATCGAGCCACGTAACATATCGGTGCACTCGATCCTCCATACTAGCTACTAACGAGGCGTCTGGGCGATGAGTCGAACTCCACATTGTACTCCGAACCGTCGCGCGGATTCTGTAACACCAAAAATCTGTCGGCCCGAGCCCTCTCATCCGGGAGGCAAGAAATGTGCAAGAAAGGCCTCGAGAACTTCGTTCCATACCGCTGGAAGTGCATGCTCTCCACTGGACAGCTCGAGAATCAAACGATCATTGCGGTATCACGCGATTGATGTGAACCTAGCCCACCGACTTCGATCTCCGATGCCTTGATCACTCTCATGATCCGTAGCGTCGGATGAACTCCTGCGGATCATCCTCGTGCCTCGACCCATAAAACTCTGGCGGCTACTGACTCGTAAAATCCCGTAGCCTCGAACTATCGGATCTAGGGTGAACGGCTGGTGCTCTTTGGGCTGCTGCGTCGGCAAATTTATCCTCGAAGTCGCCTGACCACGGCCATTAATCGGGCCGCTCCTTGTAACTCATCTCTCTGCTCCGGTGCGGGGTGGAGGCTCAGTCTTGTGGTCTGCGCCGCTCTGCTCGCAGATCCTCTGCCGCCTTGCCGCCCGGGCGGGTTGCCTTCGCAGAGGCATAGCGGTAAAAAGCGAAACACGTCGGAGGGTCGATCTTATCACACTCTACAGGCGCGATCTCGGAATGAGAAGAATGAAACCAATCCTAAATGTCCTATAGCCTCACGATTATAGATGTGGTGCACAACACAGATAATCCGGACTTCTACTAGACACGATGCATAGACACTTTCAGAGATTAATCGCTCGATACCACTTTGTAACGCCCGAACGGGCGTTGCGGTGCCTTACCGGGCACCACTAGTGATACAACATCGAGAGAAAACGCGGAAAATAAAACATGAATCATAAACAAGAGATATAATAAATAAGCAGGCCAGCAAGCAGTTGCCTTGGTATATACATAAAACCGACAGTTTAATCCTTTTACAACCACGCTTGGCGATTACTCTGGACCTTAAGATTTACAACAACTATGACGGGACGGGCTCGCCATACCCACGAATGTATAAGCATCTGGACTCGGGGTAACATACCAAAGATAAGCCTCGAAGGAGCGGAGCTTTCAATCTGTTGAAAGGTGATCCTAAGCGGGGATCGGCAATGCGATGTACCTTTTACTGCGGCGTGAGCAGCGGCCCGAAGGAGTCGATCTGGCGGTACTAAGTATGTGAAAGCGTCGAATCAGTAAATGAAATCATAATAGTCTATATAAAGCGAGAGACATGTATGATGACCAAACTACGATATATAACATATAACGATTCATCAAGCGGGGACTCACGCCCTCAATTATCACTCGTGCGTGGAATTTCTTCCTCATCTTGGCGGTTTATGATATAACAATACCAAGGATTATACATGAACACCATGTCCCACGTGTTATAAAAACCGTGCAGGACAAGTATAACTACGGATCCGGCCGTACGATAATACAATGCAACCAAACACGGCCGTCACGGGGCAAGTCGCGGCCGACTACCGGATACCAAGGCGGTCACGCGGTGGCCGGGGCAAGTCTGGTGACCACGAGGACGAGCCGTATCACGAAACCGTCACTATCTTGAGCGGGGCAAGTGCGGTGACTACCGAATACGAGGCGAATCGATCACGAGGCGGGGCGGTCGCGAGCCGACCACCGGATACCGGGCGAGCAGTAAGAAACCTCAACGATCAATCGGCCTCTATCGAGAGGCGGTAACACGAAACACCACACTTGCACAACAAAGGCTATCATCACAAGCATAGGCAAGTTTCACATCACTCAAAGTACGCCGTTTTATGCCAAAGTCCGGGTTTGACCCTAAAGTACTACGTCGTTAAATTCTTTAAAAGAGATCCATTACTTATCAAAGTCACCCGATACGTAGTATTAGAATGACCCCACATTCCTTTTCAAAATCAAGTAACAACATTCTTTTCCTAAGTTCCGGTTTGCCTAGTTTGATTACTCAAGCTTCTCATTTTCAAATGGTTTCATAGTTCGTAAACTTAATCACTTGGTTAGTTTTAGAACAATTGAGTAATATAAGTCTCACGTGAGAGTAGGTTATTCTTGTTTACAACATTCTTATTACAGACCATGATCTAGAAAATGTAATATCATTTTGTCTCATCTTAGTTTCTATGCGGATGGAGGTTTCTACCGGTTTTAATACAATTCATCATTATTCAATACATTTTCCTTTATTAACGCTTGCGGTGGTGCTGTCGATACACGTTCGATTTCAAATCGGTAAAACATTATCCTTTAAATAAAACCAAGTACTCATTACTCACGAATGAGGTTTCACACAAACATCCACATTAAAACAAATAAGTTAAGTCTCTTATCTTATAAGATCAAGTCTCTTAACTTCTAACATGATAAACCATTTTCTTTACCTTTCTTAAGACATTATACCTAACTCCCATCAAGCTAGTATAACTCTTTTTAAAACCTTTAAAACCAAGTGTTACTCTCCTTCAAAACGATTTAGAAATCTTTTGAAATACATCAAGTTCTTTATTATAACTAGCGTTATAATTCACATCGATTACCTTTTAAAACCACAAGTATTTTCTTACCTACATAAATTTGTTATAACTGACTTCCCATAAAGCCGTTATAACACTTTATGTTTAAACAATCAAACACGATTAACACGTATGCGTCTACCGTACTACATAGTTCACACATATCATGCTAGAAGAGATAGGAAGAGGTTCACATACCTCGCGGCGATTTAACGACAATAAGCAAAATGCTCCAAGTACTACAACCTTGCTAGCCCTTTCCACTCCTCGGTAGAATACGCTACTCTTAGTACTTTCACCTATAAAGGCCACAAACGTCTATTAAATCTTAAACACACGTTCCCATCTTTCTACGTAAAATTCGGCGCCTCCCACATGACAGCGTAAAACTCCTCTATCGAGGTCGGCTACCAAGCCAACGAGGGGTTAACACGTCTAACCGACGCGTGCAATTCTACTACAAGGTAATGCTACATAAGTCTCTTGTAATACAACCTAAGTAATTACGATTCGATTCTTCTCTTTATTATCCTTACATGTGATTCTGTTCAATTCTTCATTCTTGAGCTTAAGTCAAAAGACATTGCCATAATACTAAGTTCAGTTCTATATATAGTATATAACACTATATATTCAACACTTAAGTAATTTCCAATTACAATAGGGGGACAAGATATTTACCTCGATAAGCCCAAAAAATTATCCGAGTTTAAAGTCGCTCCTGAGCAAGGTTTAGCTCCTCCTCCGAGTGCTCCAATCCGCTCCAAACAACCCTTAGAAGTTCTACGCAACTTCTACTCCATACTTCAACAACGGGTGAAGATTTTCCTTAGGGTTTCGTGTAGAGGCTAAGGAAAGTATAATCGTATTTTAGGGTTTTTCAGACAAAGGTACTTTGGAAAGTACTACAAGGTATTTGGGCTAAAGTATTTTGGACATTATAACAATACTTAGGAGAGTATTTCTATACCACAACAAAGGGTATTATCTGAAAACAACTAGGCTGGGGTACCACGGCGAGCACCTGAGGGAAAGCTTTCGGCAAAGGGGAAAGGGGTGTGGTGGGCCAATTTCACAAGGGAGGGAGGAAGAGAACTTCAAGACTTAGGCAATTTGTGGATGAAGAAAGTCTTCACAAAGGGAGCTATTTATAGGCCAAGCAAAGGCCAACCAATGGCCAAGATCCATCCATGTGTTAGGCAAGTGTAAGGCGAGATCAAGCCAAGTGCACCCACAAAACACTCCATAAAACACTCCACAAAACAAGCCACAAAACAAGGCACAAAAGGAGGGACCAATCGGCCAAGGCCAAGCCTCCTCTTTTGCCGTCAATGAGAGTGACAAGTGTCACCCTCCGTTAATCCAAAAATGTTCCGCTCGGAAAAATCCAAAAATACTAAATGACATAGGAATTTTCCCAGCGTAAGGCTGTGGAAGCGTTTCGTCGGAAACGACTTATTCGGCACTTGTGCCCAAATTTCGAACCAAAGCCAATTCTTAAGGCAAAAATTTATCGTCGCCTCGCGTCATACTGCGGAAAAAGCGGGGTATAACGGTCATCTCCTCACGAGCTCGTTCGCGCCACAAGACTTTGTGGAAGCCGTCCTTCGTCATGAGCGCTAACACGGACGATCGACTATCGCTATGGGAATCTCCTCATACGATAACCCCCGGTCACACGGACATCGTCGATCGGGTGTACCTAGATGGATCCCGATACATCTCGCCGGCATAGATCGTGAAAAAGCTGGATGTCTTGCCTCCGGATCGGGCATGAGATCAACTCATAGGCAACGCGCCTACCTGCGGACAATCTGAAGCGGCCCAATGTACCTTGGTGAGTTTCCCCTTCTTCCCAAATCTCATCACACCGCCGTGGGTGACACGCTAGGAAAACCCAATCATGAACCTCGAACTCAAGATCACGACGATGATCTGCATCGACTTACGCGACTACGGTGTCGATAGCGCCTCGGATAAGCTTCGCCTTATCCATCACTGCTGCTGTACCAAATCTGGTCCCACTAGCGCACCTCGCCCACATCGAACCAACCTATAGGCGATCTGCACTTCCTCCCATACAAGGCCTCATAAGGCGCCCGTCGAATCTTTGGAGTGGTAGCTATTATTATCGCGAACTCAACTAGAGGCAAATGATCCTCCCAACTGCCGGAAGTCGAT
The DNA here is from genome assembly GCA_029844215.1 of Przewalskia tangutica. Classification (NCBI taxonomy): domain Eukaryota; kingdom Viridiplantae; phylum Streptophyta; class Magnoliopsida; order Solanales; family Solanaceae; genus Przewalskia; species Przewalskia tangutica. Next base: position 54,369,214 of record CM056720.1, read on the forward strand.
AACACGGGCTCGCGGCATATCCTCGAGAGTGCGGATAGTGCGCTCTGCTGTCCGTCTGCGTGGATGAAATGCGATTGCTCGGGCTCACTGCGTCCTAAACCTCTGGAAGGACCTTGAAGTTAGCGTGGCGGGCTCCTCTGCGATATGATCGAAGTAGGGACTCCATGCGGTCGACGATCTCTCGGATGTAAAGTCGGCATAATCCTCGGTAGAAAAAGTCGTCTGACGGGAAGAAAGTGGGCTGATTTAAATCGACTGTCGGCGATAACCCATATAGAATCATGTCTCCTGCGAGTGCGAGGTAATCTGTGATGAAGTCCATGTTGATTACCTCCCACTTCCAGTCGGGATCTCGATAAATGCGTAACAAACTACCGGGCCTCGGTGCTCTACCTTCACTGCGACAACACGGGCGAGCTACGAACTGCGCAGCGTCCTCTTCAAGCCATCCCACCAATACGGATCTAAGGTCGTGGTACATCTTGGTCGACCCGGATGGATAGAGTAGCAGCTGTGTGCTTCCCGAGAACTTTCTGCCGAAGTCCGAAACATCCGGAACACACAATCTGCCCTCAAACCTTAGCACCCCATCGGTGCTACCTCAAGGACCCTTGCCCTCACGAAGAGGCGTATCGCGATATCGAATCAAAGTGGATCCTCGAGCTGTTGCCTCTTCACCTCGCCGGCGATGGAAGACTCGGCAACCTTACGAACTCTAACCTGCTATCGGAATCAATCAAGCGGACACGAGGCTCGCTAATCGATGCAAATCACGAACCATGTCCCTCCTCTCTGCTGCATCGATAGGCTCCCCGTGACCTACGACTAAGAGCATCTACCACAACATTGGCCTTCCGGGTGGTACGGGATATCAACATCGTAATCCTTAAGCAACTCTAACCACCGTCTGCATGCGTAAGTTCGGCTCCTCTGCGGTGAAGATATCTTGGAGGCTCTTGTGGTGTATAAATATCCACGTGAACCCCATACAAATAGTGCCTCGGATCTTGGCGTGAATCACGGTGCGACTCCAAATCATGGGTGGGGTAGTTCCTCTCGTGTTTCTTGGTGTCGGGATCGTGTGCTATAACCCGCCATGCCGCGTCAACACACATCCCAACCCGATGCACGGCGTCACAATACGACATAACCATCTGGACCTGCGGAAGAGTAAGAACGAGGCGGTCGTCGGTCTCTCTTTCGAAGCTGGAAACCACGCTCCTGACATCGATCCGCTCAAACTTGTGCGCCACGAGTCGGCCTAGTCGATGGTGCGAGATAGAAGCAAACTTCTACGAACGCCGATAATATCTTGCAAGGCCCGAGCTGCGAACCTCTGCCGGAGTAGTAGGTCTAGGCAAGTCTGATCGCCTCGATCTTGGTGTATCCACTCGAATGCCATCAGCCCGACAATATGCCCAAGCATGCCGAAGTCACCAAAACTCACATTTGGAAAACTTGGCGTCTGCTGCTGGTCTGGAGAAGCGTCGGCCGCGGTCGCCAAATGCTCTGCGTGCTCCCGCTCTGGCGAGAATAAACCAAGATATCATCAATGAACACTATCACAACGTGTCCAAAAATGGTTTGAACACTCGGTTCGTCAAATCCATGAATACTGTAGGAGCATTGGTCAACCAAAGACATGACCACGAACTCATAATGCGTCAGGGTCGGAATGCGATCCTAGGGACATCCACCTCTCGACACGAACGATGATAGCGACGGATCAATCTTGGAGAAACATCTCGCGCCACTGGCTGGTCGAACAAATCATCAATCACGGGAAGGGTATACGTTCTTAATGGTCACCTTGTTCACCGCTGTAGTCAACACATGCGCAGCGTCCCGTCCTTTTTTTCACGAACAATACCGGCGCTCCCCAGGGAGAAACACTAGGCCTGATGAAGCCCTTCTCGTGAAATCCTCGGTGGTCCTTGACTCTCTCAACTTCGGCGGTGCCATTACGAATGGCGGAATGGAAATAGCCGAGTATCCGCAACACATCTATACAAAACTCGATCTCCTCTCGGGAGGATGCGGAGGTCGTGCGGAAACACGTCTGGGAACTCTCGACCACTGGGCCCGACGGAAAATCTGGTACCGCGGCCTTGATATCAAACACCCGAACGAGATGGTAGATATACCGCCTGCACCATCTTCCTAGCCTTGAGGTAGGAAATAAATCTACCCGCCGGCGATCTGGTGCTCCTCCCACTCAACAACCGGCTCGCCGAGAAGCGGAACCGTACTTACTCTCTCTGCGGTCTACATTGGCGTAGCAAGAAGCTAGCCAATCCGTCCCCATAATCACGTCGAAGTCAATCATCTCGACTCTATCAAGTCGGCTGGAGTCCGGCGTAAATGGTCACAGACAAGCAATATATACCCGCCGAGCTACCACCGAATCACCCATGGCGTAGCTACCTCGAAAAGTGCATGGACTCGGGCTCATCCTATCCTACTAGCAACAAGGGAGATATATGGGGCCAGTAGAACCGGATCTATCAAGCATACATCAAACCGAACCCGATAAGGTACGTGGCGACATCGGTGAGGCCTCACGATCTGTCGGTGGACAAAGCATAAATGCGGTTACGAGGACCGCTTCGGCTGAGACCGAGCCACGACCTCTGTCGCGACCTGCTGACCCATGAGTACCCTGCCCTCCGGGGCGAGTAACTATAGGAGATGATGAAGCGGCAACAGAACTCGGTGAGCCTACCACCGCTGCCCCGGTCGGGACGATCCGCCAAAGTGACCTGCTGCCTGGCGTAACAAGCTCCAAAGTAGTACCACACTTCCCGTAATGGGATCTGCGTCGGCCACTGAGGTGGTCGATCGGCGATCTCTGCTACTGCGGGCGTCGAGCCACAGGGCCACAGTGCGCCTCGAAAACTCTGGTTGTCTTGAGGGCGGTGCGGGAGTGCTCGAGGTGGTGCGGTCGCGAATCTAGGCTGCTGCGAGGCCGCCCACGATAACCACGAGAAGACCCTCGTCTGGCGCCTTCTTTGTCATCGGCTCGTCGACCTCTGCGCTCGCCGCATCGAGGCGTGAGCTGCGTCGGGTAATGTCCATACGGTGGAGAAACACCCGCACATGACTCGGCCATATAGTCGTCTAGCGGTGACATAGTGGTGCACCCTATCCTCATTCTGCACCAATGCTTTGGGACATATCGAGCCGATGAATTTGTACTCACGACGGTCGTCCTCTGCGCCTCGATGGTAAAAATCTATCGGCCGCGCCCTCCTCATCTGTGGAGGCAAGAAGTGAGTGAGAAAGCCTCCGAGAACTCATCCCAGTAGTTGAGGGCGCGTGCTCTCCGGGATAACTCCCGTGAATCAAACCAATCATGCGGTATCACGCGCGGCCGTCTGAACAAGGTCACAGACTACGTCTCGAGGCCTTGATCACCCTCGTGATTCTCAGAGGCGACGGATGAACTCCTGCGGATCATCCTCCGGCCTCGACAGTAAAACTCTGGCGGGCTACAACTAAGGAAATCCGTAGTCTCAAACTATACGCCTCGGAGCACTTCGTGCGATCGAGCTGAGGCCCAGGCTGGGCTGCCGCATCCAATCTCTCTCGTGTCGGGCCACAACTTTAGCCAATAGTGGGCCATCTCCTTGTACCCTAACTCCTCCGCCCGGTGTGGGGCGGGAGGTGTGGTACTGTGGTCTCTTTGGGTGGCGGCGTCATAGAACTTCGCCGTCTGGTATAGGCGGGCACGAGCCCTCGTGACTCTGGGTGTCTGCTAGCGCCTCCGCCATTTGCCTTGCCATACGGGCCGGGTTGCCTTACATGGAGGCATAATCAAGCATAGAAAGGAATACGTTAGAGGTCGACTATAACACGGCTAAAGCACGATCTCGTAATGAGAAGAATGAAACCAATCCTAAATATCCTATAGCCTCACGATTATTGGTGTGGTGCACAACACACGATAATCAAGACTCTACTAGATACGATCTGTAGACACTTTCCAGAGGATTAAGCGCTCACGATACCACTTTTGTCACGACCCGTTTGGGGCCGTGGATCGTGCGCTGCAGGCGCACCCAGTAGTCATACATCGAGTAATCGGCGGAAATATAAAGCAAGGCGTGAAACAGTTTATAAAATAAGACCACGCTTTATGTGAAAACATCGTCTTTCGGCATATATATATAAACATGGTTTAGCGATTACATCGACATTTGCAACATGACTACAGACCTCTAAGGAAATATACAACTATGGCGGGGACGGGGCCCATACCTGACTGCAAAACTATCTCTGACGGGAGATCATACCCAAAAGTAGAGCCTCGGAGAAGATGGAGCTCCCGCACCAACGTAGAGATCCTAAGAATGTGGATCTAGCACTGCTTGCCCACTGCGGCATGAACGCGGCCCAAGAGAGTCGATCTGCAGTACTAAGTATGTGAAGCGTAAAGTACTTAAATGAAATCATAACACTTTTTAAAACCGGTTTACAAATATGTATGCAATCAAGGAACCGCATAGTGCCACATCACAAACAAGCAACAATAGGTAAGCGTAATAGGTCTTTTCTAGGCTGCGAATGATTGAGCGGGGCCACTCGCGTATTATCACTCTGCAAGCCTAATCACGGACTCGAGTCCGCATAGGCCACTCGCGTGGGCGCGTGAGGTATAACCCGCGTCGAGGGTAGCTACTCCTCGGCATCGTCACGGACTCGTTGTCGCGTAGCGCATGTACCGCGTGAGGCATAACCCGCATACTAACACGGAACTCATAGCTCGCGTAGGCCCCTGGACCGCGTAGGTATTCTCGAATCATGGTCCTGCATCGCTGAGTCTACCCGCGTCGGAGCGGCTTAACCCCGGTATCATCTCAAGAGGTGAGTGATGGTACACTAACATAACAACTTATCTTTAAACAACATAAGCACAACAAGGATACTCTCTTATACAAACGTTACAAGATACTAACACACATAGCATCATATCATGTCTACTTATCAAACCATCTTATTATCCTTTTCACAATTCAACATAAGTCATTATAAACACATAGGCAAACTTGTTTCTTTTATCAACCTTAAGTGGTTATACTTAACTTCCCATAAAGCTAGTATAACTCTTAAGCTTCGCTTTAAAACCAGATTAGTTCTCTTCTGTTAAAAAATGATTCGAGATTCTTATGAAATGTTTTGATTTTTATTATTCGGGCTTAAGCGTGAGGCATTCTTAGTAAGTGTTATTCGGGCTTAAGCGTGAGGCATTGCCGTAAGTATTATTCGAGCTTAAGTCAAAGACATTGCCGTAGTTATATTTTAGTTAACACGTATGCGTCTAGTACTATATATATTGTAAAATATCATGCTTTAGGAAGAATCACATACCTTACCGTGAAAACCACCGAGTTGAATATGTCGCGCAGAGTCACTATAATAGTCACGAGACATCTATCAAAGACTACTCTGAAGGTCATTCTAAGCAGGGGTTCACAATTCTATGGAAAGTTGGGCGATATATCCCTACGGTGAGCTATATAAGTCTCTTGTGAAAACATCCTATGTAAATCTGATTTGATTATTCTTCTTTTAAACCCTTCTACTGTGGTAATTTCAATTCTACTGTGATATTCTCCTAAGTATATAATACTTATTCTAATACTACAACAGTAAGTATTCTCTAATTCAAAAGAGGGTTAGGATTAGTTACCTCGGTAAGCCCAATAATATCCTAGAAAAAGTCGCGCCTGAGCAAGGTTTTGCTCCTAAGTTGTATGCTCCAAGGAAACTTTAGAAGTTCTTCACAACTTCTACTAAGTACTAAGGTATTTGAGCTAGGGTATTTTGGGCATTATAACAATACAAGAAGGCAACTTTTTCTACCAAGGGAGGGTAGGTTTGGCTAGGCTAGGGGGGGAGGAAGCCTCGGCCAACTACTAAAAAAAGGGGGGGGAGGTGTTTGGACGAAATGGCTCAAGGGAGAGGAGAGGATTTTTAGACTTGGAAGATAACTTTGTGGATGAATAACTCTTCATCTTAAGGGGGGTATTTATAGGTCAAGAAGTGGCCAACCAATGGCCAAGATTAAGACACGTGCAAGGCAAGTGTAGGGTGAAGATTTACTCCACACAAATATCCAACTCCTTGACTTGTGCGCAAGGCACAAAAAGCGTGCACTTCCTCTCCAATTTCGTCGATGGGCGATTCAAGTCCATCAATGGGAGGGTGCCAAGTGTCGCTCTCCGTTGGTCCAAAATGTTTCGTCTCTCGGAAAAATCGCAAAATTAGTAATGGCATAGCCGGAATTTTCCCTACGAAAGCTGTGGAAACGTTTCGTCGGAAAACGATTCTTTTAGTGAGTTGTGTACAAAAAAACGTCCAAGGCTAACTTTAAGGCCAAACTTTTTGTACGTATTCCCTTACGTACATACTCTGGAAATACGGGGTATAACACATATTCTTCGCTCAACTACCGCCTTAGTCTGCATCGCAATGTACCCAATTCAAGTTATGTCTTATCCTATAAGGAATTTAAGCTTAGGACAGGATCAAAGTACATTACTCTGCAAACCAGGTGCGTATTGACCTCAAGTCAAAAGACCTCTATCTCCCACATGCTGATAATACTCTAGACATGTATAACATATAGTTTATCAGCAGGGCATACCAATACCCTCTAAGAGTATCTATGTGTTCATCACTAGTAATCATACTAGTAGTAAGTGAGACATACTATATTCTCTAAGAATGTGATCTGAGACCACATATTGACTTATAATATATCATTGATATTTCATTCTCAATGATCATCGATCGAGGCTATTTTGAGAGTTACGTTATATCATTAATATCTCACTTTATAAATGACAACGTAAGCTCGAGGATGTCATTAATAAATAATTACAAGCAATCAAAATCATAATTCAATAATTGCAAATGCCAAATTATATTAATCTTATTAATAACATGAATGTGTTTAAGTACATTAGTCCATAAAATGATTATTTCTAGGACATACATATTTTCAATCTCCCACTTTTCCTAGAGCCAATCACCAACGTATCTAATGTCCATGTTTTCAAAGTGACCATTATGCTTGACTAAGCTTAATGGTTTAGTAAATGGTCGACTAGATTTTCATGCAGTAGGAACGTAGTCGATCTTATTTCTTTAGTCTCCACCATCTCCTTGAGTATGTGGTATTTCCTTGGTACATGTTTGTTTCTGTTCGTTGATCTTGGTTCCTTAGCTTGGGCAATTTCACCAATGTTGTCACAAAAAATCGTTATTAGACAAGTGGCACTTGGAACAACCCCTAGTTCTTTCAAGAACTCAGATAACGCGACAACTTTCTTACCAGCTTCCGATCCAGCAATAGACTCGGCTTCAGTTATCGAATCAGCAGTTGTAGCTTGCTTGGAACTTTTCCAACTCACTATTCCACCATTTAAAATGAAGGCATATCCAGATTGAGATTTGAAGTCATCAAGATATGTCTGGAAGATAGCATCAGTGTACCCAGTAGCTACTAGCTTTTCTTTCCCACCATACACTAGGAAATATTTTTTAGTTCATCTAAGATACTTAATAAATATTCTTGACTGCTTTCCAGTGTTGCTCCCCAGGATTCTGCTGGAATTTGCAAGTCATACTAAGTGCATATGCCACATCTGGCCTCGTACAGGTCATGACATACATGATTGATCCAATAGCTGAAGCATATGAGATCCTCTTCATGCGTTCAAGTTCTCCAGCAGTAGAAAGATTATCCTTCTTTGATAACTTGATACCTTGACCCATAGGAAGACTTTCTTTCTTGGAATTTTTCATAGAGAAACGTTTTAGCACTTTGTGTCACGACCCGTTCCGGGGCCCGTGACTGGTGCCTTACCCCGGGCACCCTAGTGATACAACATCAGAGTAATCAGCGGAACATAAAACACATACATGAAACAAATGAAGTACAAACGGTAATCTGAGAAAAACTTGCCTTTCGGCATATATATAAATGACAACTTTTAACATGAACAGTTTAATCCTTTTTACAAACCACACACAGCGATTACTACGGACCTAAGAATGATACGACAACAATGGCGGGACGGGGCCCGCCAAACCCTGAATGTAAACACTTACTCTGACGGGGACTATACGTGATAAGCCTCGGAAAGCGGAGCTTCCCAGCTGACTGTGACCACGAGCTAGGATCAACGGCGGTGTACCTCAACTGCGGCATGAGCGGCCCGAAGGAGGTCGATAACAAGTGCAGTATGTGAAGCTAAAATATAAATCGTAAATGAAATCATAATGGTCTATATAAAGCGGGAGACATGTATGATAAGCAAACTACGATTCCAACATAAGCGATCATGCCAAGTCGAGTGGAATACATTCCGGATGGCCGTGTCGAGTGAAATACATTCGGAATGAGCCGGTAGTCAAGTGAAATACATTCGGATGAACCGTGTCGAGTGAACACATTCGGATGAACCGGTAGTCAAGTGAAATACATTCCGGATGAACCGTGTCGAGTGAGATACATTCGGATGAGCCGTAATCAAGTGAGATACATTCCGGATGAGCCGTGGTCGAGTGAGATACATTCCGGATGAACCGGTAATCAAGTGAGATACATTCGGATGAGCCGTAATCAAGTGAGATACATTCGGATGAGCCGTGAGTCGAGTGAGATACATTCCCGGATGAACCGGTAGTCGAGTGAAATACATTCCTTGCACAACAAAGGCTATCACAATAAGCATAGGCAAGTTTCACAACAACATGCATAAGCAAGTCACACAACAACAAACTTAGGCAAGTTATACACAACTCAAGGTACTTTCATTTTATGCCAAAGTCCGGGTTTTAACCCCAAAGTACTACATACGTTAAGTTCTTTTAAAAGAGCTCCATTACTTATATAAAAGTCACCCGATACGTAGTATTAGAATGACCAACCCACATTCCTTTTCAAAATCAAGTAACAACATTCTTTTCCTAAGTTCGGTTGCCTAGTTTGATTACTCAAGCTTCTCATTTTCAAATGGTTTCATAGTTCATAAACTTAATCACTTGATTCCTTTTTAGAACAATTGAGTAATATATGTCTCACGTGAGAGTAGGTTATTCTTGTTTACAACATTCTTATTACAGCAGCCATGATCTAGAAAATGTATATCATTTTGTCTCATCTTAGTTTCTATGCAGATGGAGGTTTCTACTGGTTTTAATACAATTCATCATTATTTAATACATTTTCCTTTATTAACGCTGCAGTGGTCTGTCGATACACATTCTGATTTCCGAAATCAGTAAAACATTATCCCTTTTAAATAAAACCAAGTACTCATTACTCACGAATGAGGTTTCACACAAACATTCACATTAAAACAAATAAGTTAAGTCTCTTATCTTATAAGATCAAGTCTCTTAACTTCTAACATCAGTAAACCATTCTTAAGCCGTTATACCTAACTTCCCATAAAGCTAGTATAACTCTTTTTAAAACCTTTTATTACTTCTTCTTTCAAAATGATTCAAAAATCTTTTGAAATACTTCAAGTTCATTATTAACATATAACAAGCGCTTATAGTTCAAATCGATTACCTTTTTTAAAAACCACAAGTATTTTCTTACCAACATAAAGTCGTTATAACCAACTTCCCATAAAGCGTTATAACACTTTATGTTTTAAACCAATCAAATACATTTAGCACGTATGCGTCACCGTACTACATAGTTCACACATATCATGCTAGAAGAGATAGGAAGAGGTTCACATACCTCGCGGCAGTATCGACTAATAGCAAAGCGCTCCAAGTACTTCCAACTGTCGGCTACTCCTTAAGCCACGTACATAGCACCACACGTAGTACTTCAACCTATAAGGCCACAAGCCCCTTATTAACATTAGGTCTCTTCGTAGAACATTCTCTGAGAAAATTCGGCGCCTCCCCATGCGGCGTAAATCTCTCTCTATCGAGTAGGCTACCAAGCCAACGGGGGTTATATATCTAACCCAAACGGGTACAATTCTACTCACCGGTACTACTACACAAGTCTCTTATGTCTGACCCTATGTAATTCTGATTCGGTACTCTTCTTTAAATTCGTGCTTAAGTCGCGAGACATTGCTGTAAGTATTATCGAGCTTAAGTCAAAAGACATTGCCGATAACTACGTTCGGTTCCATTATATAGTATACTTCAACTATATATTCACAATTATGTAATTTCCAATTACAATAGAGGACAAGATAATTACCTCGATAAGCCCATAATTATCCTGGCTTAAAGTCGATCTGGGCAATCGTTTAGCTCGACTCGAGCGCTCAACCCGCTCTAAACCACCCTAGAAGTTCTAACCAACTACACAATACTCCAACGGACTATGGAGATTTCCCTAGGGTTTCGGTTTTGCTTACGTGGGAAGTATAATAGTATTTCGGGCTTTTTGTACAAGTATAACCTTAGAATACTACAAGGTATAGGCTAAGGTAATTTGGGCATTATAACAATACTTTTGAGTATTCTACCAAAGAGGGGGTATTATCTAAAGCAACTAGGCTAGGGGTACCCACGGCCACACAACTAGGAGTGGGTGTACCCTGCCAAGGCCTCTAGGAGAGGGGAGGCCTCTTGGCGAACTCAACACAAGCGGAGGAGAAGGAGAGCTTTCAAGACTTAGGCACATTTGTGGATGAATAAGTTCATCAAAGGGGTGGGTATTTAGAGGTCAAGTGAAAGCCAACCAATGGCCAAGATTACACCAAGTGTTAGGCAAGTGTAGGGCCAAGATTCACCCATGTGTACCAGCCAACTTGCACACAAAATATCCTACCAACCCTTGACCATTTGCACCACACTTTCGCCACCACATTTCCGCCCAGGTGTTCCAATGAGAGGTGACAAGTGTCGCCTCTTGTTGGTCCAAAATGTTTCGCCTCTCGGAAAAATCCATAAAAATTAAAAATGACATATTCGAAATTCCCCTACGAAAGTGGAAGCGTTTAGTCGAAAACGACTCAATTCGGGTGTTGTGAACAAAGTTAATTCGGCCAAGCCTAATTCTCAAGTTCAAATTTTCTACGTACGTCCTTACGTACATACTCGGGAAATACGGGGTATAACATTCTCCCCTCCTTAGAAACATTCATCCCGAATGTTCCTTCTAAGTCTCAAAACAAATGTGCGCCAGTATAGTCTTCACTACCATACTTACGAAACAATCCTGCCACAATGGCCACAGACACAACTGCGCAAACTATTTATATCCAAGTCCACGAGGAAACACCTCTAACATCATAAAGCACTTTTGTCACTTTGCGCGAGGTTCACTCCGCGACCTAACAAATGGTGCCGGCCGCATGCGATCCACGAGTGGCGTGCACTCGAACTCTTACCATATTTACGATCTTGCTCTGATTTCCAAAACTCGGTTACTATCTCTAACGTGGTCATCATTAGCGGGAACATTCGGATGGATCTTCGATACTTTCCCGAATCATAACAATCTGAAAGGCCGGACGCCCCGCCTCCTAAGTCGGACGGCAAATGCTAACATATAGGCAACCCGCCTATTCTCCATATGAACTCAAAAAGGGCCCAAGTAACTCGGGCTAAGTTCCTCTGTATTCCAAACTCGTCACATAACTCGGGGTGGTACTTTCAAGAAGACCGACCGTCAACACGAACTCTGGCGTCGTCGGCCGATTATCCGCACAATATCTCTCCGAAATGCGGAACCTCTTCTAGACAAGCTTCACTATCCACATCTGTGGAACGAGCCTGAACCATCTATCTGAACCTTGCCAACATCGAACCAATCGACCGACAACTTACACTTCCGCCCCCTACAAGGCTTCATAAGGCGACATCCGAACACTGAAATGGTAGCTTAAACGCTACCTCCACAGGAGACAACAATCCCCACAACTATCCCTGAAATCCAAACACCGGCGGAGGCAAATGCGATCTGAGACTCACCTGAAGTTCTTAACACCACTTGGTAAAAACTTCCAAACAAAAACAGCGCACTGGCTCCATCATGCGTCATAAGGTGAAGGTAGGCACCGTGCAGCCTTACAACCTTTCGGATAACTCAACACAATGAGTAAACGGTCTGATCGAAGAACACGATGGGCTGCCCCATCGCCCGACCACCGGTCGAACGCATCCACGAACTCGTCTGTTGGTTAACTAAACTTGGGCCTAACACCCTCGTGACCCTACCACAAGGCGGGACCACCACAACCGACCCCATCACCAAAAGGCGGCGGGTTGACCCGCATCGCCTCAATCCGACCGTCAACGAGCACAACACTAGTTCCGATCCGAGCGCCTCACTAATCACGTTACGAAAACCTGGCGGTCTTCTTAGCTCAACTACCCCGCTTTCATTCCACACTTACTAGGGACCTATCCCAAACATAACTCACGTGCACTATGCACTTCCGATGAGATCAAACATAACACTACACCTTTACTCGAGATGGCCTTACCTCTAAGGTCTTTACGTAAAACATTCTAAGGCTCACACCTTATCTATCCCCAAAATCTTACTCGGTTAACCCACCATGATTTCTAAACACAACTAACACACCGCTATCGAACATAGCACTTAAGGTATACTCACCTTATCACACATACCGATCTCTGAGGGTTAAAGATATATCTATATCTACCGCTTCACTCCTTAGTCGTTCTAATCAAACACGCCGTGAGGCGCATAAGGGAGGATGACGAACTACCACCGATCTGAAGGCTAAGTCCTCCTACAAGGACACTCTATCGACATCGGACCACGGCGGTCGTAGTACAACAAGTACCAACTAAAAGACGACATTCCGGGATGACGTCATTACATGAGCGGAAGCCACGGAGTTCGACGACTCCTGCATACTCGAACGCCCCGATATCCGTGGAAGACCACTGCGATGGCGGAGGTGCATATCTAATCTGCGGTGGCGACTCGCCTTGAAAGTTACTAAAGGACCTTTGCTCGGCCTCTTCGCTGTCGCTGTTAACCCGTCGATCTCTACGTTTCTCGGCCTGCGCATAAGCCCGACCACGTGCCATGCTCAAGCCTAATCAAGAATTACTCTTGCACAACCCTTCTTAGATAGTCATCAAGATTTGCGATACATCGGTATACTCTATACTTACTGCTCGGCCGCGGGCGAAGGTTCAAATATCACGGCGCAGTGAAGCTGCCGCCGTGCTAAACTCTGCTGGGGCTAGTGACGTCGCAGAACTCCCCGAGTGAAGCACTACCCTAGGTAATGCTTTGGGCCTGAGCCCTCGTGACTCTCTGAACTCTACTCGCAGCTCCTCGGCCGCGCCTCACCGGGCCGGGTTTGACCTACGGAGGCATAACGATAAGGAAAGAATTTCGTCGAGGGTCCAACTTACAACATGACTCTAAGGCACGATCTCGAGTGAGAAGAATGAAACCAATCCTAAATATCCTATAGCCTCCCGATTATTGATGTGGTGCGCACAACCGATAATCAAGACTCTGCTTGGATCTGATGCGTAGACACTTTCCGAGGATTAACTGCTCTGATACCACTTTTGTCACGACCCGTTCCGGGGCCCGTGACTGGTGCCTTACCCAGTGATACAACATCAGAGTAATCAGCGGAACATAAAACACATACATGAAACAAATGAAGTACAAGCGGTGTCTGAGAAAACTTGCCTTTCGGCATATATATAAATGACAACTTTTAACATGAACAGTTTAATCCTTTTACAAACCACGCCACAATGTGATTACTCTGGACCTCTAAGAATGATACGACAACAATGGCGGGGCGGGGCCCGCAAACCCCGAATGTAAACACTTACTACGACGGGACTATACCACCGATAAGCCTCGAGAAACGGAGCTTCCCAACGCTGAATGTGACCACGAGCTAGGATCAACGATCGTGTACCTCAACTCGCGGCATGAACGCAGCCCTCGAGGTCGCATAACAGTGCAGAGTATGTGAAGCTAAAATATAAATACTGTAAATGAAATCATAATGGTCTATATAAAGCAGGAGACATGTATGATAACCAAACTACAGTTCACAACATAAAAGCAGTCATGCCAAGTCGAGTGGAATACATTCCCGGATGGCCGTGAGTCGAGTGAAATACATTCCCGGAATGAACCGGTAGTCAAGTGAAATACATTCCCGGATGAACCGGTAATCGAGTGAACACATTCCCGGATGAACCGGTAGTCAAGTGAAATACATTCCCGGATGAACCGGTAATCGAGTGAGATACATTCCCGGATGAACCGGTACTCAAGTGAGATACATTCCCGGATGAACCGGTAGTCGAGTGAGATACATTCCCGGATGAACCGGTAATCAAGTGAGATACATTCCCGGATGAACCGGTAATCAAGTGAGATACATTCCCGGATGAACCGGTAGTCGAGTGAGATACATTCCCGGATGAACCGGTAGTCGAGTGAAATACATTCCTTGCACAACAAAGGCTATCACAATAAGCATAGGCAAGTTTCACAACAACATGCATAAGCAAGTCACACAACAACAAACTTAGGCAAGTTATACACAACTCAAGGTACTTTCATTTTATGCCAAAGTCCGGGTTTTAACCCCAAAGTACTACATACGTTAAGTTCTTTTAAAAGAGATCCATTACTTTTATAAAAGTCACCCGATACCCGTAGTATTAGAATGACCAACCCACATTCCTTTTCAAAATCAAGTAACAACATTCTTTTCCTAAGTTCCAGTTTGCCTAGTTTCAATTACTCAAGCTTCTCATTTTCAAATGGTTTCATAGTTCATAAACTTAATCACTTGATTCCTTTTTAGAACAATTGAGTAATATATGTCTCACGTGAGAGTAGGTTATTCTTGTTTACAACATTCTTATTACAAAGACCATGATCTAGAAAATGTATATCATTTTGTCTCATCTTAGTTTCTATGCAGATGGAGGTTTCTCTGGTTTTAATACAATTCATCATTATTTAATACATTTTCCTTTATTAACGCCGCGTTGGTGCTGTCGATACACATTCGATTTCAAATCGTAAAACATTATCCCTTTAAATAAAACCAAGTACTCATTACTCACGAATGAGGTTTCACACAAACATTCACATTAAAACAAATAAGTTAAGTCTCTTATCTTATAAGATCAAGTCTCTTAACTTCTAACATCAGTAAACCATTCTTAAGCCGTTATACCTAACTTCCCATAAAGCTAGTATAACTCTTTTTAAAACCTTTTATTACTTCTTTCAAAATGATTCAAAAATCTTTTGAAATACTTCAAGTTCATTATTAACATATAACAAGCGCTTATAGTTCAAATCAGTTACCTTTTTTAAAAACCACAAGTATTTTCTTACCAACATAAAGCTGTTATAACCAACTTCCCATAAAGCCATTATAACACTTTATGTTTTAAACCAATCAAATACATTTAGCACGTATCGTCTACCGCACTACATAGTTCACACATATCATGCTAGAAGAGATAGGAAGAGGTTCATACCTCGCGGCAGTATCGACTAATAGCAAAACGCTCCAAGTACTTCCAACCATCTTGCTTTACGTGATCGCACCACGTAGTACTTCAACCTATAAGGCCACAACGCTTATTAACATTAGGTCTCTTCGTAGAACATTCTACGAAAATTCGCGACCTCCCCATGGCGTAAATCTCTCCTCTATCGAGGCTACCAAACCAACGGGGTTATATATCTAACCCAAACGGGTACAATTCTACTCCACGGTACTACTACACAAGTCTACTGTAATACAACCCTATGTAATTACAGTTCAGTACTCTTCTTTAAATTCAGGCTTAAGTCGCAAGACATTGCCGTAAGTATTATTCAGGCTTAAGTCAAAAGACATTGCCGATAACTACGTTGATTCCATTATATAGTATACTTCAACTATATATTCAAGCAATTATGTAATTTCCAATTACAATAGAGGGACAAGATAATTACCTCGATAAGCCCATAATTATCCTAGCTTAAAGTCGATCCTGGGCAATCGTTTAGCTCCAACTCCGAGCGCTCCAACCCGCTCTAAACCACCCTTAGAAGTTCTAACCAACTTCTACACAATACTCCAACGGACTATGGAGATTTCCCTAGGGTTTCGGTTTGCATCGACGGAAGTATAATAGTATTTCGGCTTTTTGTACAAGTATAACCTTAGAATACTACAAGGTATAGGCTAAGGTAATTTGGGCATTATAACAATACTTTTGAGAGTATTCTGCAAAGAGGGGTATTATACGAAAGCAACTAGGCAGTGGGGTACCCACCACACAACTAGAGGGGGTGTACCCCTCGGCCAAGGCCTCTAGGAGAGAGGCCTCTTGGCGAACTCAACACAAAGGGAGGGAGAAGGAGAGCTTTCAAGACTTAGGCAAATTTGTGGATGAATAAGTTCATCAAAGGGGTGGTATTTATAGGTCAAGTGAAAGCCAACCAATGGCCAAGATTACACCAAGTGTTAGGCAAGTGTAGGGCCAAGATTCACCCATGTGTACCTAGCCAACTTGCACACAAAATATCCTACCAACCCTTGACCATTTGCACCACACTTTCGGCCACCACATTTCCGCCCAAGGTGTTCCAATGAGAGGTGACAAGTGTCGCCTCTTGTTGGTCCAAAATGTTTCGCCTCTCGGAAAAATCCGCAAAAATTAAAAATGACATATTCGGAAATTCCCCTACGAAAGTCGTGGAAACGCGTTTAGTCGAAAAACGACTCAATTCGGGTGTTGTGAACAAAGTTAATTCGGCCAAGCCTAATTCTCAAGTTCAAATTTTCTACGTACGTCCTTACGTACATACTCGGGAAATACGGGGTATAACACTTTGTCTATGTATATGGATTATGACAACCCCAACAATCTATTAGGTTTATCTCTATATATCATAATTCCAAGAATGTAGCAGGTTTCACCTAAGTCTTTCATCATGAATGTGTTGGATAATCATTCATTGACTGACAATATGAGAGTTTTGTTATCTCCCATTATTAATATGTCATCAACATATATAATAGTGAAGACAATACTCTCATTCATGTGTTTACTACAGACGCATGGATCTTCTTTGCTTCTAACAAAGTAAAATGATTTGACTACTTTGTCAAAACAAATAATCCAACTCCTTAAGGCTTGCTTAAGTCCATAAATGGACTTCTGTAGTTTGCATACTGCTTTTGGTTGAGTCTTGGATGTAAAACTCTCTGGTTGTATCATATACACCTCCTCAATTAGATTACAATTGAGGAAGGCAGTTTTAACATCTATTTGCCAAATATCATAATCATAGTATGCAGTTATTGTAAGCAAAATTTGAATGGACTTAATTTTAGCAACAGAGAAGGTTTCATCATAATCGACCCCAGGCCGTTGATTATAACATTTAGCCAACAATATTGCCTTATAAGTTTGTACTTTGCCATATGCATCAATCTTCTTCTTGAAGGCCTATTTGCATCATACGTGTCTAACTTCTGTTGGCAAATCAACCGAGTTCCACACTTGATTGATGTACATTGAGTCCATTTCGGATTTCATGGCTTCTTTCCATCTTTGTGAATCAATGTCTAACATAGCTTTGTTGTAGGTTGTAGGTTCATCGTCATCAGGAATATCTATCTCATTGTATGTTTCAACAAGGAGATTAAGTATTACAGGCGGACGATGAGTTCTAGTGGTCTTACGGAGTTGAATATTTTACGTTTCAGTGTTTGTTGTATTCTAATTGTGATTAGGTGTTTGTGTGTTGGACAATCCACCACCTTGAGAGCTTTCAAGAATGTCATTTTCATGTCCTTCTTGAAATGATGTACAACTATTGTATCATCTTTCATTGGTTATGTATGAGAGTCTTGCATTTCTGCATTATCTCTCAAAGCACTCCCACTGGCTGAAGGGCGTACTCTAAGTACCCAATCTTCACCAAATACTCCCACTGAATCCTTGCCTAGGTCATTTGACAAGGGTTCAACCTCTGTGTTATCTTGTGCTTCTTGAATTTCTTCAAGTTCTATCTTATTGCAACTCTGTTCCTTGTAGACATAGTCTTCTTCAAGGAAAATTGTATTTCTGGAAACAATGACCTTATGTTCTCCAGAAAGATAGAAATAGTATCTCCTAGTTTCTTTTGGATACCCCACAAAGTAATAATTCTCACTTTTGGATTCCAATTTGTCAGTAAGAAACTTCTTTACATATGCAGGGCACCCCCAGGGTCGCATGTGTTTAAGTGTTGGTTTCTTTCCATTTCATATCTCATATGGTATTTTCTCTACTGACTTTGAAGGAACTCTATTCAGAATATATATTGAGCTTTGTAATGCATATCCCCAAAGGTATGTCGGCAGAGCTGAGAAGCTCATCATGGATCTAACCATATCTAATAGGGTTCTATTTCTCCTTTCAACAACATCATTCATTTGTGGCGTTCCGGGAGGTGTCCATTGTGATTGGACTCCATGAAGCTTCAAGTAATCTAGAAATTCTTTACTTAAGTACTCACCTCCTCGATCTGATCGAAGGGTCTTGATACGTGTTTCAAGTTACTTCTTTACTTCAAACTTGTACTCCTTTAATTTCTCAAATGCTTCGGACTTGTGTTTCATAAGATACACATGCCCAAACCTTGTGAAATCGTCTATAAAAGTGATGAAGTAAGGGAAGCCTCCCTTAACTTGAGTTGATATTGGCCCACATACATCAGTATGGACTAACTCAAGCATCTCTTTGGCACGTATGTCTTTTCCAGAAAGTGGTTTGGTGGTCATCTTTCCTCTCTAGAAAGATTCACAATTACCATATGATTTCAAGTCAAATGGTTCTAGGTAGTCTAACTTTCTTAATCTTGTTTGATTCATTGATGTGACCAAGTCTGCAGTGTCATAAGTAGGTGGGGTTTCTTGGATTACTTATTTTAGCTCATTTACTTTGTATATTAAAAAATTTACGAATACAGTTTAGAACATACAACCCATCCACAAGCGGAGCATTTCCACAAACAAAACCATTAAAAGACAATACATAGCTGCCATTGGTAATGAATGAGGAAAACCCCTCAGTGTCTAACACTAGTATATAAATAATATTCCTCGTCAGTGAGTGAACAAAATAACAATTATTTAGTTCTAAACAAAATCCTGAAGGTAAATCTAGTCTATAAGTTCCCACGCATTCAACATCCACTCGTGCTCTATTTCCAACGCGCAGGTCAACCTCTCATGGTCTGACCTTTCTGCTGTTAGTCAGACCCTTCACATTATTACAAATATGAGATCCACATGCGGTATCTAATACCCAGCAGTGAGAGTTACTTATAAACATACTTATTTCAATGACAAACATACTTTGTTCAACAGGTCCATAAGCATCTAGTGCCTTGTCTCCTTTTGGATCTGTGCAATGTCCCTCATAAGCTTTTAGCATATTGTGAAGTTCTGGAAGATTCACCTTGGTTCCATGTATGTTGAAGTTCACAATGAAATTCTCAAATGAACCAGCAAGCGAATTCAGGATCAGGTTGACAGAGAAATTTATAGGAAGCTTCGTTCCAATCGAAGCCAATCTCTCTATTAACCCAATCATCTTCAGAACATACGCTGACACTAGACCCCCTTCGTTCAACTTACACTTGAAGAGATCTCTCAACAGTTCATACTCTATTGTCTGAGACTGTGAGTCATAGATATTCTTCAAACGTTCTAGTATCTTGTTGGGACCCATTTTTTCATGTCGCCTCTGTAACTCTACAGTTATAGAGGACAGAATTATACATTGTGCCAGGGTAGCATTTTTTAGATGTTTCTGATAGGCTGTTTTGTCAAACAGGACAAACTCAGCAAGATCTTCAGCAAGGACTGTAGGGAATACTGTGTCTAACACATACTCAATTCTTTCTAGTTTTAGCAATAATCGTTGGTTTCTTAACCAGTCAGGAAAATTTGCTCCAGTCAGCTTGTTTGTTTCAACCAACATTTTAAGTGACAGATTCGACATTATAAACTGAAGAAAAGATAGACTTGAAATTAACATTCTAATATAATTTCTATTGAACGCATTCGTTAACTAACTAATCATGGCCTTTAGTTTAATTAGCTCCCACTAATTTAACATATCATTTTACCCCATGAAAGAATACGGACTTATATCAAATATGGTCATAATGGGCCAAGATCCAGACTCGTGTTGTCTCCGCGTTTGCTGAGGATGATAACTTCAACAACATGATCTGGTAGGTCTCTAAACCAATTACAAATAATTTGCAACTCTTGGTTGACCGAATGTTCTAAACAATACGATATACGTCCCTCGGTTGTCCGACACTGGGGCGTCAAGACAGCCTAGCAAGTCAACCACATTATGTGACTGCAATTATGTATCTAAGTGAGTTTTGTCTTCATAGAGCAAACACTGGGGTGTAAATACTCATGAAGGTTTATCACCTACTTCTACATTTAATATGCATCTATGAAAGAGTCTGAGTCCTCATAGACTTAGAGCAAATGCTGGGGCATAAATATTCATCTCACCGAAAAGGATTTTGCACTACAATCAATTATAACGGACGACTTGTATTGAATTTGGGGAATATTTTAATTCAGGGTTTTAAACAAGATCAACTCTAACATGTTTCAACCATCATTCAAAGCATGATATTAAGCAATTAAACATGTATTTGGGTGTCGCCTACCCAAGCATAATTTATGGACGCTAAACTAGTATTGGGCACCGCCTACCCAAGCATTATTTGTGGACGCTATTCTAGTATAATAAATGACGATAAATTAGCACGTAAAATAGTATACCAAATATACTTTATAATAATAATAATTATGGGTTAACTTTCTGAAACTGAATTTTTTTTGCTTTCTGGACATCTGGCGCCGCGGCGCTTGCGGGGCAGAAACTTTTGGTTTCTGTTTCGTAAGTCAGAGTCGCGGCTCTCCACCATGGGGCCACGACGCTTTTTGTCCAGTGAGCTCCGATTTTTTTTTTAAAAAAGGTTTTAATCACGATTTCGGATTTGAGTCGCGGCCCTACCTATTACCGTGATCGGCGTCGCGGCGCTCCACCATAGAGCGCGGCGCCTCCCTGAAACCCTAGTAAGCGTCACGGCGCTGACGTCCGTTAGAACGGTTTTCGTGTTGAATTTTGCAAATCGTCCAACTCCTAAATCTAATTTAGTAATCAGACCACGAATCCTTTATTATCACCCACCAATATAATAACGCACATGTCGACCATCATCCATTACCACTCGTTCTTCGTCGTGCACCATGTTCGCAATAAATCGATTTCTGCACTAGACTTAGTTCGAGCTAGAACGGAATGACTTCCTCGATTTAGCATAGTTGATAATTTAAGGTGACTACAAAGGTCAATCGTTCAATCAAGGTATGTCAGATTTCAAGTGACCTTGTTTTAATTCATATTTAAAATCAATTTTCGCTTAACCGATACACTCGATGTAGTGCAGGCACTCTTTCGAAATGCCCGATATCACCACTCTCAAAATAGTTCCGTTTCATTGAGGGCTAATAAATAGAGATAGAATATCCCAAACCACTACGGATAGAATAACGAGACTAAGAACCCTGAAGACCGGCTCACTATAACCGCCATGACCCATAGATAAACCATCGATGTCTGTAGGCTACCAACCGTCGACTAGGGCTGCAACTATTGATATCTACCGATACCCATAACCATGGAAAGTAGAATTATCAACTATCCATGTCGCCACCCTTTATCTGCTCATATCCGCATACTACTCCTCACAGCCTTCACCATCCTCGCATGCTTAACTACCATATCAAATAAAGCCCTAGAGGCCACAAACTGTAATGTGGCCAACTGAAGTGGAATACAAAACCTCTAATAAAACATCTCACTCGCTCAGCCTCTGTAGGTAGCAGTGGTGTTGCATAACACAATAAGGCATGGAAGCGAGTTTCATACTGTGCAATTATAGAACCTCTCTACTCAATCTTCTGAAACTTATCACACTTACACAATCACAATCTCAAAGGCACATAATTCTCCAAGAAGACCCAATAGAACCTAACTAAGTCAATTGAGGCAACCCTACGGGTAAGCAATCAACGTACGCCCTCCACCACTGTTTTACATCTCCCAAAAGCTGAAGGGCCATAACTAACTCTGTGAGACTCAATAATACCCATAGCATGCAACCTCTCATGGTTTCTCATGATGAACTCATATGTGTCCTCCTCAGACTCACCAAAACACCGGAGGCTTCATGTTCAAAAAGTGATCCTCAATCTTTTACTCATCGCGTGTCATAGTTGTCCCACTAATAGGTCGGGGACCAAACTTTTGGAGCATGAGCCTGATCGATACGAGACACTGACATCACCATTGGATGAATTTCTGGAGTATGAAATGTGAGGGTCTGAGTATTTCCCCCTCTCACACGTGTCTAGGACCCACCCAGAGTAGTAGGATGTTGTAACATTTCGTAAATCCACAATAAGAGTGTTCATATGCCATTTTTTGTTATGTAAATCCATTCAGGATAACTTCACATTATAGATGTTCATTTTGAAGTCAAATCAAATAAGGGAGTTCGTAAAAGTTCTTAAATTTGTCTAAATCTGAGGTTGTTTTAACTTATTCCCATATTTTGGGTTGTTGTATTGGGAATCAGAGAAAATACAAAACATGAAAGTTGTAGATATTTGAAATACCTTTCGATCCATATATTGTGTAGCTCAATCGATGCTTTTTGCTAGAAGTTATACCCATTTTACCGAGAATCAGAGCCCTCATACGTCGTGCGAGCATCATGCTGAAAATGTATTTCGATCTAACTATCTAAGGAACATGCAATGGTGTGAGATGCACAAGAATAGTGTGACGCCCGGTCATAGCATGACTTATTTTGCTAGTTCCGAATGTTATAAGTTTAAAACCTCATTTTAACTCTTTCCCACTTCGTTTTGGACGAACTTTTGAAGTAAAATAACCCCAGAGACCTCTCTCAAGTCCTAAGTTAAGTTCCTAATCCATCTGTATAAATTTACACCAAATTCAATCTTGTTTCACACTAGTTCATCTTCTCAACCCCTATATTCTTGAAAACTCAAAGAATGAGAATAAGATGTGTGTGAGATTTCATCTAAAAGGTAAGACCTCTGATTTTTCTGATATTATTGAGGATTATTAGGCTATTTTAAAGTACATTATGGGATTAGGATCCAGAAATAATTCTTATGAGGTTCAAGAACATGTTCTAAGGCTTGGAAAAAGCCCTAGTTTTTGAATTAGTGAGAAAACTCGTAGAATTGAATAAAGTTTTAATATTTCTCATCTAAACTCACTGTAGAGTGATTGTTGAACCTTGGATATTCCGTTTTGTAGCATATTAGTGGTATTAGAGGTATGTCTCTTTTAAAAATCCTTTTTTACTATAAATATAATTTGTATGTCTCTTTTCGAACATACTCTCCAACTTTTAAAATGGTTTCTTTGAGAAGGTTTCATGTGTGTGAGGGATAAGCCCTCATGGAACCTTAGGTGTATTATACTATATATATATATATATATATATATATATATATATATATATATATATATATATATATATATATATAAGGAAGTTTTAAACATGATTTCGGAAGCTTGGATATTTCATATATTTTACCCTCTGAACGGGTTTCGTTGAAGTTAAAACTTATTTAATAACATGAACATGGTTCGTAAACCTATGAATGACTTGATGTACCCCTACTAACAGGATGATGAACATAATTCATAATGAACTATTCGACTTTCATGCCATGATTCGTGATTCGACTAATATGTCATGACTTATATTTGTTTATGTTTGGGCCTATATAGGCAAGTTGTGCTAGACTAGAGGACGATTATCCGTTATGGATCCTAACGTATCGTTGTTGAGTATTGTTGTGTCAGTCAAGATGACGATTGACCTGCGAGTTGTGTATCCCGGTACATCTATTGTTGTGCTAGTCCAGATGACGATTAGCCTCCGTGGAAAAATAGCCTCGGTGTATCTCTTGTTGTGTTAGTTCGATGGAAGATTAGCTTCCGAGAGATAAAGCCCTGGTGTATCAAATGATTCTTCATCCGTGAGTTGGCATGTGTTGACCTGTTGATTGCCTGTGACTGAATTATTGATGACCTTGAGTTCATGATTGAAAACACTTAATGTGAAAACGGTATAATAAATTTAAATTGATATATTTCTATGTTATTGACTTTTACTGGTGATTTTTACTAAGGTTGTAATCTTACTCCATCTTTTGGATTTCGAACTGTTTTGAAAGAACTTAAGGTAACGAGAATGACTTAAGAATTCAAAGTGATTATATCTTCATCATTGACTTATACTGGATGTTCATGAGATATTATCATTTGTTTTGAACGGTTTCTCATTATTATTTTTAATTACACTTATTACTTATATATTTTGCTATTAAGTACTATCCCGGAGATACTCACTCAGTACTTAGTACTTAGGCATACCATTGTTGTTTTTGATGGTATGTTAGGTAACGAAGAAGATCAGGTTCATGATACGCGTACATAGTAGGAGAACTTGCTGCTTTCCAGACTTATTGGTGAGCCAACATACTTGTTCGTGGGACACCTCTCTATCTTTATTTATTTATTTATTTATTTATTTTAGTTTTCGGGTTGCGTCCCTAAGTTAGGCACTTGATTTGGTTGTCATAGAAGATCCATAGATAGTGTCAGGTTGTGGATAGATATGGAGAGTCTCGTATGACTTATTGAGGTTTGCCACATTTATGACTAATTATTTACATTAGACTTCCGCTGATTTTATTTTTAAAGA
Organism: Przewalskia tangutica; assembly: GCA_029844215.1. Classification (NCBI taxonomy): domain Eukaryota; kingdom Viridiplantae; phylum Streptophyta; class Magnoliopsida; order Solanales; family Solanaceae; genus Przewalskia; species Przewalskia tangutica. Next base: position 54,394,073 of record CM056720.1, read on the forward strand.
GCTTAAATATTTATTGATTTTATAAGGTGCTTTCGGTGTTGTTCATAGCATTGGATGTCTGTTGCGTCCAGGGTGGATTTTGGGGCATGACAGATGTACGCCTGTTTGAGAAAATCCATCAAGAACACTCAATAACCTGACCAGTGTGTCCAACTTAACCAAAGTAGCAACGAATCCAGCCTAATCCTGGGCTGGGCCCATCTCCTCCTCAAGTAATTCGTCCTGAGGCTCAATATATGGCTCAGAGAACTCTGATCTAGCACGAGCCTGACGACTCTCTATGCTCTGCCCCAAATTGGCACCGCTCCTCTAGCTCTACCTCGTCCCTGAGCACGTCCCCTACCACGACCGAACACATTAGGTGTTGGTGCCTCCTCTCTCACTGTGTCAGCATAAGTCCTCACCATGTGTGAGAGAGTAGAAATAAGGTCAGATACCAACTTGATTCAACTTAGCACGAAAGGAATGAAGAAATTAAAATTTCCTACATGTCCCATAGTGTCACGACTGACCAAGCTCCATCGGTGCCCTACCTGGGCATCATTACTGGTATACATAAGAGATAATGAGCGGAACATACATAAACTTAACAGGAAATAAATAACAGGCTAGCCGATAAGGCCACCTTCCAAAATATACACGTAACCCAAAAGCGATTTACCTTTTTTCTTTACACAACCTAATCCACAAGATATGACTACAGACCTCTAAGAGTTTTTGACATAACAACTGTGACGGGACAGAGCCCCACCATAACCCTGAATGTACATAAATCTACAACCTCGTGAATCAGACCAAAATACAAAGCCTCCAAAATAATGGAGCTTTCCAACCAGCTGAACAGTGATCCTAAAAATGAGGATCAGCAAGTTACGCACCTCAACTGCGGCATGAACGCACCGGCCCGAGGTCGATTTAAATATGTATCAAGTATGTAAACCGAGCATCAGAATGAAATCATAATAGTCTAAAATAAAGCCGAGACATGTATGATAACCAAAATAACGATATTCAGGCTTAGCCAAGTGAAAGTAATGAAAGTCGGCTTACCTTTTAAAGACTATTTCAACACATGAACAATAGTCACACTGTGGCTACGACACAAGCCCTCAAATATCATCACATAGTCCGATGGGGTCTCAAGCCCACAAATATCAAAGTGTGCTGTGGAATCCCCATCATCGCCGACACGTAAGTGTAAAATATAACCACGTGACGCCTCGTGACATCCTACCTCATTTTCACAGACACACATATGCAATATATATATATATATATATATATATATATATATATATATATATATATATATATATATATATATATATATCTCATGCCCGTGGAATCCCTCATCTCGGGTACATGACTTCATGGAGAGCTAATCCATGGGGTAATAATCGTATATAACATGTCCGTGGAATCCCTCATCTCGGGTACATGTCTTCATGGGGAGCTAGTCCATGGAGTAATAATCGTATATAACATGGTCGCATGCCCCGGAATCCCTCATCGTATAAGCATGGCCATGGGGTAATAATAGCATCCGGGAATTTAACCCGCATCCTGGTTGCATGCCCCGGAATCCCTCATCGTATAAGCATGTCCAAGGATCAATCACAATGGAAGCATACCCGTGGAATCCTCCGTCACTGCCGGTACGTCCAAGTAAATTTACAACAAGACGGCCGACCCTCCAACTGAGAGTCACGACAGCGTAAAAATATAATACTTGCACTCAAGGGCTATCACAAGCAAGCATAGGCAAGTTCATAAAATCTTTAGACTTTCATATCACATAACAATCCGGGAATTTAACCCAAAGTACTACGTACTTTCATTCTTTTCAAAAGACTCTTTTTCATATAAAACCCCAAGATACTAACACCCGTAGTATCAAGGCATGTCTACATTTCAAACAAGTCACTACATTTTTTAGAAATACATTTCTAGGCTTCTAAATCAAGTGATCCTTACTTTAAAACTTTAAGCAATTGATACCTTTAAATCAAATTGTCGTTCTTTATTTCAAGTCATTTCTTTGTTTACATTACTAGAGAAAACCATTCTTTTAACCTTCCATAAAGTTGTTATAACCAACTTCTCATAAAGCCGTTATACTAACTTTATGCTTTAGAAACTAAGACATCTTTAACCTTTCATAAAGCCGTCATAACTAACTTTCCATAAAACCGTTATAACTCTTTATGTCTTAGACAAATTCATTCTTTTTATAACCAAGAGACTTACTTTCAAATCAAGTTACATAACTTTCAAAATACTTTAAGTCTCTTAACTTTAGAAATCTAGTTTCTTAACTTAGAATATCAAGTCTCTTAACTTAGAATAATAAAGTCTCTTAAACTTTTAAGAATTCAAGGTTCATAGTCTTAAAACTTCATAACGTAAACTCTTTAAATTAAGTAACATATATTTTTATGCGTTGTGAATAGGTTATACTTGTTTATAACGATCTTATTAAAGCAGCCATGATCTAGAAAATGTAATACAATTTTGTCTTATCTTAGTTTCTATGCAGATGGAGAATTCTACTCATTTTAATATAATTGATTGTCGATACATTTTCTTTTATTAACGTTGCAATGGCTTGTTCGATACTTATTCTCATTCGCAAGAAATTAGCAAAGTCCACTCGACTCCAAATACTTCCTAACGACTCTTACCAACATCCCCCATAAGACTTGGTAAGAACTTAGGATAACTTAGACATAACTTTTACATAGAGTAAATCAACATACATACCTCTTAAATTCTAAGAGTAGAAGGAATCATGAAATAACACCACATGTATATTTCATACATAGAATCATGCCAAAAGATGAAGAGGTTCACATACCTCGACGATTATCGACAAGTAGCAAAATGCTCCAAAGTACTTCAACCTTGATAGCTATTCCATCCCTTAAGTAGAATACGCCACTGTAGTACTTCAACCTATATTAATCATAACATGTCTATCAACTCCTCACTTTTTAACGTAGAATCATACTAAGTGTAAGTTCTCTTATTCTACGGAAAATCGGGCAGCACTTTCTTAGTTTCTACGTACTTTTTCACCTTTTTCAAGGCCCGAAAATCAATAACCAAACGCCACATTTAAGGCCCAACAATTCAGCAATACAAAGGGGATTACACGCCTAATAGGACGTGTAAAATTCTTCCCCACAGTTATACAAAACAGTCCACAAATCAGCACATAAAAAAACACAGTAATACAACAATAACGAGGGTAAAATGCGAGGCGTTTCAACACCTTTCCACACCCCTATTTCCTTAGGACTTTCATTAGCAACTACTACACTTAAACATGCATATTATGGGCTTAATTTCCAGCATTATACACGCCCAAAACAGTCCATAAAATGATACGACAACGTCTAACAGTTTTGGGCAGTTTTTCGGCTAAAACAACTACAATCCGATAACTCTTTCCTTAATCCATTTTATTCCAATTCGAGTTCCAACACTTCCATATATGACATACCAACTTATCAACAACCATATTACCTTATTTTAACATGCGACAAGTGTGGATAACAACAACCATATAACAAACGAAACCAAGGGCACAAAATTGCCTCAAATCGGCCAACAACATATCTACCTCATACACATCTTATTTTCCACTTCTTCCTTAACATAAGTTCATCTCTTAAACATAACAATAAGTAATATCCAATTACTGCGGAGGAAGAAGAATTATTACCTCATTTTGAGTCAAGAAATCGTCCAAAACAGCCCCTTAGCTTTTGGTCCGCAGTTTTCATTTCGTTCCACTTCTTCAAGATCCAATCACATATATGTGACCTCTATGAGTTTATACACAACTTCACTTTGTATTTCACTTCCAAAAAGTTGATAAAACTTAGGGTTTCACCCTCTCTATTCTCGACCAACACTTGATCTCGGGGGTTTAAGGGGTTATCCTTGCTTAGTATACCACTAGGGATCTTAGGCTTGAGTTTGAGGATTTATCATCAACTTTTGAAGGATTTTTGCTCTTGAAATGGGCCCTTGGCCGAATCTACATGGAAGAGGAAGAAAAAGATGAAATATTTTCTAAGTGTGGCTAAGTCTTGCAAGCCCTCTACCTTGCATATATAATATGTCCCTAAGTGTGGATGTTTGACAAGTGTATGACCTTATATGTAGCAAGACAAGTGGAGTGGGACCCACCTCCAAAATATCTTCCAAGACCAAGTCTTCCAAGACCAAGTCAATAGTCAAAGGGGTGTGTCACGTGTCACCCTCTCATTGGTCTAAAAATATTTTCATCCTCCAAAATATTCATAATATCGCAAAATATTGTGGGCCCCACAAAACCGTAAAATTTTCCCGTGGGCCCCACGTGACCAAATCCGAATTTAAAAATCCATAATTCTAATATATTCCAAAAGTCTCGAATACCAAATTTGAGAACCAAATTCCAATTAACAAACTTTTCCCTTCACAAGTTCCCGATATTTCTCTTAAGGAAAAGCGCATCTTCTATCGTTTCATGATTTAAACCTTAATGTCTTACGTACGTTCTCTGATTCATGTGTTGGAACTACGGGGTGTAACACATAGCCTCCTAAAGATAAGTATGAACGTCTCTCCACCGATCTGCGAAACTCTACTAGACATTTTTCTTATATTTAAGACCGTTTCATTCTAAGCTCTGATGCCAACTTTTCCACAAGCCCTTTTAGGGATTGTGATGGCACCTACACAATTATCTCTGATAGATAAACCATTCCCGAATCATTCTCATGATATAACATAATAAAAACGGAAGATAACATAATACTATATAATCCTTCTCAAATATAAAAGCGAAATAGACAAGCCTGAACAACAACTACATCCCCACGATCTAGTCTGTGAATACAAGAGCACTAATCAACTGATATAAGTCTGAACAGGGCAACCGGTGCCAAAATTGAATACATAATCTGAAAATATATGTCATGTCTCTCAAGTGCAATAAAAGACTGAAATATAGATAGAACACACAAGGGTATGCTGAAGAATAGCATCCTCATCCTGAAAGATGCACCAAGTATATCATGAGTACACAACGCGTGCTGAGACATCATGCCGACAACGCATGTAAGATACGTAAAAAGATATAAATACCAAGTTGATACCACTTATACTAGCAGTTCAATAATACAGGTATTGCCATATAATCCACAGAATGGTTCACATAATTCACATATTGCCTTATTCAAATAAGATTCCAGAATAACTTAAGTCATCCAGTGCGAGACAAGTTCAATGATTCAAGTAATCCAATTATCATTAGCAATTAAAATCCTTTCATATCTGAAATCCAACTAAGCCATGAATTCAATGCATATGTCAGGTACATTTATCATTCTGTATACAGTACGTCATGTTTCTATTATGATCGTATACCCATGGGGAACTCGCGGAGTCCATATAACCCTCTGGAATTACCCTCGAAGCTCAGCTCTTGGCTATAATAATAATTGTTGCAGGCGTGAAACCCAGATCCCCGCATATCATCATCATTATCTAAGTGTTGCCATAATATCATAGTGTTCTTACCTTTTTCGGTCCCTTAGACCCACAACATAATCATACCACTCTAATATCAATATCATCAGAAGCATGAGTGTATGAATGCAAATGGAAATATAAGGCAAAGATCATGATATAATGAGATACAACCAAGTATAGAGATGAATACCACATGCTTTCAAGAATAGATCAACATATAACCCACGTACAATCAGGACATCATATCAAAGCATGTGTGATGAATAAACACAATGATAATAAGTATGGCGACAAGCCTAATCAATCAGCAGTTGGAATAAGCTTAAGGTTGATTCCCCAAATCACCCATCATCGCTGTTCAAGATTGGTACACACTCAACCGTTCATCACAACCGTTTGAGAGGGACCCCTAATACCCCTCAATATTTATAACTAATTACGTACTTCATCAGATTCCAAGAAATTAAACCATAGCCTACCTCTGGGCCGAACATGAGCGCCAACAATCAAGCTTCAGAAATAGCTTTGCTCTTTCATTGCGCCTCGTGATAATCAAAGTCTATTCACGCATATACTATTCATTAATATAAGACTTACACAACAAACAAGGACATAATCCTTAATCAAATCAAAACTACAAACACCAATCCCGGGCCCACATTTCCAAGACTCAAACTTTATTACTCAAAAACCATCAATACCTACTAGGTAATCATATCCTTAAGTTAATTAGAAAACTATACTCATTTGGACCTTCAATTGAACAATATACGAAAAGCCCCAATTTGAAAACCCTAGAATTTCCCCCCAAATTAAAATAGGTTTCTATACTCAAATTAACCTCTAAAATATGATAATCTAGCATAATCCATCACTAATTCAGAATATTAAGATAATCTAATCCATAAAACTTCCATTAATCAATGATTTAACTCTCTTGTTCTCAAATGAACTTACAACTCATCTTCCTCAACTTATAAACATACTATGTCATCATTAAAGGACTTAGAAGCATATAATCAAACCATAAAAGAAGGAATTTCTTACCTCCAAAGATGAAATTGCTCTTAGACTTCTGAAAATGTTCTCTGGCGGCTCTAGGTTTGAGAATTTCTATTTTGGGAAATGAATTATGACCTAGGGAATTAAATAGGACACCTGAACCAGTGATTCTGCCCCAGCAGAATCGACCTCACTAGCACGGATTCACCGCCACAAAAATGACCTCACTGAGGCGGTGTCACTTGACACCTCTCCTCAGCGCCATAGCGATCCCGATATCGCAGAGGTGAAGTTGCCCCTGAAGATAAATCTTATATCAAGGCAGAAACTACACAATTCTCCCATCTCCCGCTTCTGCGAGCCAACCTCCCGCCAAGGCAGACGAGCAGGAGCGAACATAGCCGGTGACACGCATCATGAAAATAATACCATACTCCCATCAAACATCTGAAACACTCTCTGGACACCCCCAGACACAAACCGCATATAACGCCTAAGGTAAATAGTACTACAAACTCACTCGTACCCTCAGATTTCCTATTTATCCAAGCTAATATATACTTTCTAAAGAATTGTCTGAAATAACCAAAAATCCAAATATTATAAATAGGTGATAAAATACATCTGATTATCTCGAAAAGCAAACCAATGACTCGACTAAGTCATAAATGACCCACCAGAGCTATCAGAAGCATCGAAACCAGAAATGAATTCGTTTATTTGAAAGTCAACCTTAGTCGAACTATTTAACTCTAAGGTTCTAGTTTTGGGTTTTTCATCCGAAACTTATGTAACTGGACCTCGGGATTAGTGTTACCCATCCCCACGCATCACAAACTCCACGTAAAGGCTAAGAAAAAAGTAAAATAGGCAAATACGAGTCTTTAGCTAAAAATGACCAGACAGATCATTATAGAACCATCTGTAAAAACATGAATTTCCAAAAAAAAAATATAATTCCTTTAACTGTTGTGGGAGGGGATAATACTACTATAGCATCAATTTTAGCTTTTTCAATTTCTATCCCTTTAGCATTGATTTTATGTCCTAGAATAATTCCTTCAGTTACTATAAAATGATATATCTCCCAGTTAAGAATCAAGTTTGTCACTTCACATCTCTTAAGAACTAAGGTAAAGTAAAAAAGATAATATTCAAATGTTTTTCCAAAAAGTGTGAAATCATCCATCAAAATCTCTAGATATTTTTCAGTCATGTCAGAAAAATAGGTGACATACAACACTGAAATGTAGTAGGGGCGTTGCATAAATCAAATGGCATTCTCCTATAGGCATATGTTCCATGAGGACATGTGAAAGTTGTCTTATCCTGATCTTCGAGTGCAATTGATATTTAATTGTATCCTGAATAGCCATCAAGAAACAGTAAAAACCATATCCTGCAATTCTTTCCAACATTTGGTCAGAAAGGAAAATGATCTTTTTAGTGGCATCATTCAAACGTCTGTAATCAATACAAACTGTCCATCTTGTAATAGTTTTGGTAGGTATGATTTCATTTTTTATAACAATCATACATTCTTTATTTGGTACTACTTAAATCGGACTTAGCCAAGGACTGTCTGAAATGGGTAAATGATACCTTCCGCCATACAATCTCATTCTTCACCACTTCCTACATTGTTGGATTCAATATTCTTTGGAGTTGCACTATTGGCTTGTAGCTATCCTCCGTGAGGATTCTATGCGTACAAACGGTTGGACTAATTCTTTTGATATCTGATATAGTCCATCTCAAATCTCTTTTGTGTGCTTTCAGTACTTCAATTAATTTTTCTTCTTGTTCTGCAATCAAAGATTATGAGATAATAACTGGAAATAATTCATGCTCGAGATAAACATACTTTAAATGAGAAGGGAGAATTTTAAGTTTACTTTTTGTTTGAACTTCTTCTGATTGCATCTTCTCGTCCTTATAAGTTTTTTCTAGTATTTCAACTTCGTTCCTAATGGCGAGATCATCATCTTGTAGGGTTTCACAAACATCTTTATATAGAATCTAGAATTAATTTATCATCTTTTAATTCATCTGCAAGATCACTAATCATGCCAATTGTAAAGCATGAAGATGATGTCTCATCTCCTGAAAATCTTAGCATCGTTTGCATATCAAATATGACTTTTTATTAAGATTAGTTGTCCTTGATGGACATCTATTATAGCAAGAAACGGTCTGCCCAAAATTATTGGTTCTTCAGGACATTCCTCCATTTCAAGTACTAAGAAATCAACACGAAAAACAAATGTATCTACTCTTACAAGAACATTTTCAATGATTCCCTTAGGCTTCTTAGTACTTTGATCTGCAAACTGAAGAAAAATACTTGTGTTTTTTATTTCACCAAGATTTAATTGATGCTCCAGGATCGCAAAGTGATTTTTCAATAAATACTCCTCTCAAAGTACACTGCCTGGGTCACCAAACTTTTGTGATATTTTATTTTGAAGTATACCACTACATTTTTCAGAAACTTCTTCCAATTTCCTTTTTTTTGATAAAATTTCTTTCAAGAACATAGCATACGAAGGCATTTGTAATAAAGCATCAGTGAAAGGTATATTAATGTGAATTTGCTTCAAAATATCCAAAAAAATTGCAAATTGATTATCAAGTTTCTCTCTTTTCATTTTTTTTTTTTTTTTTTTTTTTGTGGAAAAGGAATTGTCACGGGAGAGGAGTCATATTTTCAATATTTTTTTCTTTTCTTTTTCTTATAACGATTCAGAGGGTGGTTCAATATTCTTACCCTTGTCTACCTCTTGTTCTAGCTGATTCCTTTAATGTTCATATGTATATGGTTCATCAAGGTTCTTACCTTACCTTAACGCGATGGCCTTAAGATGCTATTTTGGATTTTTCTCTGTGTTGCTTGGTAAGGAACCTTAAAACTTTTCTGATACAAGAGTTGTCAATTGCCTTGTCTGAATTTTCAGATTCTTTTGGGCTGAATCTCGAACCTTATAGGTTTCATCATTGACTTTAATGTAGTTGTATAAAAAGGTTTCAAAATCTGAATGAACTTGTTGAGGCCTTTGTTTGTAAGCTGATAAGATCTGAAATTTGATTGTCCATGATTTTGATTCTGAAATCCTGGTGGAACCTATGCTTGTTGCTTTTGGAAGCTTTGAGAATTTTCGGCACCATTTGGATTGCTCTACTGAAAGCCTGGATGTTTTTGTGCCAATGGACCACCAAAAGTGTACTGTTTGTATCCAATGGCATTGACCTGTTCATCATTCTGAATGTTTGCTTGGAATTCGTGGTTTTGATAATTTTCTCCACACGTCACAAGCCATAGACTTGCTTTCATGTTGTGTATTCAAACTTTTGTGCCAAAGAAGCAATTTGTTGAGTTAGTGTATTTAATGCTTCTTCATTCATCATTTTCAATGCTTCTTCCGTGATTAGATAGCTATTGTTTGTAGCTGCATCTATCACATTTCTAGAGGAAGGTTTTAACACGTGATAAAAAAATATATAACTGCATATGTTCAGAAATGTCATGATGTGGACATTTTCTTAGCATTATTTTTAATCTTTCCCAAGCCTAATAAATAAACCGACTCAGTGTCAGTTTGCAGGAGAAAATATTTATTTAAATTTTTGAGTCATCTGGTCCCATGTGGAAATAGACCCTTGAGGAAGACTTCACAATAATGTCTTGGCATCTCCTTTTAATGAAAACAGAAATAGCCTTAACTTGATTGCTTCAGGAGATACTCTGTTATATTTTGCAGTTTCAACTAGTTCTAAGAAATCAATCAAATGACTATGTGGATCACCGATGAAGATACAATATTGTTGAATTGTTTTAATCAGGCCTGTAGTGATTTCAAAATTGTTGGCTGCCACTGGACACTAGATATACAATTGAAATGGTCTGGTATGGTCTAGAGTAATCCCTTAGGGCTCGTTTGGTACGTCGCAACTGAATTATATATTTTTATATTGGACTGTATTGTATTGTAATGGATTGATATAATGGACGGTATTAGAGTATTAATATATAATGGAATGTATTTTTTTAGTACAGTCCAAGGGAGACACATCTACTAGATGTGTCTCAAAAATGGCAATTGCAATGATATCTTATTTTTAGAAATAAATCTGATCCGACCAAACGCCCAAAAATCAGATTATTTTATCCAACGTCTCACCAAAGATTATGTTTGCTTGTCTTGGTTCCACTTCATCAAACTGATCTTCTATATGGACTGGTGGTGGGATCTCTGGTGGGTTGATGTCATCTCCTAATTGGTACTCCATTTTGTCACAAGTTGTACTTTGAGAGAATGTTTGTTCTCTCCTACGAAATCGGGAAGATCTTTCAATTTTAGGGTCGTAATTGACTAGATCCTTTGTAGAAGAGCGGGTCAAACTATCTGAAATTTTATAAGTAAAATAAATTAAAATTAGTTCATAAAGTAGTAAAAGTTGTGGCATCAAAGTGTAGTTACAAGGAAATGAGAATGTAACAACAATAACATGTCACGACCCGAACCTGGGCCCGTGACTGATGCCTTACCCCGGGCACCCTAGTGATACAACATCGAGTGTCAATGAACATAAAACATATACATGAAACAAATGAAGTACAAAACAGTAATCTGAGGAAAACTTGTCTTTCGGCATATATATAAATAACAACTTTTACAAATGAACAGTTAAATCCTTTTTACAAACCCTGCCCACAACAGATTTTCTGCACTTAAGAAATGATATGACAATGATATGACGGGGCCCGCCAAACCCCGAATGTAAATACCTACAACGACAGTGGTATACTAAGATAAGCCTCCTGAGAAGCGGAGCTTTCCCAACGAACCGTGACCACTAAGAGCGAGGATCAACGATCGGGTGTACTTTACTGCGGCGTAACGCGGCCCGAGAAGTCGATCTGAGTGCAGAGTATGCGCGAAAAATACTATAAATGAAATCATAGTAGTCTATATAAAGCGGGAGACATGTATGATAACCAAACTACGATTCCTGATAAATAAGCGATCATATCAAGTCGGGGACTCGCGCCGAAGTCATCACTCAAATACATAAATATGGGTCTCACGCCCACAACATCAATCATGCCTGGAATACCTTTCCACCGCCATGCGATCGATGATAGAAAAGCACCAGGAACACATGAACAACAGTCCCACTGCCCAAATAAAACGATGCAGGGTAAATGCGAAGGCATAGCCGACTACTAACACCAGCGATTAACAGTCGTAAATCGAATCATGATATCTGCCTGGCCGTCACATGATCAAAGCGGTCACTCGCGCAATATCAAATGTGCGTGTCTAGCCCCAGAACTCCCGCGACTCGCATAGGCCAATCTCATAGCCGCGTGAGGTATAACCCGCATCGAGGTAGCTACTCCCGTAAATCACGGACTCGCGATCCGCGTAGCCACATGCACCGCATGACCATAAAGGCGCGCTAACTCGGAACTCGTAGCTCGCGCATAGCCCCAGACCCGCGTGAGGTATTCTCGAATCATGGTCCCGCATCACTTTGAGTCTACCCGCGTCGGAGGCGGCTTAACCCGGAAACACGGTGAGTGGTATAATACCAACATAACGGTTTATCGTTTAAACATCATAAGCACAATCGAGGAAAATCCCTTTACACAAACATCACGAATCACTAACACACGTAGCGTCCTAATATGATTACTTATCAAATCAACACGAAGGTATTACAAGGCTATCACAAACCAACACAATCGATTATACACACAAGGTACATTCTATTGTATGATTAACAAGATCGAGTATCTATTCTCAAAGTACTTCATACATCATCTTTTAAAAGATACGTTACGTTTACAAAAGTCACACTGATACCAGTAGTATATGAAAACTAGAGTGATTATCTTTTGAAGTAAAGCAAAACACTTCTCTTTGTAAAATCAAGTAACAACATTATTTCTCAAACGTCGAGTTTGCCTAATTTCAAATGTTCACGTTTCTTACTTTAGAAAGGTTTAAGTAGTTCATAGTCTTATTCATTTAAGAATATAATTCTCTTTTAAACTATCTCAGAAACATAAGCCTTATATGTGAGTAGGATATTCTTGTTTATAACAATCTTATTACAATGACCGTGATCTAGGAAATATCATTTTGTCTCATCTTAGCTTCTATGCGGATGGAAGTTTCTCTGGTTTTAATAATACTTAATCTGTCAAAACATTTCCTTTTATTAACTGCGGTGGTTTGTCGATACATTCGATTTCCAAATCGGTAAAACATTCTTAAGCCGTTATACCTAACTTCCCATAAAGCTAGTATAACTCTTAAGTTTTCAAAACCAAGTATTACTTCTTCTTTCAAATGATTCAAAAATCTTTTGAAAAACTTCAAGTTCTTTATTAACACATAACAAGCGATTATAGTTCAAATCGCTACCTTTTAAAAACCACAAGTATTTTCTTACCAACATAAAGTCATATAACCAACTTCCCATAAAGCGTTATAACACTTTATGTTTTAAACCAATCAAATACATTTAGCACGTATCGTCTACCGTACTACATAGTTCACACATATCATGCTAGAAGAGATAGGAAGAGGTTCACATACCTCGCGACGAGTATCGACTAATAGCAAAACGCTCCAAGTACTTCGAACCGTCGGCTACTCCTTAGCCAGTAGATCGGGTGTTGTGAACAAATAAATTTCGGCCAAGCCTAATTCTCAAGTTCAAATTTTCTACGTACGTCCTTACGTACATACTCTGGAAATACGGGGTATAACATAACAAATATGTTAGAATCTGAAAATGAACAAAGTAAATTGGTTTGCTGAGTCGATTAGATGAACAATCTATCCTTAAGATAATATTGCCCCGTATATACCTTTAAACGGTATATTGGTAACTTATCTCCCAAGATAAAACAACAATCAAACAAATGAACAAAGGATACTCAAGTGTTCGCTTAGAAAAAAAGATCTTAGAGTGTTTGAAGATTGCAAGAGAGGAAAAATATATTCTGAAAATGTGTGTAAGATGTGTTTTGCAAATGAGCCCAAGACTCCATTTTATAGTGTGGAGAAGATGACCTTCCACATAGCCAAGTAATGGCCAATAAAGACCATATAATGGCCTTGAATGTGGATTTATAATTCAGCCAAATAATGGCTGAATTCATGAGCCAAATAATAGAGAATTAATGCTCCAAAGTCAGCCCAAAAATCAGTTTTCGTTCTTCTCCAACGGTCTGAAACATCTGCAGCGCCGCGACCGCAGGATGCAGCGCCGCGCTGAAACCGTAAAGTTTCGGCGCCGCGGCGTTTTCGAACTCGTTCATCTTTTACACATTGTACACGTCTTCCTTTTCGTTTACCAACGCGAAACCATTGTCATTTGGCCAATAACCATCTATTATCTTACGTCTCAAACAATTCGTATACGTACCAATATATCTTTCATTAAGGAAATTACAATCCTTGGCACTTTATATGCACGTGTGTGGAAATCATATTTCCGACGTGCGGGACCCCAATTGTTCGAGTCATAATTAATAGGATTAACTTTATTTAACGTTTAGTAAATTTCCAACAATCCCCTCTTGGAAGAGATTTTGGCGCACGCACATGGTGTCTTTCTAGCAATCATTCGGCGGATCGATGATGCATCTGGAGAGGTAGTTGTAGCTTTGAACCTTCCATAGTAGAATACCCTAGGACATATTTACTGCGCGATGAAGGTGATGTCTTGAACCGTCAGTGTTTAATATATGCCAAGACAATGGTACCAACACAACATCTTTCCTTACTCTATCTTTCTTATGTTTTTGTCCATCGTGGGTCGTGGATACATTTGGATTCTTAAGTGCTTTCATTTGAGGCGGTCTGTCCTTGCACTTAAATAGGTGGTCTCCTACAAGGTATCCTGCAATATCCCGCTACACAAGCGTTAGGAACCATTAAAAGTTTCCCCAACCTAACCTCAATTGTTGAGGATCATTAAAGGTTTGGAAACTTATCATTTACCCCTCTACAGGTTGCACTTTATGTCTATCACGGGAACAGTCTTGGATTATGTTTCTTAAGAAGAAATCATTATCTGAAGTGCTCTTGCTTCCACCGAAGCGCTCAACTGAACCTTTACAGTTTAGTTTTCCCATTGAACCTTATTCCTGGGATCTCCAGTATGTAAGGTTGGGTGTCCACTATATTGGTTCTTTATTGATTGGGTTGTAAGCCAATTCCCTAACAGCGATACATCGATCTGGTCATTCCGCCGTCGAGGATCTGCGATATTTTCCTTAGATTTTACGTAAATCAATGGAAATAACACCCAAGGTGATCAGCTGCCTAACAGACTCATGTCTCCGTCGAATATGACGAGACTTGCCGTTGTACATGAAACTTCGTGCCCTTCCTAGAGCCGACTGACTATCGCAGTGGATCATTACAGAAGACACGGGTTTATCCCAACATGGGACATCCTCTAGAAAACCATGAAGCCACTCAGCTTCTTCTTCCGTTTTGTCTAAAACGATAAATTTAGACTTCATCGTGGATCGGGCAATAAGTGTTTGTCTAGAGGATTTTCAAGACACAGTTCTACCACCGATTGTAAAAATGTATCCACTGGTGGACTTGATGTCTTCGCTATCACATATCCAGTTTGCATCACTGTACCCCTCTAGTACAGCTAGATATCTCGAATAGTGTAACCCGAATTTTATTATGAACTTCAGGAACCGTAGTACCCTATTCAACGCTTTCCAGTGATCCTCACTTGAATTTCGGATAAACCTAGCCAATTTATTGACTGCATAAGCGATATCTGGTCGACTACAATTTGTGACATACATCAAACTCTCAATCACTTGTTCGTATCGCTCCTGGCGTACGGGTACACCAAGATGTTTGTCAATCTTTTGACTTCTATCCAATGGTGTCGTTACTAGTGAACTGTCGAACATCTCAAATTTCTTCAGCACATCTTCGATGTAGTGAGATTGAGACAAGACCAGTCCATTAGATGTCTTAGAGATCTTGATCCCTAAGATGACATCTGCGACACCCATATCTTTCATGTCGAAACATTGTTTTAACATGTTCTTAGTCTCTAGGATTATCCTAGGACTGCTACCAGTAATCAACAAGTCGTCTACATAAATGCATATCATGACGAACGAATCGGCATTTCCTTTCATGTAAACACATTTGTCACATTTATCCTGGAACCACATACCCCTCGGGTTGGTCCATATATATATATTCTTCCAAATCACCATTTAGGAAGGCAGTCTTGACATCCATTTGATGTATTTCAAGATCCCACGAAGAGGCGATAGCTATGAACATATGTATGGATGTCATTCTGGACACCGGAGCGTAGGTGTCGAAGTAATCAAGGCCCTCATTTTGGCGATAGCCCTTGACTACCAACCTAGCCTTGTACTTGTCGATAGATTCATCTGCCTTTAACTTTCGTTTAAGGATCCACTTATAACCCAAATGATTGTGTCCCGGAGGAAGTTTAGCCAACTCCTAGGTGTGGTTGTGTAGGATGGACTCTATCTCACTTTCTAAAGCTTCCTTCCAGAGCAGTGCTTCTGGAGTTTACAATACTTCGGCGATTGTCCGTGGTGTGTCCGGAACCAAATAAGCTTCAAAGTCTGGACCGAAAAACTTGTCCTTCCAGGCCCTTTTGCTTCGCCTTGGTTCCATCTCTGAATCTTCCAAGTCCTGAAAATGCGGAATCTTTGGATTCTGATAATCGACCAACGAATTCACTAGATCTGAACCATTTGGATCTAGGTAGTCATCGACTCCTAGATCCTCAGAGGTTTGCTCATAACTTCGTTTGCAAGAGGTTATGTTGTTTTCCTTATTTGAAAACGTGTCTTCAAAGAACCACGCATTACTTGATTCCATGATCGTACCTTCATAAATGTCTGGTACATCCGACTTATGCACTAGGAAGCGATAAGCACTACTGTTATTGGCATATCCGATGAATATGCAATCCACAGTCTTAGATCCAATCTTGACCTGCTTTGACATAGGTACTTCGGCCAGACAACCCATACCTTCAAATATTTGTAGGTAGGTTTCTTTCCTTTCCATAGTTCATATGGAGTCTTATCATTACCTTTGTGTGGGACTCTATTAAGAATTTTATTTGCGGTAAGGACAGTTTCTCCCCACATGTGTTGGGGAAGGCTGAAATTGATGAGTAAGGCATTCATCATTTCCTTTAGTGTTCGGTTCTTGCATTCAGCCACACCGTTTGATTGAGGTGAGTAAGGAGTCATCGTTTGATGAACTATACCCGATTGGGTACAAAATTCTTCAAAAGGCGCTACATATTCTCCCCCTCTATCGCTACAGATTATTTTAATCCGTCCGCTTAGTTGGTTCTCAACTTCAGCTTTGTAACGTTTGAATGCTTCAAAGGCTTTATCTTTACTTTTTAGTAAGTAAAGGTAACATAACCTTGTGTCATTATCTATGAAAGTCGCAAAGTACTTGTTCCCCCCTCTAGTTTGAGCAAACTTCAAATCACATATATCAGTGTGTATGAGTTCTAGAGGAGCGGTTTCCCTTTCGACGGATCTATTACAATTAAGATAAGTGATATAATAATATATTAAGATTCTTCAACTATCCCAACAACAAAAGATTACTCCATGGAGTGGAGTATTTCCATCACAAAATATAGAAAAGAAAAAAACTCTAATAATTAAAATACTAAAATAAGTTAGAATAAAGAGAGAGAAACCAAGATATGTTTCTTCCCGATGGAATTGATGTCTTCTTACAAATTTTGTCATCTTACTTATAGATAGGGATGGCAATTGGGGCAGGGCTAAAGGTGTCAACCGGTCCGGGTTAATCGGACTGGTCGACCCGGTAAGAAACCCGAACCGGTAGATTTAACAGGTTGAAGGTTAGTTTGACCCCCAACCCGCACGGGGAATGGATCGATTGGAACCGGTAACGAAAACTGGTAACGTTACCGGTTAACCGATCCGGTAACGTAATAAAGAAAATTAAAAGGGTTGTTTCCCAACCATAATATTACCGTTGCGGCCTGGGGGTAGGGGGTCAAAGGTCAGTGGATCGTTGATCTTTTTTTTATTATTATTTATTAATTAAATTTTTACCCTTTAAAAAATCTATAAATACTCTATATTCTTATCATTTTTATCACATAATTATTTCTACAATTCTCTCAATTCTCATACTCTCTTAATTCTATCTATTATCAATTCTCAAGTTATTATTATTATTATTATTAGTTTTCAAAGTAGCAAGACGCAAGACTTCGAGCTTCGACTTTCAATTGAATTCTGAATCCTGAAGTTTGGTACACTCGTTTCATTATCTAATTATTTTATTAAATTTTCATATTTATTTGTTGATTATTTAAATTAAATTTTAAATTAATTTTTTTTTATAATGGATATGATAAAGAGATCAATGGGTAAAGGTAAATCTATTTCAAGGGGTAAAAAATCTAAAGGCTCTTCATCATCTAATCAAAATATAGATTATGATCAAATGCAAGAAGATTTTGAAATAGAAGATAATGAATATGATAATATTCATATAGATAATATTGTTGAAACTGAAACTCCTACACCTACTAGTGTGTCTTCGGTCAATGTTAGTACCACTAGTGGTAGACCTCCTTTACCAGAAGTAATGAGTAGGAGAAAAATGAGTAAAGTGTGGAACTTTTATGATAGAATTGGGGACACTGATTGAGCTAAATGTAATATTTGTAGGAAACTTATAAACATAAGAGAGGGGGTGGTGACGGGGGTCGGGCACTATAGGTAGGCATTTATTGAAAGATCATCTGACACACTGGGGTTCTATCTCTGATTTAGAAGCCGGTCAACAACAACTTAATCCATTAACAGGGGGCTTGTTAAATACGATCCAAAGAAGGATTGCATTGAATTAGCAAAAATAATTGTCGGAGGTTGTTTACCTTTTTCTTTTACTTCTTCTTCATATTTAATTACATATATTCAAAGAGTATATAATTCTTTATTGAAAGGTGTTACTCATACTACTTGTAGAGCCGATATTTTTAGAATTTATATTAGGTATGTTATTTATTTACAATATTTGTTCGCTGACTGTTACACCACATAATTTCAGGGCAATAAAATGAGAACGTAAGTTAGGATATAAGATTTGAATGTTGGAAGGAAAGTGGATTTACATTTTCTATATGAAATAATTTTGGATACAATAAATGTGACGACGAGAAGTAGTACTAGTAATTGAATTCTTTCCAATAGAGTGTGGGCAGAAAAGGACGAAAGTTGGCGGTCGGGACGAAAAATGCGGGGCCAGCGGTCTTGGGCTGCGACACCAGTGCGAACTTCGAACAACGGCGATCTTCGCGACACGCATGATGCCATTCTGCAGGACCGCGGTGCCGATGCGGGAATTTCCAATCTGAAATAGAATTGACAAGTGGACAAGTGGGTCTACATGGGTCCCCTCAACTTGTGCTACAACCACCATTTAGATACAAGTCTTGAAAGAATTTAGCTCACAAATATCTTCAAAATCTTTTCTCTCTACCTTCTCCTACAAGGTTTACGAAACCCTTAGCAAGTGAAGAACAAGTTAACTTATTTTCCAAGATCAAGCCCCTTAATTAAGTTCTAAGCAAAGTTGTTACTCCAAAACAGTGGGTCACGGTTTGGCTTAAAAATTGTCTTGAAACCCTAAGCTTGGAGATGAACTTTTTGGAAGATAAACAAAAAAGCAAGATAGGTGCAAGCTTGTAGAGGATACGTGTGTGTTATTGTAACGTGAAGGATTGGTGCAAACACAGTGCAATGGCCGAGAACTTAGGGACGGTTTTGGCTAAGCAAGGTAAGGGTTCTTCTTCTTATAAAGTTATTGGAAGTTAAATGATGTTATAGTTAAGGGATGAACATGTATTAAGAAGGATTGGAAGTAAGAAAACGCATATGGTTATTGTTGGTTATTGTTGTTGTTATCGTCACTTGTTGCATGTTTAATGTGGTAAATTGCTAATGTATGCCCTAAAGGAATAAGGGTATAGAATGGTGTAGAAAGGCTTCACATTCTACCCTCGTTGTTGTAGGAATATGGACTGTTTTAGTGGACTATTTTTACATGGATTAAGAGGCCGGATTAACATAAGAAGTAGGTGTGTGAATCACCTTGGTTGCTGTTTTGAAATACCCTTAATTAGTACTTGGTTATTTGACGTTATTGGTCTTGTTTGTAAGTTGTGGATGTATGTATAAATAGGGGAAGTGCAGCCAAAATGAAATTCCTAATGATATGTGTTATGAGAAGTACCTTGGTTTTTCTAAAATGAAAGTTCATTTTAAAGATTTTATTGAGAGTCAAAAGATGATTTAAAATTTTATATGGTTGCTTATGATAGCTATTTGTGCACAATCCCTTATACGTTCGTGTCCTTCATTAGAGGGCTGAGCAGTATATATATAATTACATGGACATGTATCCGTGATGCGAGTATAAATACTCATGACAATATATAATTCCATGGACATACATCTGTGATGCGAGTATAGATACTCATGACAGTATATATAATTCCATGGACATTTATCCGTGATGCGAGTATAGATACTCATGACAGTATATAATTTCATGGACGTGTAACCATGATGCGGGTATAGATACCCATGATAGTATATGATTATATGGACATACATTTAGGATTTTGATATGACACTCATGTTAAAAATATACAGTTGACTCTATTTTATATGACACAGTTGGATCTGGTATTTTGATTATCATACTTGTCCATGTCATTTTTTGTCCATTTATAATCTTATTTACAGTACCTTATGTTTACATACTTGGTACAATGTTGTACTGACCCCCTTCTCCGGGTGGGTGCGTTCATGCCCGCAGGTGTAGGTACTCAGTTTGGTGATCCGCGAGCTTAGGATCATTGCTCGACTTTAGGATAGCTCCGTTGTTAGGACTTATCATTTTGGTATAGATCTTGATTATAGGATTATGTAAATTCAGGGGTACGGCGGGGCCTTGTCCTGTCACATTTCCTTATCAAACTCTTAGAGGTCTGTAGTCATATGTGGGTTGGACGTGTGTACAGTTGTAGCTCGTTTTGGATTTGTGCATATAATGGCAGCCTTGTCGGCTTGCCTATTTTATTATATGAGTTGTTATGACGATTCAGGGGAAAGGATCCCTTTATTATGTGATTATGAGTTTTCCTTAGCTTCTGTTGATTATATGTGATGTGTGGGCAGAAGGGTGCCCAGGTAGGGCACCAGTCGCGGCCCGTCGGTTCGGGGCGTGACACTAACCTTCCATGCCTAGTTAGTTTTACTTCAGACATTGGGCATGTTGTAAACGGTGTTGACACCCAATTTTGACCCTTTCTCCCATTAAATAATCAATAAATTAAACCAGTTCTTTAACACCGCAAAATAATTTTTATAATAATAATACGCAATAATAAAATATTAATACATGCATAAATAAGCAATTTAATAATGACGTCACATTTATAAAAGCATTAAGCACTCCTTAAGTATCATATCCACATTTGTCAATTTAATAATCAAAACAATTTATAAATAATTTAAACCCCAATTTTTTTTATTTCCCATATTAAATTAAAACCCCTAATATTAAGACATTTAAACTGCTACCCAAATAAATAAAATTATCCAAAAACCAACCTACTATAATTAAAATTAGCCCAAATACACCCTTCCCTTTTATTTTCAGACAACCCAAAACATTTTCACCTCTCCATTGACTAGCGACCAGGCCAACTCAAAGCGATTCTTTAAATCTATTCATCTTCCCTTCCAAATAAACAAATACAAATAACCCTGAGCCTAAAAAACCTTAGTCGCTGCCTCCATCATCTATAACCAAATTTTACCAAATTCGCCCAAGAATCACAATCAAAGTACACCAAAATTGAAATCTAAACTTACCAAAAATAAGTTACTTTCAAAATCGCACAATAAATACCCAAAATCAATACCGAAACCACAATAAAATCCCCAGAATAAGCTTGCCATATTAAAACTTACCTAAAAATTTCATCCCAAAATTGAACCAAATCAACACTTATTTTGGTAAAAATCACTCGAAAATCAATACCAAATTCGCCCAAAAATCAGTACGAAAATCGCACCAGTAGCTTACCCAAATTAGAACCCATAGTATGGCTATAAAAAAGAATCAATCTATCGTCAGGCATCCTTGACGTCAATCGAGGCACGATTTTGACTTTTAGCGATTAATAACGATCGGTAAACGATCCGAGCCCTTTTTACCGTCAATACACTTTCGAACAACAGTCAAGCAAGTCTAGGAATAAATTATCTAAAAGCAAAAAGACAAAGCATCAGTTCCCTTCGATTGCATAGCAACCCAAACTCCGAGTGGATCGATGATTTGATACGCTGCCTCGGTTCGCTGTCCGGAGAAGGTAAATTTATTACTCTTCTAGTCTTAGATTGCGTTCGATATTATGTGTGAAATCTATGTTTCATATTACGGCTTAGGTGTATTAATTTGATTGTTGAATCTGTTTAGTTAATATTAATCGCTATTAATGTTTGTGACAGTGATTGTTAATGCATTTTACTAGCATTTTTTATGTGATTGAACTTTGAGTGTGGTTAGATCTTAAGGAGCGTGTCTTAAAGGTTTCAATTTGGTACAGTGGTTCAATGTTAGCCTTAACTGAAAATGGATCGAATAGGTTAGCATTTGGATCTAAGACTGTGAAGTCAATGTTCCTTAAAGATTCAAAGTAATATATGACATGTACAGAGCTTGATAACTATTCAGCTAATAATATGCCCGTGGCTTGAATCAGAGTAATATTGGTGGATTTAATGTTATTATCTATCATTAGCCTTATATTCTATTCACACTGGTCGACTCTGCTGTATTTTTTGGCTAGTCTGTTCTGATCGAATACATCAGTATCACGTCCTCTGTTATCTTATTTGTTTTAGCCTATCCAACTTAGCCTGGGTTTTAAATATGTCAAGGGATATCCTAGTCTACTACAATATGTGTACTATATTAAAATGTGGTTTGTTGCCGAATGAGTTAGCCCAGGGACATCCATTCGTTTTTATCTGTCTAACTGTTAAAGTATATATATGATAGCAGGTAGCAATCTCTAAGTCAATCATATCAGTTTGTTGGTTTGTCTAAACATATAAATGTCCTATAGTAGCAATACACCGATCCTTGAATGTTCTTCTGTTTGTCAAGAGTAGGTTTACCAGTGTCCCTGTTTATTTTTCTTTAAGTTGGTTATGCGTCTATCCCTACTTGCTTAAATGTCAACTGCCCCTACTATACGATATGATAACCATCAATCTCCTTATTATTATTTCTGATCTACTGAGGATATCGGTGTTAGCACTCTGTTTCGGTATGAAGTC
Source organism: Przewalskia tangutica (assembly GCA_029844215.1). Lineage (NCBI taxonomy): Eukaryota > Viridiplantae > Streptophyta > Magnoliopsida > Solanales > Solanaceae > Przewalskia > Przewalskia tangutica. The sequence continues at coordinate 54,417,060 of CM056720.1, forward strand.
GACTGTGTCGCATTACCCATTGAATGTGGTTTATCTACGTGTTGGTTCAATTGTTGGTAAAAAATGTGCTTGGAATGTATGTTTGAAATATCATGTCATGTTCGCTTAAATACTCTAGTAAGGTCATGCATCTAGGCTCTCTGATAAGCAGAAATAGGTCTGAAAATGCATTCGGCTTACCTTCTGTTATTTTCTGATTTTATCATAATCATGGACATGCACGTTTAAATATGGATTTAATGTGTTAAATCTTATGCCTAATATTCGTTTGTTATTTGGTAAACTTTGTAGGACAGTAACTAATCCTTATTGTTTTTTTTTACATGAAATGCATCGGAGCAAAAATGAAGAGTCTCAATACGAGACTCATCACGAGCTACAACAAATGAAGGCCCGCATGTTATACCCCGTATTTCCAGAGTATGTACGTAAGGGCGTACGTACGAAAGTTAAGCCTTAAAGTTTAGGCATGGGACGTTTTTGGGCCTGACTCGCACGAAGAATCGTTTCAGGCGAAAAGTTTTACAAGACTCGCGTAGGGTAAATTCGGCTATGTCATTTCTAATTTTTGCGGATTTTTCCGAGAGGCGAAACATTTTGGACCAACGAGAGGCGACACTTGTCACCTCTCATTGATGGATGTGAGGCGGCAATAGGGCCGAATGGAGTGGCTATTTTGTCATGGAGTTGGTAGGATATTTTGTGTGATAGTTGGATAAAGTACACTTGCCCTAATCTTGACCTTACACGTGCCTTGCACTTGGCATTATCTTGGCCATTGGTTGGCATTTGCTTGACCTATACATACCCCCCTTAAGATGAAGAGTTCGTCATCCACAAAGCAAACTTTCCAAGTCTAAAATCCCTCCTCTCCCTTGAGCATTTTCGTCCAACACCTCTCTCCCCTCTAGCCTAAGTGGCTTGGCGAGAGCCTCACCTCTAAAGAAAGCCCTGGCCGAAATCTACCCCCTCCCTTGGTAGAAAAGTTGTCTTCCAAATTTAAGTTACTATTCCTAAATACCCTAGCCCAAATCTCTTAGTACTTAGTAGAAGTTGTGAAGAACTTCTAAGGGTTCTTGGAGCTATCGGAGCGTACAAATTAGGAGCTACACCTTGCTCAGGAGCGACTTTTAACTTGGATAATTTTTGGGCTTATCGAGGTAAATAAACTTACCATACATTGTAATTAGAGAATACATCTTGTAGAAGTATAGGAATAAGTATAAATACTTAGAAGGATATTACAAAATAGAATTGAAGTTATCACGATGAAGGGTTTAAAGAAGAATAATTGAACTATACTTACATGAATTTGTTTTCACGATGGACTTGAGTAGCTTGCGGGTAGGGAAGTCTTGCGATTTTCCATAGAATAGAGAACCCTCTGCTTAGAACTGTTTACAGAATAGTCTAGACGTTGATAGACGTATTTGACTATTATAGGCTGATTCTCTGCGCACGACATATTCGACTTGGCAGGTGATTTTCGCCGAGAAGGTATGTGATTCTTCCTATACTCTTGAGCATGATATTTTAAATATATATATATAGTACGGTAGACGTACGTGTGTTAACTGAATAATAACTACGGCAATGTCTTTTGACTTAAGCCTGAATAATACTTACGGCAATGTCTTTTGACTTAAGCCTGAATAATACTTACGGCAATGTCTCGTGACTTAAGCCTGAATAATAAGGATCTTAAAGCATTTCAAAAGAATACTGAATCATTTTTAACAGAAGAGAAATGTTTGGTTTTTAAACGATAAGCTTAAGAGTTATACTAGCTTTATGGGAAGTCAGGTATAACAACTTAAGAATGATAAAAGGAACTGTTTACTTATTTGTTTATAAAAACCTTGTATTGATTTCTGTAAGGTGTAGTAAGATTGTTTGAAAAGTAGACATAATATGATGTTATGTGTGTTAGTGTCTTGTAACGTTGGTATAAGAGAGTATTCTTGTTGTGCTTATGTTGTTTAACGATAAGCTGTTGTGTTAATATAATATCACTCACCTCTTGACATGATACCGGGGGTTAAGCTGCCCTCCGATGCGGGGTAGACTCGGTGATGCAGGACCATGATTCGAGAATACCTCATGCGGGTCCAGGGGACCTATGCGGAGCTACGAGAGTTCCAGGTTAGTGTGCGGGGTTATACCTCATGCGGTCTATGTGGCCATGCGGACTACGAGTCCAGGACGATGCCGATGAGTAGCTACCCTCGATGCGGGGTTATACCCTATGCGGGCCTATGTGAGTGGCCTATGCGGACTACGAGAGTCCAGGATTAGGCTTGCATAGTGATACTACGGGCGATTGGCCTGCCCGATAATTCGCGACCTAGAAAAGACACATTACTGTTTACCTATTGTTTCTCTTGTTTATGATGTGTATGTGCGGTTATATTAGTTGTTTAAATGCGTATTTATAAAAATTGGTTTTAAAATGATATGATTTCATTTAAGTACTTTCTGATTTCACATACTTAGTACTGTTGCAGGCCTCCTTGAGTGCGTTCATCTGCGGTAAGGCGGCAGTGCTAGATCCACATCCTTAGGATCTTTGCTTTGGTGTCGGGAGCTCAATCTTCTAGGAGGCTCTCTTTTTGGGTATGATCTCACTGTATTGTAGATAGTTTTTGTACATTCGGGGTATGGCGGGCCCTGTCCCGCCATAGTTGTTCTTCCTTAGAAGTGCAGCTCTGTATTATGCAGTTGGGATATGAAAACTTGGGTTATATATATATATGCGAAAGCGACTTTTCTCATATAAAGCGTGTCTCGATTTTCATGGATTCATATCTTGTTTTATATTTCAGCGATTTTCTACGATGTATGGCCTTGTGTGCGGGTAAGACACGATCCACGGGCCGAGCAGTCGTGACAAAAGTGGTATCGAGCGATTAATCCTCGGAAAGTGTCTCTGAACCGTATCTAGTAGAGTCTTGATTATCGGTGTGTTGTGCACCACGCAATGTCGAGGCTATAGGATATTTAGGATTAGTTTCCATTCTTCTCACTCTGAGATCGTGCTTTAGAAATTTGTGTTATAAGTTGGACCCCTAACGTATTCCTTTTATGCTTGATTATGCCTCGCGTAAAGCGACCGGGCCCGAGAAGGTCAAAGCGGCCAGAGGCGCTAGTGGGACACCTAGAGTCACGAGGGCTCGGCCCGATCTATGCAGGAGCGGCGAGTTCTCGGCGCCGCCCGACCCCGAGAGGTTTAGGCGCGGCGATGGGCGATGAGACCACGATACCTCGCCTCAGTCCGCGGCTGGAAGCGGATGACATAGATTCTGAAGAGATGGCGATTCTTGGCGGGATCGTGGCGAACATGAGGCAGTGAATCTGGCGATTCGATTCCGGCCCGGTGCACCGTGGTTCACGGCGACGATTTGAGGCTACGGGATTTCTGAGTTGTAGCCGCCGAGTTCTACGGTCGGCGGAGGATGATCCGCGGGAGTTCATCCGTCGATTCTGAGAGGATCGTCACGGGTGATCAGCGTCGGACCAGTCTGTGACGCCGGTTCGCGGCTCGTGATCTGCGATCGATTGGTTTGATTCGTGGGAGTTATCGGGAGAGCACGCGTCCCAACTACTGGGGCGAGTTCTGAGGCTTTCCTCGCTCACTTTGCCTCCGCGGATGAGAGGGCACGCCGACAAATTTTTATTCTTGAGACGAGAGGGCCTTGCAGTTAGGGAGTACAATGTCGAGTTTGATTCATTGGCTCGATATGTCCCGGCGTTGGTAGCGAATATGGAGGATAGGGTGCAGCTACGTCGCGGGCTAGATGATTATATGGCCGAGTCTTGTGCGGGTGTTTCTCTTGGCCGGGTATGGGACATTACCGCGTGCGAGCTCATGCGCGGATGCGAGGCGTAAGCGAAGCGAGTTGATAAACGCAGCGAGAAGACCGGGGCAGCGGGGTCTTTTGGTGGCTATCGTGGTGGCGGCCTCGGCGGTCGAATTTGCACCATAGCGGCTCGAGCACTCTGCGTCCTCGGGCCCGGGGATATTCGAGCGGACGGGCCCGAGGACTTGACGTCGAGCGGCGAAGTGCGGCGTCGGGACCACCCCGCCGGTGTGGCCGTCACGGTAGATCCCCGGAATTGTGGTGCTGCTACGGGAGTTTATTCTGATTGTGGCAGCGAGGTCACTTTGCGGCTTGTCAGGCGAGGCGATCTTGATGGTAAGTCGGCCTACGAGTTCTTTCTGATCTTCTTCGTCTCCTACGATTACTCGCCGGAGGCAAGGTACTCATGGGCGGCCAGTCGCGGCGAGTCGTGGCGGGTCGATTCTGCGGTCCTCGAGAACGCATTTATAACTTGTCCACCGGCGGATCGGGAGGCCTCACTGATGTAAATCACGGTACCTTATCGGTTCTGGATTTGATGTGTATGCCTTGATAGATTCGGGTTCTACTCTGTCTATATATCTCCCTTATTGCTAGTAGGATAGGGATAGAGCACGAGTCCATGAACCGCTTTCGAGGTAGCTACGCCATGGGTGATTCGGTGGTAGCTCGGCGGGTATATAGGGCTTGTCGGTGACCATTCTGATCGTCGGACCTGGCGGACTTGATAGAGTTGGATATGGCCCGATTCGGCGTGATCATGAGTATGGATTGGCTAGCTTCTTGCTACGCCAATGTAGCTGCGAGGAGAAGTAATGCAGTTCCGATTTCACGAGGCCGGTTGTTGAGTGGGAGAACCTTTGTATCGGCAGGGTAGGTTTATTTCCTACCTCGAGGCTAGGAAGATAGTGCGAGAAGTACATCTACCATCTCGTTCGGGTGTTTGTAATCGAGGCTGCGGTGCGATTTTGATCGATTCGATGGTCGAGAGTTCCCGGGCGTGTTTCGCGACCTCCGGGTATCCCTCTTGAGAGGAGATAGAGTTTTGTATCGATGTCTTTGCGGACACTCGGCTATTTCCATTCCGCCATACGTCTGAGAATGCTTTGCCGAGTTGAGAGAGTTGAAGGATCGGCTTAGAGATTTGTTGGAGAAAGGGCTTCATCGGCCTAGTGTTTCCCGCGAGGCCCGGTATTGTTCGTGAAGAAGAAGGGCGGGGCCAGCTGCGCATGTGTGTTGATTCTGAGCGGTGAACAAGGTGACCATTAAACGAATACCCCTTCCGAGATTGATGATTTGTTCGACGATTGCGAGTGCGAATGTTTCTCAAGATTGATCTGCGATCGGGCTATCATCAGTGCAGTCGAGAGGCGGATGTCCTAGGGTGCATTTCGGACGTGATGGCATTATGAGTTTGGTCATGTCTTTTGGGTTGACGATACTCGGCGGTATTCATGGATTTGATGAACCGAGTGTTCAAACCATTTTTGAACACGCGTTTGTGATAGTGTTCATCGATGATATCTTGGTTTATTCGCTCGAGCGAGGAGCATGCGGAGCGTTGAGGCTGTCTTGTGATTCTCGGGACTAGCGATTATCGCCAAGTTTTCCAAATGTGAGTTTTGGTTAGCGGTGGCTTTTCTTGGGCATATTGTGGGGTGATGGTATTGGTGGATCGACGAATCGAAGCGATCGAGGACTTGGCCTGAACCTACTACTCGGCGAGGTTCGCGATTTTACGGGCCTTGCGAGTTATTATCGGTTCGTAGAAGTTTGCTTCTATCTACGCACCGTTGACTAGGCCGACTCGGAAGCGGCTAAATTTGATGGTGATGCTTGTGGCGAGTTTCCGATTCTTGAAGGAGATCGGCAGCCCCGTTCTTACTCTTCCGAGAGGTCGAGCGGTTATGTCGTGTATTGTGATCGTCGAGCATCGGGTTGGGATGTGTGTTGATGCGGCGAGGCAAGGTTATAGCGTATGCATCCCGGTGAAGAAACACGAGAGAACTACCCCAGCGTGATTTGAGTTAGCGCGGTGATTCGCGCCTTGAAGATCTGGAGGCCTATTTGTATGGGGTTCGTGTGGATATTTATACGACCACGAGAGCCTCGGTATATCTTCGGCAGGAGTGAACTTACGGCGAGAGGCGGTGGTTAGAGTTGCTTAAGGATTACAATGTTGATATCTGTACCACGGGAAGGCGATGTTGTGGCGAATGCTCTTGAGTCGTAGGTCGATGGGAGCCTATCGGATGTGCGGCAGAGAGGAGGACATGGTTCGTGATTTGCATCGATTAGCGAGCCTTGGTGTCCGTTTGATTGATTACGATAGCGATGGGGTTGAGTCAGTGAGGTTGCGAGTCTTCCATCGTCGAGAGGTGAAGAGGCGATTCGAGATCGATTTTGACACGTTATCGTGATCTGCTCTTCGTGAGGAAGGGTCCTTTTGGTAGCACGATGGGGTGCTAAGGTTTGAGCGGAGTTGTGTGTTCGGATGTTTGAGACTTGGCGGAGTTCTTGGGAAGCACGCGGTAGCGTTACTCTATCCGTCGAAGTGCGACCAAGATGTACCGCGACCTTAGATACGTGTATTGGTGGGATGGCTTGAAGAGGGCGTTGCGAGTTCGTAGCTCGATGCGTGTTGTCGGCGGTGAAGGTAAAGCACGAGGCACGGTGGTTTGTTGCGACGATAGAGATCCCGACACGGAAGTGGGAGGTGATCAGCATGGACTTCATCACGGGATTACCTCGCGCTCATGAGGCATGATTCTATATGGGTTATCGTCGACGGTGTGAAATCAGCCCACTTTATTCCGTCGGGCGACTTTTTGGTGAGGATTATGCGGACTTTACATCAGAGATCGTCGGTGCGTGAGTCCCTATTTCGATCATATCATCTGAGAGGAGCGATTTACCTAACTTACGGAGGTCTTTCCGAGAAGGGTTTGGGACGCAGTGAGCACGTCTTGCATTCCATCCACAGAGCAGACGGGCCGGCGCCTTATCCGGACTGCGAGGATATCTGCGAGCTTTGTGTTATTGACCGAGGTAAATTGGGAGGATCATTTGCCTCTAGTTGAGTTTGCGTATAATATGCTTCCACTCCAGTATTCGGATGGCGCCTTATGAGGCCTTGTATGAGAGGAAGTGCGGATCGCCGATAGGCTGGTTCGATGTGGCGAGTGCGATTAGTAGGACGATTTGGTGCGGCGACGATGGATAAGGTGAAGCTTATCCGGAGAGGTTCTTGGCGACTCGAGTCGGCAAGTCATATCGAGATCATCGTCGTCGGCATGCGAGTTCGAGGTTGATGATTGGGTTTTCTTAAAGTGTCACCCATGAAGGGTGTGATGAGATTCGGAAGAAAGAAACTCGGCCCGAGTACATTGGGCGTATCAGATGTCCGCAGGTAGGCAAGGTTGCCTATGAGTTGAATCTGCCGTCCGTCTGGAAGCGGTGCGTCCGGTGTTTCATGTTTCTATCTTTGAGGAGATGTATCGGGGATCCATCTAGGTACACCCGTTGGCGATGTCGGTGGCCGAGGGTTATCGTATGTGGAGATTCCCATGCGATGTCGATCGTCGAGTTAGCGTCTGCGGACCAAGGGCGTGGCTTAGTCAAGTCTTGTGGCGGAGCGAGCTCGGGAGGAGATGGCGTGGGAAGGCGAGGAGGACATGAGGCAGAAGTATCCTCACCTATTCCCCACACCTCCAGGTAATTCACTTTCCTACTTGTAAATTTTAAATTATCGTTTATGCCTAAGTGTTATTTTGTGACCGTGTGTGGCATTTGCAAAATGTTTAAGTTATAAGGAACCTTATCGTTAACTGTCTTGGGAAGGAACATTCGGGGCGAATGTTTCTAAGGAGGGGAGAATGTTATACCAGTATTTCCGGGTATATGCGTGGGCGTGCGTCTGAAAGTTAAACCTTAAAGTTTAGGCATGAGGCGTTTTTTTGGCACAACTCACACGAAAGAATCGTTTCCCGAAACATTTTACAAGACTCGCGTAGGGTAAATTCGGCTATGTCATTTCTAATTTTTGCGGATTTTTCAGAGAGCGAAACATTTTGGACCAGCGAGAGGCGACACTTGTCACCTCTCATTGATGGATGTGAGGCGGCAATAGGGCCGAATGGGTGGCTATTTTGTCATGGAGTTGGTAGGATATTTTGTGTGATAGTTGGATAAGGTACACTTGCCTAATCTTGACCTTACACTTGCCTTGCACTTGGCATCATCTTGGCCGTTGGTTGGCCTTTGCTTGACCTATAAATACCCCCAAGATGAAGAGTTCTTCATCCACAAAGCAAACTTTCAAGTCTAAAATCCTCCTCTCCCTTGAGCATTTTTCGTCAACACCCTCTCCCCTACAGCCTAAGTGGCTTGGCGAGAACCTCCCCATACAGAAAGCCCTGGAAATCTACCCCCTCCGGTAGAAAAGTTGTCTTCCAAATTTAAGTTACTATTCTAAAATACCCTAGCCCAAATCCCTTAGTACTTAGTAGAAGTTGTGAAGAACTTCTAAGGGTTCTTGGAGCTATCGGCGTACAAATTAGGAGCTAAACCTTGCTCGGGAGCGACTTTTAACTTGGATAATTTTGGGCTTATCGAGGTAAATAAACTTACCATACATTGTAATTAGAGAATACATCTTTGTAGAAGTATAGGAATAAGTATAAATACTTAGAAGGATATTACAAAATAGAATTGAGCTGTTATCACGATGAAGGGTTTAAAGAAGAATAATTGAACTATACTTACATGGGATTTGTTTTCATGATGACTTAAGTAGCTTGTGGGTAGGAAGTCTTTGCCCAATTTTCCATAGAATAGAACCCTGCCTTGAAGTTTCTGAGAATAGTCTAGGCGTTGATAGGCGTATTTGACTATTATAAAGTGATTCTCTGCGCGACATATTCGACTTGGCGGTGGTTTTTTAGAGAAGGTATGTGATTCTTCCTATACTCTTGAGCATGATATTTTAAATATATATATATAATGCGGTAGGCGTGCGTGTGTTAGCGAATAATAACTACGGCAATGTCTTTTGACTTAAGCTGAATAATACTTACGACAATGTCTTTTGACTTAAGCTGAATAATACTTACAGCGATGTCTCGTGACTTAAGCACGAATAATAAGGATCTTAAAGCATTTCAAAAGAATCTTTGAATCATTTTTAACGGAAGAGAAATGTTTGGTTTTAAGCGATAAGCTTAAGAGTTATACTAGCTTTATGGGAAGTCGGTATAACAACTTAAGAATGATAAAAGGCTGTTTACTTATTTGTTTATAAAAACCTTGTATTGATTTCTGTAAGGTGTAATAGATTGTTTGAAAAGTAGACATAATATGATGTTATGTGTGTTAGTGTCTTATAGCGTTGGTATAAGAGAGTATTCTTGTTGTGCTTATGTTGTTTAACGATAATTTGTTGTGTTAATATAATATCACTCGCCTCTTGACATGATAAGGGGTTAAGGCGCCTCCGTCGCGGGGTAGACTCGAGTGATGCAGGACGTGATTCGAGAATACCTCATGCGGGTCCGGGGACTATGCGAACTCTGAGTTCCGGTTAGTGTGCGGGGTTATACCTCATGCGATGCATGTGGCCATGCGGACTGAGTCGGGGCGATGCCGATGGTAGCTACCTCGATGCGGGGTTATACCACATGCGGGCTATGTGAGTGGCCTATGCGGACTACGAGAGTCGAGTTAGGCTTGCTTCTTTTTTGGTATGATCTCTGTACTTGTGTGTAGATAGTTTTGTACATTCGAGGTATGGCGGAACAACCACTATAATTTACTTCCTTAGAGGTATGTGCTCTACATTATGCAGTTGGGATGTAGCTATGAAACTTGGGTTATATATATATATCTGGCGACTTTTCTCATATAAGCGTGTCTCGATTTTCATGGATTCATATCTTGTTTTATATTTCCGCTGATTTTCTCGATGTATATTTGCTTGGGTGCGGGTAAGGCACGATCCACCGGGAGCAGGCAGTCGTGACACCGCGTATGCATCTATATCAGTATATGTCATTCCAACCACGTTGAAATTACGCCGTTCCTTGAGTCACTATTATTGATCCTTTCCCCGTTTATGTGTTGTAAACTATTTGTCTAACATTACATTAGTAGGACACCTACTTTAAGTCACTATTAGAAAATAGTTTGCTATTACAATTTCTTCCAGTTAAGTTAATTATTTTAGGCTAACCGTGCGTTGTTTAAGTTATATTAAATCCTTAATAACCTCGCTCGTAACCGTTCATGTAGCTAGGATATTATATTCTAATCAATTTTCTCATAAATTCTCTTATTACGTTCGTATAGGGAAAATCATTTGGGCAGCTTAACATGCTAGGCCTATTTTAAAACATGCATTTATCTTTAACATAATAATAAACCTAGGTTTGAGCAGAATGCGCGCCGTAGGCGAATCTTAGAGAGATGTCGACCCGCTTCCTGCAGATAGATAAAGAACACGCATTCATATAGGAAAATTCATTTAGACACATGCTAGGCCTATTTTTAAAAACATGCGTTTATCTTTAACATAATAATAACTAGGTTTTGCAGTTGAGATAGCGCGCGTTGTGAAATCTTGAGGATGTCAACCCTTCTACAGTTTAGTAAAAACCATACGAGAATACCGCGTAGTTTTGCGGACCATTTAAATGGAGTTAATGTTGACTTGAATTAGTTAGAGACTCAGTGAACCGCTTTAGCACTTTAGCATTTAAGCACTTTTTATCACCTATTTTTGCATTTTATTTTATTTCTAACGAGTAGCAAGATTCGTTGAAATAATGTCATGATCAAAAAGGTGCGGCGACATGTGACTCATTGGGATAATCAGATTCTTGACCATAGCAAACTTAGGTTTATTATTGCTTGGCTTTATTTGCTTTTATTTGTTTTAAATGCCTTAAAATTGTTTGCTTTAATTTGGTATGCTTAACTGCTTTAATTGATACTTTCTTTTTACTACTTTTCTTAAGCGGCATTAGTTAATACTTCTTCCACTCTGGAAATTCACACTATCACACACTACACTCGATGGTGTGCTTCGCGCACCCGTAAATTTCTTTCAAATACCCAAATTTTAGGAGAGTTGGCGCATGCGCGGAGTAAGATCGGTTAAATGCGGTCAGCTGCGTAGCATACCGCTCGAGTTGTCCGCTCGGGAACCTTGCGTCTAGTAAAGCCAAATCTTAGTAAATTTAAGATAGAGCTATGCCACCTTCACTTTAAGGCATGCATGCATTTACCTTAGGTGGTACAATCCTTGGTATTGACACCACAATTAGGAAAACACCAAAATTGGTCAACGGGTTTCGTGTCCCAAATGACCAAAATCAGCATATTATGTGTTGCACGATCATTATAAATGGATCCAAGCCAAAGAATTCATATCCCATTAATAAAGTACAGATAAATAATATATTACAAGTCTGACTTTTAAAGCATACGCATTGAAAAAAACTCTGACGAAGCAATGCCGCGTGGAGGTAGAAGGTCCACGGGTCATGAACTTCTTTTCCTGGAGAAGAAGCAATGACGGTATCTGGGAATAAGGGCAACAAAGGCTGGAACTCTTCCTGCCAAAAACAAGGGACCTACTTGACATGCCAAGTTGGGAAATGCAAATTTATTTTTTTCGCATTTGTATTATTACTCCTGTAATATGACTATAAGCAGAATTTAGTGTTAGGTTTATTATTTCAATAATTTCTCAACCAAAACATCTCATTCCAATGGCTTGGACTTATTTATCATAATTTTGCATCTCTGACGTTTAGGCATACCTCTGACATAAAAAGGCCCCATATATATTAGGAACCACTTTTGATGTGATGTGTTATGTTTGCTATGCAATAATTACATGTTTTATACTAACACGGTTCACTGCATTTTAATGGATTTATCACTTTGCCCAAGGTCGATTTGTATTTGACTAAGCAATGGCATAGCATCAGCATTTCACAAGATCAAAGGCAAGGAACGAAGACATGATTGATTCAGGGGCACCTGAGCAAACTAACTTGGGACCTATCTTTATTCCTATAGACGAACTAGAGGTTTCAGAAAAGGGGCACATTACATATTATTAATGAGATTAATATATTTATGACTTTTACAATTACTGAATTATTATTTGATTATTTGTATTATTCATTAATGTGCATCCCTTGAGCTAACATTGTCGTTGATAGTGTGAGATATTAATGATAGAGTGTAGTTCTTAAAGTAGTCTCGACTGATGATCATTGAGAATGAGATATCAATGATATATTATAAGTCGACATGTGGTTTGCATCACATTCTTAGAGAATGCAGTATGTCTCACTTACTACTAGTAATAGTTGCTAGTGATGGACACATGGATACTCTTAGAGGATATTGGCATGCCCCGCTGATAAACTATTTGTTATACATATCTAGAGTATTATCAGCATGTGGGAGATAAAGGTCCTTTGACTTGAGGTCAATACGCACCTGGTTTGTAGAGTAATGTACTTTGATCCTGTCCTAAGCTTAAATTCCTTATAGGATAAGACATGGCTTGAATCGGGTACATTGCGATACAGACTAAGGTGGTAGTTGAGCCAAGAATATGATTCATTCCTCGATTAAATATTCAAGAGAACACTCAGCTTCTTACTGATATTAGGTCGACCAAGTCTTTGGCCAATGCAAGAGACATATTTGAGATATGATCTAGTTGCCGACTAATATAGATGAGATAAAATGATCAAGTCATTTGGATAGACACTTCGCAAATTCTAAGCTTGATCGAGTGTGTTGTGAATGAAAGGAATTTATCATCCCACATAGAGGTTATGTTTACTAAGAGTCTTGTAAACGTACTTCACATATTGAGTTCGTCATATGGCGCAGTCTAGGAGTTCCGTGTGAACCTTAATTTGATTATGTGTCGATGTGTGAAGGCCTAAAGGGTCACACTAAGTCGATTGCCTTTTCAGTCTAAGGGTATATTGAGAGAGTATAAAATATTCGATTTACAATCGAGATATTTTAATCAATAATAAATTATGAGATAAATTCCATTTGATGGAAATTAATTAATTAAGTCAAAATTAGATTTTGAATTTAATTAAAATTAAAACGTGCTGAAACTTTAAAATAAAGGAAGCGTGTGTGATTGCCTCGGTGACCCGGTGTTGGTACAACGATGGGCCGATTCGGTAGCGGCAACTTCGATTTTGGGACAGGTTTTTAAGCCTAATCTCTGTCTGATTTGAAATCTAATCTCCCCTATATATTCAGCACTTAACCTCATAATTTGGATAGCAGAATTCTTACTGAATTGTTGGTTGAATTCTTACTAGAATCATAAAATAAATTCTTACTTTCTGAACTTAGAGTTCATGGATTAAAATACTCTCAAACCTCTGCCAAGATTTCCTGGCTTTCCTGACAGAGGAGTATACCAAGCGAAGGCTTGCACCCGAGGAGACAATTGCGTGCGCACCTTTTAGTAGAGACTTAAGAATATCAACTGTAAGTTTGTTTTTTTATGTCTTTACAGGTTTCAATTATAACGTAATCATACCAGAGACGAAATTATTGGGGCAAGTAAGTTAATAAATTTTAAACTTTCGCTGTGTCTTACTTGTGTGTTTTAAATCCTATAAAAACCCTACACATAATTCAAATTTGCTATAATGAAGATAAAATACTTGATTCAAGATAAAACCAAATTATTCAGTCCTATCCAAATATTAGGCAGTGCTTTTTTCAAAGGAAGAGACAGGACTGACTTCCAAAATAAAGAAGATTTATAACATTTGTGTTTATTTTTTTAGAATGGTAAAGTTCTTTCGTTTCTTGTTTTCTCATGTGGTGGCTGGTGGGAAAGCTTATGGCAACTATTGCCTTGGATACCCAAAGATGAAGCAGTTCCCAAGCAACAAACCAACATCAACAACCCATATGTACTAATCACAGGATTAATTTGTGCACGTATCAGCTTTGGTCCATATACTCGGCTAACAATGCAAGAAAGTATAAAATTTGCAATAATTTATATATTGTTGCTAAAAAATGTAAATGACAACAAATTTAATATGTTGTTGTGAAATTTTTTTGCATCGGAGGTTATTGTAACGGCATGCAATAATTTTTGTTGTTGCGAAAAATACTTTTGACAACAACATCCGACAACAAAAAATATTATTGGCAAATGCCTTTCTTCTTGTAGTGTGGTAACACGGTGTAAAATTCATTTATAAGAGAAACTCATATATCACTTGGCCGGCGGGGTCTCCGCCCCAAAATTATCATTTTTCTTTTATTGGTTTCTAATATTAATGTATGTATTAAAACCAATCTTATCAGTGAGAGCTGTAGACTAGCGGTAGAGAGCTCCTTTCAAAAGTTCTTTCTTAGTGAGAGCTTGCGTGTTCGAATCCAATGAGAAGCGAAAGACTTTTTTTAAACACAAAATCAGATTTGGCCCAAGTCTCAAATAGTCGCCCCCTCTTTAAACAAAAAATAAACTCTTTTGGCCTCAAGTCCCAACCAGTAGGCCCCCTCCCTCTTTAAACAAAAAAACAAACAGTCATTGGGTTTCAAAAAACAAAAAGCATTAAAAACACCACAAATACAATCCAAAAAAAAAAGTTCCCCCATTAATTATTGTAGAAATTTCAATTTTCAAGTAACGATTTTTTTGGTAAGTTATTGTTTTGAGAATTTTTTGCTTTAGTTATTCCAATTCACCGTTAACATGAATTGATTGCATCAATGTTTATTCTATTTTGCTTAAGATTTCAAATTTCTCAAATCTCAATATTATATTAATTTAGGGTTTTTTTAAAAAAAAGAATTGAATATTTAAGATATATTTGTTGAATTTTCACCATTAACATGATTTTTATCTATATTATCTTTTTATTCCTTAGGGTTTCATTCGTTTTAATCTAAAACCAAACCCTTTTGATTTTCCCCCTAAAATTCTCTTTCTTTTTCTTTTTCTTTCAAAATAACTAGAGATAGCAGTGGATCCTGGACCCGGTCCGGATCCGATGTATCCAGAACCGTTTTATAGGATATGGATATTCAAATATTGGATCCGACGGATCCGGATCGGACCCGGATCGAACCCGAATCCGTTTATGATGGATCAGATATGGATCTGGATCTTGTCTTTGAGATCCGTATCCGGTCCAGATTCAATCCGTGGATCCATTTTTTTATTAAATACATTATACATCTGTTTTACATGTATTTTTTATTGCGTTTTGTATGGATTTTTTAGGATCTATGCTACCTGTATTTGTTCACTATTGTTCGTGCATAATGTCTAATTTATATATAAAATTATAACATTCATTGAATTTCAAAGCAGAATAAACTGGTGCAAAAGATCTCAAAATCTAACATAAGATGAGTACTTGAACTTATACATAACTGCCAAATTATTTTAGAAAGACATAAAATTCAAATTTGAATACATCAAACTAAGTTAACATAAACTAATTGTTGTTTTTCTCGTAGGATTCAACCATTACAATTCCATACTGTCAATTGGAAACTTTGATTCAATCTGAATGCACTGGAAAATTCAAGCAATTTTTTTTACATGTGGATCCAGATTCAATCCGTGGATCCGATGGATCTGAATTTGAATCTGATTTTTATGGACCCGATGGATATGGATCCGGATATGAATACAGGTATGAAAAATAGATCTGGATCTAGTAAGATCCGGTCCAGATCCTATCCGTTGCCATCCCTAAAAACAACCTTCTTCAATTTAATCAATTTATCATTACATTAAATTTACGGTTAAACTCTTCACAACTTATCAATGTCGAAGCCAAGCCGCCGTCTATAGGCGAAGGGGCGGCAGCGAAGGCCTATGCCACAGTAAGCAAAAAGGTAATGCCATCTGTCCTTTTGCACCTCATCCGCCGTCTCCAAGAAAATAAAAACTGGTTAGCAGACTCCAGAATTGTGTTTAGCTTTAGATTTTACATTACTTTTATTGGTAAAGATCTTTTTGAATTTTTTTCACAACTGATAAGTTGAGCTCATTGAATGATGAGGACTGAAGACTCATTGAAAGAATCTTGAAAGAAAACTACAAATGAAAGAGGACACAAGATCAAATATTTTAGATTTGGATGGGGATGATTTATATCAAGAATTGAATATCATGTAACATATTCTACCACATGAAGCAAAAATAACTAGTGCAATAATGAACTTTTTGAAAAGAATGAATTGTTTTCCCAATTCATTCATTGCATATAAGATATTGTTGATTATTTCGGTGACCATTGCATCGGTAGAGAGAAGTTTTTCTAGATTGAAGTTGTTGAAATCTTGTTTGAGATCAACCATGACGCAGACAAGATTGAATGCATTATGTTTGATTTCAATTGAGAGTGAATTTCTAGACATTCTTAATTATGAAGGGTTGCTTGATGACTTTGTAGATAAAAATGTAAGGAGATCAATTTTCTATGCCTAATGTAATGATAGTTTTTCTTTTAAATTTTTCATGTAATGACATTAATGTATATCTTTCGTAGCATTATTGTACTGAACTTGAAAATATTAAATCGGATATAGTATTTAGTATACATTTATTTGACGTTTTGATCAATAATTTTTTTAATATTGATTAATTAGTTAATTTTAATTTTTAATGTGAATAAAAAAGAGTCTCTTTTTGTTTCTCACACCGGGCCCTTAAAAGTATAGGAACGGCCTTGCCGATTACACTCTTGGGTGGGGGCTGTATAATAGCCGGGTCGGGCAAGTCAATGAACGGAATGGGTAATTGCAAGTGATTTGGGTATTTTAGCCTAATTTGGGGGTTTACATCCGAATAGGAGTATGGTGGATATAAACTTTGTAGACTACAGAGATATATTTGTTCACAATCACTAATATAGGGTAAAATTAGCTATTAAAATAAAATAGAGAGGTATATTTGATCATTTTCCCTAATAATAATGCATCCAAAAAAGAGGTAACTAAAAACTCTCTCTAGGCGCACAATAGTATTGATTCAATATTGGTTTGGCAAGGTGCACGTTAGGGTGAGCTTTTAACCCGCGCCACCCGTCAAAATGGTGAGTAGAAGGTCAAACAAGAAAGTAATACTACTAGATCCAAAGGTGGTAGACGTTGAAATGACGAGTAGAAGGCAAAAGAAGAAAGTAATACTACTAGATCCAAAGGTTGTAGAATATAGCAAGATCAATCCAGACACAAGGAAAGTTAGCGTGTTGAATGCATGGCCGATACAATATCATTAGGGAGATCCACTTCGTGCGGAGTGATAACCCTTCACCTTCCAACAACATCCTTCACCTTTTGATACAATATCAAACGCGGAAAGGAAATAACAAGGAATTAAAGATAGATAGAGATTGAAACAAGAAAGATATCAATTGAAAATTAGATAGCCAAACCTTTAATTGAGCATGCAAACAAGCACTAAATTTCTTAACGAGACCTCAAGAGAATTGCAAGCAATCTCAAACAATTCTCCTGTTTAAACAAGGATTAACATAGCTTCATTAAGAACACCTTGGTATCTAAATGATGAGTATAAATTATTCATGTATTTTTATAACTAATAATATAATATTTTCATAAATTACATAAATATTATATTCAATTCCCACATATTTCTAACAAATTTGCAAGAAGAAGAATACCGGATAACAATAGACAACAAGAAGGAAGAGTAGAGAAAGAATAATGAATTAAAGGAAAGATGACACAAGAGCAAACACTTTGAAGATTCCACTTGAAGATGCACGTAGGAAAATACTTAAAGATGCACCTACACCTTAGCTTTGGTGAATCTTGAATTCAATTGGAAGATGCATTTCCACCTCATCTTAGATATATCTACACCTCATCTCTTCAATTCAATTTGAAGATGCATTTCCACCTCATCTTAGATACATCCACACCTCATCCTATATGCCTTTAGACTTCACTTTTAAAATACTACTACACCTCATCTTAGATGCATTTAGACTTTCATGTCTAGTGATGCCAATAGGGCGAATTAGGACCGAATAAGTTTTGGCTATTGATTTTGGCGTATAAGATTAGTTTAGTTTTATTAAAAAAAATGTCCGACCCACTAAGCCCTGCCTTATCTCGCCTCGTTTGTGTTTTTTCATTCCTTTTAAATTTGGACGATTTAACTATTGTGTGTATTTTGATCTTTAAATTAAAGTGACAATCTGAATTATGAGATCTCGGATCTCTACATTATACTTTATCATATATTTAAAATTTATATCAGGACAAAATGATAAAAATAATAGATTTAATAATATTATAAGAAAAACGGGTGTCAACTGGACCGTATAATAAAAATATCTTGATAGAATAGTTAAGATCCCTTTGATTTAGTAGCCTATTTTCTTTTTTATTATAATATTATTAAATTAAGGACCGATCTGATCGATCACATTTTAGAGAAGAAAAGATGAAAAGATCATTCTTTCTCATATAGTATATGAAATTGTTACCAAATCTATTACTCTGTCAAAGACACCAGTGCCAAATTTATATTATGAGGATATTTTTTGTTTTGAAATAAAAGATGGACAAAAGTTGATTTAAAGACAAATTTAAATTACTGGCCCAACAAGTAAAGGAAAGAAAAGTAGTACTAATTTAATGGGGTTTCATGGAAAGTAGGCATTTCTTTTGTGAGGCAGCTGATTTTCTTCAAAACCACGCTTTGTCTCATACCATTTGATTTAACAAAACTAATTTTGCTTACTGTCCCTGCAGTTAAGAGTTTGACTGCCATACACTGCTGCTTATACATCTCAGGTTCAATCCGGTCGGGCGGTTGCCGTCAGGATTGAATCTGATCTGCGGATTGAATCTGTTTGGACCGATTCTGGTCGGATTCCCAGTTACGAACTCTGAGCGGTCACCTTTGGATTCCGGTAGGCGTGCGATTCCGGTCAATCGGTCGGATGATGCGGAATGTTTTGTTTTTGTTTTAATTATTTTTATTAGAAAATGTAAATTAAATTCAAATTAAATATTTAATATAATATAATTTTATATTTTAAAAATTAAAGATAACTATTTATTTTATAATTTATAACTTAATACTTTATATTGTAGCTATACTTTTATTAATTTATTAAATTAGAAGACATAAGTGAACAACTAAAAAACAATAAAATAAAATTAATGATAAGATGTAAACTTTCGAAATTTTATTATTCATAATGCTAAAAAGAGTACATAATGAAGTAATAATAATTTTATTTATATATTATGCATCCTTCTAACAAGTTCTTCGTAATTTATAGGTTGATTGAATTGTTGTGGCTCCATATCCTTTAAATCTGGAGTATTAATTTTAGTCCCGCTTCCGCCGCAACTTGTGCTCCCTCTTTCTAAAATATCGCCAATTTCTTCATCTTCCAGATCATCAACGTCTACGTATTCTTGATTTCTTCTATCTGATCTGATCCAATCCCATCCCTTAAGCAGACTAAGACTTCTGTGGTTTCGCTCAATGAGTAACGCGTGTCTCCTATTTGGTCTCGTGCTTTGCTGGATGTACTTTCAGAAGCCACTGTTGAGATAGACACATTAAGAACATCCCGTGCCATAGCTGCAAGTACCGAAAATTGCCTTTTGTTATCCTGCCACCATTGTAAAGGTTGAAAGTTCTTCTTCGAGTCCGTTGGCTTTTGTAAATAAAATTGCATCTCATCACAATTTCGACTTGTGGTTGCTTGTGCTGTTGTAAAAGTGCTCCATATATCTAAATATTCACTATCATCGTCTTCATTGAATCCTGCAGATGTAGACACAGAAGCAGAACTAGAAGGAAGATTAGTAGCAGAGTTGTTGTTATCAAATAATGTAGCATAATATTCATATAATTTAGTTAAATTACTATCAAGTTTACTTATGAAATCAATTGAAGATGGAGTTTCTGTTGCACCTACTTCCATATAATTATATAAACTAAATATTAAATTATGATAATCTACTTTTTTAATTGAATGATTTAAGACTGCACCAATACAATAAATATCAGGAATAAGAAAAAAATATTTTTTAAACTTTTCAACATAACTGTAACTGCAACTTTATATTTTATATTTGATTATAAACCCCAAAGTAAATATGAAGTTTCAGCTATATGAGCTAAACCATTACAAACTGTTGGGTAATAAGATCCTGAATATTCCACAGTAGTAGTGTAAAATTTACGCAATTTTTTTAAAAGTTCATAAATTGATTTTCAATGTTCGTCGGTTAACATATGAATCACGTTCTTACAATGAGCGTTTGAAACATGTGTTATGGTGTATTTATACTTGTAACACTTTTAAAAATAAATAAGTATAATTTCACCGTGTAACAACCTCACCTGACATGCATTTTTGGTTTCAAATTAAATTATTTATATTTTTATTTAAATTCTATTATTCTATTTTTTCTATTATTACCCTGAATAACTCCAGCAGCTCTTTGGACAAGAGATAATTCAGTTGCAAATAAATTAAGATCACTTTGAACAATTAAATTATAAATATGACAAGCACAACAAACATGAAATATATCAGGAAGTAACGGTTCTAATCCCACTTTAAAAGATCTACAAAAACAATATTATTAGATCGTTATCGAATAATATACAAAGTACTTTTATAAAGATTCATACTTATTGCAACAACACAAATAGTTTAAACATATATTTTCGGTATGACTTTGATCCTCGTCATACGGAAAAGCAATAATATGTTTTTCCATTCTAAATTTTTTATCAATCCAATGACATGTAAGTGTTAAATAATCTCTACCGTTTGTCGCATCCTTTTTTTACCGCGATATTATTTCAACGAATCCTGCTACTCGTTAGAAATAAAATAAAATGCAAAAAATAGGTGCTAAAAAGTGCTTAAATGCTAAAGGGATGCTAAAGTGCTAAAGGGTTCGCGGAGTCGCCACCTAATTAGTTTGGGTGAATTAGGACACCTAAATGTTAACTAAGTCAAGTCAACATTAACTCCATTTAAATGGTCTGCAAAACTATGTGAGATTCTGGGTAAGAGTTCTTTATTAATCTAGAGGGAAGAGGTTAGACATCCTCTAAGATCCGCTAACTTGCGGTTGTCAATTCAAACCTAGGTTATTATTATATTAAAGATAAATGCATGTTTTAAAATAGGCCTAGCATGTTAAGTGTCTAAAATGATTTTCCTATATGAATGTTAATAAGAGAATTTATGAGAAAATTGATTAGGAATATAATATCCTAGATACATGAATGGTTATGCGAGTGAAGGTTATTAAGTGATTTAGTATAACTTAAACAATGCATGGTTAGACTAAAATAATTAACTTAAGGGAAAGAAATTCTAATAGCAAACTACTTTCTAATAGTGACTTAAAGCGTAGGTGTCCTACTAATGTAATGTTAGACAAATAATTTACAACACATAAATGGGGAAGGGGGATCAATAATAGTGACTCGAAGGAATGACGGTGTAATTTCACCTGTGGTTTGGAATGGCATATACGGATATGGATGCACATAGATGCGGACCTTTATTTGTTGTAGCTCGTGATGAGTCTCGTATTGAGACTCTTCATTTTTGCTCCGATGCATTTCATGCAAAAAAGAAAACAATAAGGATTAGTAACTGTCCTACAAAGTTTACCAAATAACAAGCAAATATTAGGCATAAGATTTAACACATTAAATCCATATTTAAACGTGCATGTCCATGATTATGATAAAATCAGCAAATAACAGAAGGTAAGCCGAATGCATTTTCAGGCCAATTTCTGCTTATCAGAGAGCCTAGATGCAGGACCTTACTAGAATATTTAAGCGAACATGACATGATATTTCAAACATACATTCCAAGAACATTTTTTACCAACAATTGAACCAGCCGTAGATAAAGCAGTTGATGGATAATGCGACACGATCGACTTAAATCAAAGCAGTGCTAACAGATATCCTCGATGATCGAAATAATAACAAGGAGATTGATGGATGTCATATCGTATAGTAGGGGGCAGTTGACATTTAAGCAAGTAGGGATAGACGCATAACCAACTTAAAGAAAAATAAATAGGGATACTGATACACCTACTCTTGACAAACAGAAGAACATTCAAGGATCGGTGTAATGCTACTCTAGGACATTTATATGTTTAGACAAACCAACAAACTGATATGATTAACTTAGAGATTGTTACCTGCTATCATATATATACTTTAACAGTTAGACATATAAAAACGAATGGATGTCCTTGGGCTAACTCATTCTGCAACAAACGACATTTCAATATAGTACACATATTGTAGTAGACTAGGATATCCCTTGACATATTTCAAACCCAGGCTAAGTTTGATAGGCTAAAACAAAGAAGATAACAGAGGACGTGATACTGATGTATTCGATCAGAACAGAACAGGCTAGACAAAAAATACAGCAGAGTCGACCAGTGTGAATAGAATATAGGCTAATGATAGATAATAACATTAAATCCACCAATATTACTCCGATTCTAGTCACAAGCATATTATTAGCTGAATAGTTATCAAGCTCTATACATGTCTTATATTACTTTGAATCGTTAAGGAACAACGACTTATATCTTAGATCCGAATGCTAACATATTCGATCCGTTTTACGGTTAAGGCTAACATTGAACCACTATACCAAATTGAAACCTTTAAGACACGCTCGCAGATCTAACCACTCAGTTCAATCACGTAACAAATGCTAGTAAAATGCATTAACAATCACGATCGCGAACATTAATAGCGATTAATATTAACTAAAGATTCATCGATCAAATTAATACACCTAGCGTCGCGCGACATAGATTTCCACGTAATATCGAGCGCATGATACGACACAATTTTGACCCGTCTTTTAGTTATTTCTTGCAATTTTAAGCATTTTAGGACACGCATTTATCACAATTCTTGACATTTTTGTATATTTTTTACCTAACATTCTATGTTATTTTATTTTTGTAAATTTGCATCATATTTTTACTTTTAATTAGGTATTAAACATTTTTCAAATTTTGTATTTTTATTACTATTACATACGACATTTGCATTTTAATAATTTTGCATCTTTTAAATAATTTTCTGTTAAATAATTAACCCGTTTGCATTTTGCCAAACCAGTCAATCATGGCAAAGAAGCCCAATGAGGCCCAATACACCTTTCATCTTTTCCTCGATACTCAATACGATACCCAATACCCCAAGCCCGATACCCGAAACTCTAAACCTAATCTCGCTTTATAAAATAAACACTCTATACCACTCATTACCTCTTCGCCCGGTATGACATACCGTTCCATTGACCCGCGTCCGAACCCTCTTAACCTTCAAAAACCCTCTTCTCCTCTTGGACACACCCAAAACCTAGCCCTATTATCAGCCCGGCCACGCAGCACCTCTTACGTCATTCAGACGCCTCGCCTCTCTCTCGCACCCTCGTGTCTAATCCCCCTTAACCCTTTCAACCCACCATCCTTTCCCTCTTGTTCACTCTCTATCCCTTCACTAGCCGCTACCCTCGCTCCTCGCCTCTCCTTCTCCGGCGAACACCTCTCTCCTGCGTTAAAGGCCCGATCGACCGCCTCTCCTCTCCGATCCTCCTCGCCTTTCCGTCGCGTGCGCCGTCGACACCCGTATCCCCACATCCGCGGCGAACCTCACCTGTTCCGTCGATCGTACCAACTGTTATGGCGGCGTCGCTCGCGACCGCCGTGGAAGTAGCCTTACGCCGCCTCTCTGTTGGTAATGTTAAACCTTGTCGGATTTAAACTCCGGCGACGGTACAGTTTGTTTCTTCGTTTTTTGTTGTTATTATGTTGTTGTGTTGTTGGACTGATTTCGTTTAACTGTTTTTCTGATTTTCTTATTTTTATTGCGTCTGGCCGGAAAAAAAAAATTTGCGACCTTGGTTTTGCATCATTTTGGGTTCGCTGGCTTACTGTTGTTTGTTGGATTGATTTCGTACTGTTATCTGTTGTTGGCGGACTGGTTTGATTTCTTGTTTGGGTATCTGTAGGAGTTAAACTCGTGAAGCTGTTGTTTTTAGGGTTGATCTTTGGACCATTTCGTTGCTATGTTGTTGTATCCACTGTCTCACGGCTATTTTGCTACTGATTTGGCTATGGTGCTGGATTGATTTTTAGGCTATTTTGCTACTGATTTGGCTATGATGCTGGACTGGTTTTAGGCTATTTAGCTCACGATTTTGGCTATGATCTTTGGGTGATTTTTAGGCTATTTTGCTACATTTCTTCAGTTTCTTGATTTAGAACAAATACTACTTGTTGGTATTTCTTGATTTGAACAAGATGCTACACTTGTTTGGCCAATGAAAAAGTTATCAAGTCGATTTTGAGGCCTCATGATTGCAAAGACGGAAAATAAAATAAATGAAGCTTTACAGGCAATGATGATTTCTTCCACTTACAGGATAACCAACGTGCATTTGTGGCGAATTCGCATGACGCACTTGTTTAGGTCCCAGCTTTATATTTTTACATATCGAGCCCTCAGTGTTTAAAACTATTCTTGTTTTGGCGCGGATTGAAGGATTTATCTATTTTATTGTTTTCTAGCAATATTGGTAGATGATGGAATCTCGTCGATTTCCAGGCCTCCACTTGTACAAAAGAATTTATTTTTGGCTTTACTTATTAATTTTTGTTATTGTTTTTAGTTGTTTATTCTATTACTACTTGATTTTACTAAGTGTTTATGCAGTGCAGGAGATCATCTTGTGCGAGAAGGTCTAAAAGGGCTAAAGATGTCGGAGTTTTATCTATGTCGCATTTAAATTTTAGTTTTACTATTTTTGTATTGCATTTTATTTTAATTATAAATTATGTAAAAATGTTTAGAGTAGGTAGAATAAAAGCCAATATATAATCAACCTAGGTTTGAGCGGATAAGCAAGTTAGCGGATCTTAAAGGATCATAACCCATTCACTTTAGGATAATAAAGAACCACGATCGAGAATCGCATTAATTTTGCGGATCATTAAATGGAGATTAATTGCGATATTTTATTGCGATAAATCAAGTGTCCTAATTCACTTAAATAATTAGGTGGCGACTCGTAAATACATCTAGGAATCAACCATCGTAATACTCGTTTAGACTCAGGTTAAAATGGGTGTTCTGGATGGCGACTCATTGAGGATAATCAGGTTCTTGACCATAGCAAACCTAGGTTTATTATTGCTAGACTTTATTTGCTTTTATTTGTTTTAAACGTCTTAAAATTGCTTGCTTTAATTTCGTATGCTTAACTGTTTAAATTGCTATTTGCTTTTAATGCTTTCCTTAAATTGACATTCCGCTCATACTTCTTCCACTCTGAAAAATTCACATTGTCACACACAACACGCGGGTGTGCTTTGCGCACCTGCAAATTTCTTTCAAACACCCAAATTTAAGAGAGTTGGCGTTTTGCGCGGAGAATCCGGTCCAACCGGTGGTCGCATGTATACCGCTCGAGTAGTCCGCTCGGGAACCTTGCGTCTAGTAAGCCAAATCTTAGAAACTTAGGACAGAGCTATACCATCTTTTTTATTAAGTCATGCATGCATAAACCTTAGGTGGATTAATCTTTGGTATTAACGCCACAATTAGAAATCCACCAAAACTTATCGACGGGTTTCGCAACCCAACGACCCATTAGCATACTATGTGTAGCGTGATGATGATAGGCGGATCAAGCACAGTCGCGACACTGAAATTGGAAAAAGTGCACCGTCATTTGGTCGTCTTTTCCAACAAAACATTGCAGTTTAACGGCTTAGACCTATTTATCATAATCTCGCATATTTGGCGTTTAGGCCGACCTCTGGCATAAGAGAGGTTCAATGCATATTAGGCGCGCGCTTGATTTGTATGCTTTTGTTTACTATTGGTGTCGCTAGCAATTCTGTACATATTATTTAATGTAATAATTACCCCTTTAACCCCTGTACATATCATGTTTATAATTCCGGCCACGAGCATTTGCATTTTTTGCACCTTTTGTTGTCACACTGCAATCAGGACTTCTACTGCGTAAATCGCTCTTGAACAACACGATTTGGACTTTGTGAAGCTCAACCACCAGTCCGGTCGAACCAAGCAGGGGAGTCTTTGACTATATTGCCACGCCCTTACATTTTACTATTTTTATGGCTTGCATACTCTCACCCATTTGTCATATTTTTGTAGGAAAACCGTCCTCGCAAATAGTCGAGGGCGGACAACAACAAAAAAGAGGAATAAAAAGAAAAGAAAAAAAAATCATCCAAAGAATGAGTTGAGTTATGTTGACGGAAAGAAGTCAGCTTATACCAGATTCAATAAAGCATCGCTCTGGGTCTTACGTTTTGCATTTTTATACATATTTGCAAGTCTAATCGATATGTCTAGTACTGATTACATAATTCTTTATCATGCATTTTTCAATTTCGAACTACGCATGTCTGATTCTCACCATACGGTGTGATACGTAGAAACCCATCTAGGGTTCGACACCGCGTAAAAAAATTAAAAAAAAAAGAAAGAAAAAAAGGGGATACAAATTTGGTTCACCCATTCATTGCATTTATCCAATCACGGACATTCATAATTGCATTTAAATCATTCTATCACATTCGTTCATGCATTACATCACGACCGTTCATTTTTCATTACATTCTTTTACTTTTCATTAGTCTTATAGTGAACAATCATTTGTTTTGTACAACTTTTATTTTTGCATTTCTTTCATGAATAAATTCTTTTAAATCATACGTTTTATAACATATCTGAACGAACTACGCTTTGATTCGTCAAAGATGAGATCGTGGCGACCTACTCGGGTTCGGTACCATTTATTCAAAAAATACAAAATATTTTATTCAAAAAAAAAAAAAAAAAAACAAAAACAAAAACAAAAAGAAAGCTCCTTTAAGTATCATTGTTTGACTTGGTTGATACCAACACAGTTAGGAGTGTGCATAGGAAAGAACGAGTAATAATCAGTATGGGTGGACTTCGTGGTAAACCATAGATTCTTTTGGTACCTCTCACGCACCCTGTTACACCGTAAATTCAAATATAAGATAAATCGGCAATCGTGTCCGGCGGATTTTAAGTCTTATTTGGAGTGTGGTACCCCAATTATTTTTAGATGTATGGGGTTTTTAGCAAGCCTAGTATAAAGTTGGATGAGTCTAGTGTCAGCGCGACAAACCTTCGTCGATAGGGCGTCGGAGCGGAGAGGTATGGGCGTTAGAAATTATGGTAGCGCGCAGGAAGGATTTTCGTATCAGCGTCTCGTGCGCGCGGCCGTCAGCGAGGCGCGGCGCCACTAATCTGAAAATCCTCGAGGTTTGGCGCTTTGGCAGCTATTCGCAGCGCGCAAGGCGGAAAATTTCTTTGCGGAATTGCTTAAAGCGAGGATATTTTGAAAGGGCCTATGGGAGGTGACAAGTGTCCTCCCGTCTTGTTGACCACGAAAGAGCCCTATTTTAAGACCAAGTCTTGAAAGACTTGGTCATTTCACCTGAACACCTAAAAAACCCCTCTCCCTTCTCTCTTGAGATTTGAGAAAAACCTAACTTAGTGGGTGTTGTTGGGCGGCGGTAAGAAGACAAAGTCTTTGGTAAGCTTGTGGGAAACTCACAAGGGCGAGTTTGTGGGAATAGAAGTTGAAGAAAGAGAGCTTTAGTGGGCTAACCCAAAGGTAAGAGATTTCCTCTCCTCTTGAAATTTATAGTTATCCTTGTTAAAGTTGATATTGGCCACGTGAACCATGTTTTAGATTGTTATGTATAATAGGTTTTGATAGCCATTTGAAATGTGAAAAACAAAGGAAATCGATAGTTGTAACTGTAACATGTAAGCGGACCTTACAAATGGATAAATTGTGTGAGCGATTGGGGCTGTTTGGTTATTGAATTCGGCCTCGAAAGAGGTGGCAAAGTAAGTAGAAACAAAGGAGGTCTTTGTCAGATTTTCCGTAGAATTTAGCGACTTAACACTTATAATATTCTACATTGAAGTAAGGCGTTAATGGGCGTATGGTGAATATTATAGGTTGACATTCAGGCGGGACTTTGTACTTGGCAAGTGGTTTGACCGAGGTATGTAGAACTTTTCCTATCCTTTGAGCATGACTAGTTTCACGTATATAGTGCGGTAGGCGTCTGAGACTTTGACATTCTTTACTTGTTTTATGAAATGCCAAGTCGGGTGAGTTAGGAGATTAACTCCTTCTTTGAGAATATTAAAGATGTCTTAAGTCTTGTTAAAGATAAGGGACTTGAAGAATTTTAAAGTATGTGATACTTGTGGCGTTTTAAGCGTATAAGTCCCTTGGATAGGAAATTGTACTTGACTAAGGCATAAAGTGAATATAACGACTTTATGGGGAGTTGGTTATATTGACCTTATGGAAAGATAAATGACTTGATTTAATGGAAGGCAATTCGATTTTAAGGCATCAATTGCCTAAGGTTTTATAAGACATGAGTCACTTGATTTAGAAGCCTAATTTTTATTTCTAAAAGTATTGTGACTTGTCTTGAAAAGAAATTGTAACTTGATACTACGGTTATTAGTATCTTGGAAGTGTTATAATGAAATGAGTCATTTTAAAAGAATAGAAGTACGTAGTACTTTGGGTTAAATTCGGATTTTATAAAAGACATGGTAGTGCCTTAGGTACTAAAATGAGAGTGTATACAAGCGAGAATAGTAAGAAGTTAGGGGATTTCTTAACTTGCTTATATATTGTATGATAAGCGATGGCGTATGTTATGTATGATAGCGGTTGGGCTAGTGATATATTATTAGATTCAGGTCGTTCCAGGATTGTGGCATTGCATATTTAGTGGATTTGCTACCCGCGATGCGAGGAATACCTCGTGCGGTCCGTAGGGCTTATGCGGGTGAAATAGTCCCGTGCGGGCGGGTCCGACCTATCACGAGGAATACCTCGTGCGAGTCCGTAGGGCTTATGCGGGTGAAATAGTCCCGTCACGAGGAATACCTCACGTGGGTCCAGCTGGACTATCGCGGGTGAAATAGTCGAGTAGGATTCGATCCTATTTTTAGTTGTAAGTATACACTATTTTTACTCTCATTGTTAGTAAGGCCTTTGAGTCTGTAATTTTGTTATCATACATGTCTCGGCTTTCTTTTAAACTTATGTTGTAATTCACAGTACTTTCCGGTTTACATACTTAGTACATATTGTGTCTTGACCCCTTCTCAGGCTGCGTTCATCTTGCGAGAAAGGGTAGCGAGTTGCGGATCCACGCTCTTAGGATCGCTTATCGGGCGTCGGAAGCTCCGTTTCGGAGGCTTGTCTTTCTTTTAGTCTGACCTTTCCACGATGTTGTAGATTATGTACATTGGGGTATGGCGAGCCTGTCCGCCACGATTGTTGTTCTGAAGTGCATATTCACATATGTGGTTGAAATGTAGAAGCGAGTGGTAAAGTTGTACTTTGACTTTGTTTATATAATGGAAAGCGGCACTTATCGACTAACTTTGTGTTGATATATTGTTTACACATGTTTAAGTTGTGTATGTTCATTTGCTATTCTCGATGTATACGAGCAGGGTGCGGGTAGGGCACGATCGCGGCCGGGTGGTCGTGACAAAAGTGGTATCGAAGCGATTAGTCCTCGGAAAGTGTCTACTGGGCCGTGTCTAGTAGAGTCTTGATTATCGGTGTGTTGTGCACCACATCTATAATCGAGAGAGGCTGCGGGACATTTAGGATTGATTACCATTCTTCTCACTCTAAGATCGTGCGATAGAAATTTTGTGTGGTTAGTGTCGTCTCTCCCAACAAGTTATGTTGTTTGCATTTCACGAGAAAGCGTGATGACCGGAAAGATTATGTGGATTGCGTATCGAGGTTGGTAATGTTTGTAGTATAGTGGTGTTGGGACATACAACTATCTGATTTATGCATGGGGGTCACATATGTGTTGCCTAGGATGATTTTAGATTACCAGGATTTGGTAAGGACAAAAAATAACGGGAAGGTATGAACAGTTAAGGAACTCTCATCAAGGCTTTACGTGCTAATTTGAGATAATTAGGTGATGATGAGTTGTGTGAGAATGAAATGGACCCTTAAGAGGTTAATTAAGGGACTTAATGGAAGACTATGTTAATAGATTGAGCTATGTAGTGGGATTTCGAGAATGAGTACAGGTGAGATCCGTATGGAGTAAGTATGGTTGTTGTGGACAAGACAACCCGATTATAGTATATGAGAAGTTAGTGTACCCGTTTATGGGGTGGGATCGATTGATAGTAGTCATTCGTGGCAGTCCGCGGTACAAGCAGAGTCTAGTTAATCATTTCACGGGTTCGTGGGCGTGTTTCAGGAACGAGTTGTGAGCGGAATGGGTCTTATATTGTTTAAAATAGTAACTCAAGTGGAGGCGAATTAGTATGGAATTTATGTAAGTATGCTAGTATAAGTTTGGAAATGCGGAAAAATCGACCGATGAAAAAGAGCAACGAGTGTAAAGAAATAAAGCTTTGAATCCATGAGGACCTTTGAGGTGACTACACCGTGAGTGTTGGGTTGTAGTGGCGGGTAGATAATTGCGATAACGATCTGATCGTTGGACCACTAGCAGACCTAGCGGTGTTATAGCGAACATAGAGGTCATTATGAGTGCGGGCTAGTTGGCCTCTTGTTATACCAGCGTTGACTGCGAGAGAGATGGGCTCGATTCGGTTTACAGTAGTGATTATCGGTGTAAAGGAAGAGAAGTGGTAGTAACGATGAATTATCCTTCCTTCTTTGGCATCGTTGTTTTTCTTTTAAATCTGTGTGACTTGTTCAGCAGGAGTAAATTGTGAGAAGTAAGTAATAATTGAATTGGAAGGAATTTATGTTAAGTGCCATTGGAAGTACTTGGAGTTGGTTTGGTGTGGCGGTCGGGGCCCACGACGCCGGATAATCTCGGGAAAATGTACAAGGCAAGAATAAAATAAGTCACGAGTCTTTGGCGGAAAAGTGAGGGCATCTTTGGTGGGTTGGAAAATCTACGAAGATAAAGCGGTGCGTGATGATTAGATAATTCTTTGGACGCATGAAGGACCTGTGATTATGGTTGTGACTCGAGAAAGTTTAAGAAAGGAGATAAGTTCTCTTCCGCGTAAAAGGGCAGTTTCACGTATTATGGGGTTATGTGTACCCGTGTTGTTAGGCGAGGATATGAGGCGGTAAGGTCTTGATATCGTCGTACCATAGGATTGATTGTAGATAGCAGGGAAAAGTGTTGTGTTGGGGTAATTAAGAATGACGTCTGAATTGGTGGGAAGTATCGTAAAGATATAAATGCGGGTTATGCGCGTGTATGAAGCGTATGATTATGAATCAAGATAGAAATACTTTTGCTAATAATAAGCCTAAGGTAAGGATATGGCGAGAATGATAAAGGAGAATCGACAATGGTTATGTAAGTTGCACGAGTTATGACTACCCAGACTAGTGGAAATACCGTTAGTAAATAATGGGAAGTAAGAACATTTCGAGAAATGTGGTAACACTAGCTATAGGCTCTACAAGTAGGAAAGGAAAATCGGGTTACTCTTTACGAGATCAAATCCCACTAGATTGTGATTGAGGAAGTCTTAGCCATGGGGCAACCAAATGAATCAAATCTAAGTTAAGTGACCAAGTTTGGTTGCAACAGAGAAAGGAAAGCAGGAACCATAAGTGAGATTAAGGATAGGAATATTTCGCGAGGAATGAGAAAGGCTTCGATTATTGGAAGATAAGTTGACTCGACTCTGATCTAACACCTCACGAAAGACTAGAGGTTAGGTTATTATGATAACACGTTGGGTGTTAGGCTAGGTTGTGTCTTGACGCAAGATAGGATAGAGCTTATGTTTTCCGGTAGTTAAAGAAGCGAGAAAGGAAATTACGCCACTCGCGATTTAGATTTTGTGGCGATTAAATCGTGTCTTGAAGATTTGGGGCATGATGTATAAATAGACTTCATGTGAATATGTCTGCGAACCACGAGAGCCTCGGTATATCTTACGGCGAGCGGTTGAATTTGCGGCGGCGGATGGGTAGAGTTATTGAGATTGTGATATCGATACCTATACCACCAGGAAAGCGAAGGCGATTAAAGATACTATTAGTCGCGGTCAAAGGGTAGTATGCGGATGGGCAGCGGATAGGCTGGATGTGGTCAGTGGGATTCTTGATCCAGAGCCTAGGGGTTCGATTAATTGTTCCAATGTTAATAGAGCTTTAGATCAGAGAGGTTGCAGAGTTCTCGCCGTCGAAGAGGTAAAAAGCGACAATATGAGGATCCGATTATGATATGATATCGAATCGACTCTCAAGAAGAGAAGAGCTTTGTGTAGCACCATATGGGGTGCCGTGTTAGGAGGAAGTTTGTGTGTGCCGATCTTTGCGGGACTTGTCGGCAAGTTTTAGGGGAGGCGCGGTGCTTCTTGCTTTATTTTGTTGAAGTCGACCAAGATGTATCATGGCCTCGGATGTATGTATGGGTAAGATGGCACGAAGAGGGGCGTGCGGGGTTTGTTGCTTAGTGTCGAATTAGTAGCGGTCGTGGTTGAACACGAAGCCGGTGGGCTATTACAGTGATTTAGACCCAGACTTAGACATGAGGTAATTAAAATGGATCTTGTCACGAGGTGGCATCGTACTACGAGGAAGTCGACTCCGCAGGGTCATGGTAAATAATTTGCCGAAACCCGGTGTGTTCTTCAGTTAGGACCACTTACTGGTGAGGTTACGTGCTAGCTTTTAGCGAGGATTGTGAGGCGCACGGGGTTCCTCGTTTATGATGTCGAGCAGATGAGCTCGATTCTGATAAATTGGAGGTTTTTTGAAGGGTTTTAGGGACACATGTGAGTCTCGGTGTTGCATTACACCTCGGACCGGCGGACGAGCGTAGCGTACTATCCGAGCACGCGAGGATGAGTTGCGGGCTGTGTTCTTGATTTCCGAAATAGCGGGAGGTTGGTGCCTCTTGTTGAGTTACGTGCGATAACGAATACCGCTTCCGGATTCGGATGGCCCCGTATGAGGCCTTGTATGTAAAGAAAGTGTAGATCTCGGTTGGATGTTCGACATGGCGAGGTTGATTATTTGGTCGGACTTGATTGATGGTGTGGATAAGATGAAGCTTATCCGAGGAGGTATTAGCGGCTTCGAGTCGGCGAAGTCATATCGCGGATAATCGGCGTCGGCATTTGGAGTTTCGGTGAAGCGATTAGGTCTTGAAGGTGTCACCCATGAAGGGTGATGAGATTCGATGAAGAACTTCGGCCCAGTACATTGGGCCCTACGGATCGTTAAGTAGAGTGGGCAAGGTTGCCTACGAGTTGGATCTGCCATCGAGTTAGAGGCGATACATCCGGTCTTCCATGTTTCTATGTTGAGGAAGTGTATCGGAGATCCGGCGAGTTTTCCCTACGGTGAGGTCCGAGTGCAGAGGGTTATCGTATGAGGAGAGTCATGCGATACTCGATCGCCCGGTCGGCGACTGCGGACGAGGATGTAACTTCCGTCAAAGTCTGTGGAGGAATGAGAAGCGGGAGGAGATGACTTGGGAGCGGAGGAGGGCAGTGAGAGTATCCTCACTTATTCTCTATACTTGGTAATCCATCTTCCCTTACTTGCAGTTTTATTTGAAGTGTTTCTTTTGCTTAATGCTACTATGTGGCCTTGTGTGACATTAGTGGTATGTCGGGGTTGTGAAAGGAAACTATATTGCTAATTAAGTCACTCCGAAAGAACATTCGGGACGAATGTTTCTAAGGGGGGAAGAATGTTACACCCCGTAAATTCAAATATAAGATAAGTCGGCAATCATGTGTGAGCGGATTTTAAGTCTTATTTGGAGTGTGGTACCCCAATTATTTTTAGATGTATGGGGTGTTTAGCAAGCCTAGTATAAAGTTGGATGAGTCTAGTGTCCGGCGCGACAAACCGCTCGTCGATAGGGCGTCGGGCGGAGGTATGGCGTTAGAAGTGCATGGTGGCGCGGAGGAAGGATTTTTCGTGTCGAGCGTCTGTGCGCGCCGTCGCGTCAGCGGCGCCACTAATCCTGAAAATCCTCAGAGGTTTCGGCGCCAGCCTGGCTGGAGCGCAGCTAGGCGGAAAATTTCTTTGCGGAATTGCTTAAAGCGAGGATATTTTGAAAGGGCCTATGAGAGGGTGACAAGTATCCCTCCCGTCTTGTTGACCACGAAAGAGCCCTATTTTAAGACCAAGTCTTGAAAGACTTGGTCATTTCACCTGAACACCTAAAAAACCCTCTCCCTTCTCTTGAGATTTGAGAAAAACCTAACTTAGTGGGTGTTGTTGGAGCGGCGGTAAGAAGACAAAGTCTTTGGTAGCTTGTGGGAAACTCACAGGGACGAGTTTGTGGGAATAGAAGTTGAAGAAAGAGAGCTTTAGTGGGCTAACCCAAAGGTAGAGATTTCCTCTCCTCTTGGAAATTTATAGTAATCCTTGTTAAAGTTGATATTGTACGTGAACCGTGTTTTAGATTGTTATGTATAATAGGTTTTGATAGCCATTTGAAATGTGAAAAACAAAGAAATCGATAGTTGTAAGCGTAACATGTAAACAAACCTTACAAATGGATAAATTGTGTGAGCGATTGGGGCGGTTTGGTTATTGAATTGGCCTCGAAAGAGGTGGCAAAGTAAGTAGACACAAAGGAGAGTCTTGTCAGATTTTAGTAGAATTTAGCGACTTAACACTTATAATATTCTACATTGAAGTAAAGGCGTTAATGGGCGTATGGTGAATATTATAGGTTGACATTCTCAGGCGGGACTTTGTACTTGGCAAGTGGTTTGACGACGGTATGTAGAACTTTTCCTATCCTTTGAGCATGACTAGTTTCACGTATATAGTGCAGTGAGCGTCTGATACTTTGACATTCTTTACTTGTTTTATGAAATGCCAAGTCGGGTGAGTTAGGAGATTAACTCCCTTCTTTGAGAATATTAAAGATGTCTTAAGTCTTGTTAAAGATAAGGGACTTGAAGAATTTTAAAGTATGTGATACTTGTGACGTTTTAAAAACGTATAAGTCCCTTGGATAGGAAATTGTACTTGACTAAGGCATAAAGTGAATATAACGACTTTATGGGGAGTTGGTTATATTGACCTTATGGAAAGATAAATGACTTGATTTAATGGAAGGCAATTCGATTTTAAGGCATCAATTGCCTAAGGTTTTATAAGACATGAGTCACTTGATTTAGAAGCCTAATTTTTATTTATAAAAGTATTGTGACTTGTCTTGAAAAGAAATTGTAACTTGATACTACGGTTATTAGTATCTTGGAAGTGTTATAATGAAATGAATCATTTTAAAAGAATAGAAGTACGTAGTACTTTGGGTTAAATTCCCGGATTTTTATAAAAGACATGGTAGTGCCTTAGGTACTAAAATGAGAGTGTATACAAACGAGAATAGTAAGAAGTTAGGGGATTTCTTAACTTGCTTATATATTGTATGATAAGCCGATGGGCGTATGTTATGTATGATAGCGGTTGGGCTAGTGATATATTATTCGTTGCGGGGTCATTCCGGGATTGTGGAATTGCATATTTAGTGGATTTGCTACCCGCGATCGAGGAATACCTCGTGCGAGTCCGTAGGGCTTATGCGGGTGAAATAGTCCCGTGCGAGTGAGGTCCGACCTATGCGAGGAATACCTCAAGTGCGAGTCAGTAGGGCTTATGCGGGTGAAATAGTCCACGTCGAGGAATACCTCACGTGGGTCCACTTTGGACCTATCTTGGGTGAAATAGTCCCGAGTAGGATTCGATCTATTTTTCGTTGTAAGTATACACTATTTTACTCTCATCGTTAGTAAGGCCTTTAGATGCGTAATTTTGTTATCATACATGTCTCGGCTTTCTTTTAAACTTATGTTGTAATTCTGATACTTTCGGTTTACATACTTAGTACATATTGTGTCTTGACCCCCTTCCTCGGGCTGCGTTCATCTTGCGAGAAAGGAGTAGCGAGTTGCGGATCCACGCTCTTGGGATCGCTTATCGGGCGTCGGAGGCTCCATTTTCGGAGGCTTGTCTTTCTTTTGGTACCTTTCCCGATGTTGTAGATTATGTACATTCAGGGTATGGCGAGGCACTGTGCCGCCACGATTATTGTTCTAAGTGCATATTCACATATGTGGTTGGGGTGTAGAAGCGAGTGGTAAGTTGTACGACTTTGTTTATATAATGGAAGCGGCACTTATCGGCTAACTTTGTGTTGATATATTGTTTACACTGTGTTTAAGTTGTGTATGTTCCGCTATTCTCGATGTATACACAACAGGGTGCCCGGAGTAGGGCACCGATCGCGGCTTGGTCGGGTCGTGACACACCCGTAATGACATTTTTGCATGCTTCTAAGATAAGAACAAAACCAACCTCATCGTTTAATGTGCATTGTGTGGTGAGTTTTAGAATCAGTTCAATTGCATTGCATTGTGATCTAGAACTTGGCCCGAATGTTTGTTGGCGAAATCTGAGTAACACTCGGTGTAGGAAATGACCAGT
Organism: Przewalskia tangutica; assembly: GCA_029844215.1. Lineage (NCBI taxonomy): Eukaryota > Viridiplantae > Streptophyta > Magnoliopsida > Solanales > Solanaceae > Przewalskia > Przewalskia tangutica. The sequence goes on from CM056720.1 coordinate 54,453,553, forward strand.
AGGCTTTCTTTGACCCATTTGAGCCTTTTGACCTACCAAATAACATTATCCGTGTACACCCTTTCAGGCCTAAAGCCTATTCTTTTGACAACCGCGTATTACACCTATACCGCTACGAGTGCGTGCGCACTATCCCTCTCTTGGCGACCTCGCGAGCGCTTTGGAAATATGCAGTGGTGACAAATTCTGCGTCGAAGTTTGCAAAGACAAAAGTTGTCAAAGTCCCAAAAGGAAAAGAAACACAAATGGCGACTTCACAAAAAGAAATCAAAAGCCCATTATAAACAAAAATGAATGAAATGAGAGAATAACTTTGGGAAAACGGGCTCCAAACGAAAGATTCAAAAAGAAGTCGATGAAAAAATTGGGACAAAAGAAAGCGGTCATTAAAGCACACAAATGTCAAGCAGACGTAGTCAGCGCTCGAGGAAGGATTAGTGACTTTTACCCAAATGATATCCATCCCTTCCCCAAGCTACATTACAAACCCGTGACAAGCCCTACATGATCTTATCTTGAGGTTCTCACATTAGTGGATACTACATGACGGCCAAGCCTATGGTATCACAATTGCATCGTTGAACATCCTTTGAGTGTGGCGTATTTCTAACGTCCCAAAATTCAAAATCTTTGGAATATATGAGAAATGGGACTTTTCTTTCGGTGAGGGCATTTGAAGCGTGAGATTACGTGAGTTGAAACCTTGGCTGCAAGCAAGTGTGCGATACATAGGTGTCACGAGGTACCATTTGAAACTATAAGAATTACCTAAGTGGGTCTTGGTTAGAAGGAAGTGAATAACGAATTCCTAAGCACAATACTAATTGTTGGTATCAATGAAATCGAGCGTGATCTTTGTCTTTCCACTTTTCAAAAAAAAAATGCATATAAAAATCCTCATTTTTGCATCATGAACTACGTCTTGACACGATTCTCGCGGGATACGTGGCGGCCGCATTGGCCGGTCCGTTGTTTTTTTAAAAAAAATCCATAAAAATCTTTATTTTGCATCATGAACTACGTCTTGACTGATTCCTCGGCCCGGGATCGTAGGAGGCCGCGTTGGCGGTCAGCATTGTTTTAAAAAAATCCATAAAAATCTTTATTTTTGCATCATGAACTCGTCTTGACACGATTCCCTCGGCCCGGGATACGTAGGCGGTCACATTGACTTCGGTCCACATTGTTTGAAAAAACCATAAAAATCATTTTTGCATCACGAACTACGTCTTGACCTGATTCCCTCAGCGGGATACGTAGGCGGCCTAAATCGGCTTCGATCACACCATTAGAAATCTTCCCATTAGCTCGTGTGCGACAAAATTTCCGCCAGAGTTAAGTCCCCGTGCGCGCATAACGAAATGGTACAATTTTGAGAAATGCACCGTGAAGAGATCATAATAAGGATTCCAAAGCAATCGCGATCGCGATGTTAAAGCGTTCGCGATGTCAAATCCGCAAGCCGCGCGGAGATTGCATCGCTCGCGACATCACGCGGGATCTCCATGCAAAAGCGCGAGCCTGACAAATAGCCGTCGCGGGTTACAAGCGCCAGCGTCACCATCTGATGGCGTTATCTCAACCAGGCGAAGTCACAAGGCGAATGCGTCCGTAAATGACACAATTTCATTGTAAGCCTATCGCGCAACCGTGTTTCGTCGATACAACGGCGAACATTTGCATCTCATCCATCTGAAGGCGACCAGCGCCCATCTGGCGTCATTTGCATTCGTCCATCTGAGCGATAACGCCCACACAAAGCGTCATTGCATCTCGTCCATACAAGGCGGCAGCGCCATACAAGAGCGTCATTTGCATCTCGTCCATACAAGCGACAACGCCCATCTGGCGTCATCTGCATTTCGTCCATACGACCGCGCCCATACAAGGCGTCATTTGCATCTCGTCCATACAAGCAACGCCCATCTGGCGTCATTTGCATTCGTCATACAAGCGATAACGCCCGCGCAAGGCGCCATTTACATCTCGTCCATACAAGCGACCGCGCCCATCTGGCGTCATTTACATCTCGTCCATCTGAGCGACAACGCCCGTACAAGGCGTCAGCGCATTTCGTCCCAGAGCGACAACGCCCACAAAGCGTCATTGCATCTCGTCCATCTGCAGCAGCGCCCATCTGGCGTCATCTGCATTCGTCCATACAAGCGACAACACCCATACTGGCGTCATCTGCATTTCGTCCATACAAGACGACAACGCCCATCTAGCGTCATTTGCATCTGCGTCCATACAAGCGACAACGCCCGTAAGCGTCATCTGCATTTCGTCCATACAAGCGATAACGCCCATACTGGCGTCATCTGCATTTCCTCCATACAAGACGACAACTCCATACTGGCGTCATCTGCATTTCGTCCATACAAGCAACAGCGCCCATCTGGCGTCATCTGCATTCGTCCATACAAGGCAACAACGCCCATCTGGCGTCATCGTATTTCGTCCATCTGAAGCGACAGCGCCCATCAAGGCGTCATGCATCTCGTCCATACTGAGCGACAACGCCCATATAAGCGTCATCTGCATTCGTCCATACAAGCGACAACGCCCATCAAGGCGTCATTGCATCTCGTCCATAAAAGCGACCGCGCCCATCTGGCGTCATTTGCATCGTCCATTACAAGCAGCAACGCCCATACAAGGCGTCATCTGCATTCGTCCATACAAGGCGACAACGCCCATACAAAAGTCATTTGCATCTGTCCATACAAGGCGACAACGCCTATACAAAGCGTCATTTGCATTCGTCCATCTGAGGCGACAACGCCCATACTGGCGTCATCTGCATTCGTCCATCTGAGCGACAACGCCATCTGGCGTCATCTGCATTTACGTCCATCTGAAGCGACAACGCCATACAAGGCGTCATTTGCATTTCGTCCATACAAGGCGACCGCGCCCATACAAGGCGTCATTTGCATTTCGTCCATAAAAAGCGACCGCGCCCAAGGCGTCGTTTGCATTTCGTCCATCTGAGCGATAACGCCCGCCATGGCGTCATTGCATTTCGTCCATACAAGCGACAACGCGCCAAGGCGTCATCTGCATCTCGCCTATACAAGGCGGCGTATCATCCACATCAACTCATTACATCTACAAACACCATGTCTTTTCCAAAGCGCATCACTGCAACCCGACGTCAATCGCACGACCCCGGGACAAATTTAGAATTTGCGTCTGCGCCTTTTATTTTCTAGCATTGCAAAATTATTTATACCCGTAGTTCGAGGTATGTATGCGGGGACGTGCGTCTGAGAATCTGACGGCTGGAAAGATCAGAAGAAAGAGGTGATTTTCCACGGAAAAGTTTCCGGTTTTGTGAAGGAAAAAGGTTCGTTAATGGGAATTGGATTCCAGTTTGGTATTCGGACTTCCGGAATATTAGAGAATTATGGAATTTTATTTTGGAAATGGTCACGTGGGGCCACGGGAGAAATTTACTGGTTTTGTGAGCCCACTTTGTTTTGAGATTTTGGCCATTGTGGATATTTTGGAAGATGTTTTATTTTGGGCCGATAGGAGGGTGACACGTGTCACCCCGCCTAGGTAACTTGCCGAATGGCATTTGAGCCTGAGTGGAGCAAGTCGTTTTTCGATGAAACGTTTTACATAACTGCGAGGAAAATTAGGCTATGTCTTTTCTTATTTTTGCGGATTTTTCCGAGAGATGAAATGTTTTGGACAACGAGAGAGCGACACTTGTCACCTCAAGTTGGTGGAGTTGGACGGCCACCCTTGGACGTTTGAAGGGTCAAGTTGGTGAGATATTTTGTGAGGGATTTGTGGAGTAGGGACTAGGGGCACTTAGGCACATCTCGCCCTACACTTGCATAGCACTTGGCTAGATCTTGGCCCTTGGTTGGCCTTCGCACCCTATAAATACCACTCCCTTTGAAGACTTCTTCATCCTCAAATCTCTAAGTCTTGAGAACCCTCTCCTCCTCTTGCTGACTCTCGTCCAAGAGCCTCCCTCCCTTTCATGTGGCACTTGTGGCCGAGCACCTCTCTCCTTCCTAGTAGGCCCTTGAGAGCACCCACTACCAGGGTGTTCTCGTGGTACCCCTTGGTTGAAATACTCTCAAAAGTATTGTTATAATGCCCAAATACCTTAGCCTTATACCTTGTAGTATTCTAAGGTTATATCTCTCTGAAAAGCCAGAAATACTATCATACTTCCCGTCTAGTCCACAAAACCGAAACCACAAGGAAAATCTCCACGGTTAGTTGGAGTGCTTTGTAGAAGTTGGTTAGAACTTCTAAGGAGTTGTTTGTAGCCAGACAGGCACCGGTGTAGGATCGAAACATTGCTTAGGATCGACTTTAAACTCTGATAATTATGGGCTTATCTAGGTAATTATCTTGTCCAGATATTGTAATTGGATATTACATGTTGTTGGTATATATAGTTGAATTATACTATATATAGAATCAACGTAGTTGTTGCAATGTCTTTTGACTTAAGCTGAAGAATAAGGAATCCCAGGCTCAGAATTACATAGAATTTGTATTCTGATAGACATTGTAGTATTACGGTATAGTAGAATTGTACCGTTCGGGTTAGATGTATAACCCCACAGTTGGCTTGTTAATGGCCTCGATAGAGGAGAGATTTCTGTTGTGGCGAGGAGGAGTCTTCTTAGAATTTTGGTAGAATGTTTCACGATGAGATCTAAGCGTTAATAAGCGCCTTGTGGCCTTATAGGTTGACGTACTACGTGTGGCGCGATCTACGTGGCTTAAGGAGTAGCCGCGTTTGGAAGTACTTGGGCGTTTTGCTATGAGTCGATCTCGTCGCGAGGTATGTGAACCTCTTCCTATCTCTTCTAGCATGATATGTGAACTATGTAGTACGGTGACGATACATGTGCTAAATGTGTTTGAGTGGTTTAAAACATAAAGTGTTATAACGGCTTTATAGGAAGTTGGTTATATGACTTTATGTTAGTAAGAAAAATACATGTGGTTTTAAAGGTAAATCGATTTGAACTATAAGCGGCTTGAAAGAACTTGAAGTATTTCAAAGTTTTTGAATCATTTTGAAAGGAGAAGTAATACTTGGTGTTTGAAAACTTAAGAGTTATACTAGCTTTATGGGAAGTTAGGTATAACGACTTAAGAATGCTTTCTTGATTTGGAAATCGAATGTGTATCGACAAACCCTTTGCGGCGTTAATAAAGGAAATGTTTCAATAATTAAGTATTATTAAAACCAGTAGAAACTTCCATCTGCATGAAGCTAAGATGAGACAAAATGATATTTCCTAGATCATGGCTAACGTAATAAGATTGTTATAAACAAGAATGTCCTACTCGCATATAAGGCTTATGTTTCTCCGATTGTTTAAAGAGAATTATATTATTCTTAAATGAATAAAACTATGAACTACGAAACCTTTCTAAAATAAGAAACGTGAACATTTGATATTAGGCAAACTTGGACGTTTGGAAAATAATGTTGTTACTTGAATTTACAAAGGTAAGAGTTTTGGTTTTCTTAAAAGGATAGTCACTCTATTTTATACTACGGGTATTGTGGGACTTATGTGAAAAGCAGATCTTTTAAAGATTTAATGTGTGAAGTACTTTGGGGTTAGATACAGAACTTGTTAGTAGAAAGTACCTTGTGTGAATACTCTATTGTATTGGTTCGTGATAGCCTTGTAAATACTTTCTTGTTGATTTGAGAAGTAAACATGTTGGGATGCTACGTGTGTTAGTATCTTGTGATGTTAGTGTAAAGGGGTTTTCCTCATTGCGCTTAAAGTTGTTTGACTATCAGATTATGTTGGTATTGTACCACCACCTTGACTTGTGTTCGGAGGTTAAAGGCGCCTCCGTCGCGGTAGACTCGGTGATGCAGGACCGTGATTCGAGAATACCTCATGCGGGTCGGGGATCCATGCGGGCTACGGGAGCTCGAGGTTAGTGTCGCGGCCCTTGTGGTCACGCGGGTCCTTGTGGCTGCGATCGCGAGTCGGGCGATCTGCGGGAGTAGCTACCCTCGATGCGGGGTTATACCTCATGCGGGCCTATCGGTGGCCTATGCGAGCTGCGGAGAGTTCGGGGCTAGGCGCGCACATTTGATCTTTGCGAGCGGTGACCGGCTTTTATCATGTGGCGGTCTGAGCGGATATCATGACCTGACTTATGACGCGTTAGTGCATGGGTGTTAGTAGTCGGCCATGCCTTCGCCTACTGTACCATTTTATTAGGACACAGGTGGGACCTGGTGTTCATGTGTATTCCTTGGTGCTTGTATATCACAAACTGTCGGCAGTGAGGAAGGTATTCCACGGGCACGATTGATGTGGTGGGCGTGAGACCCATTGTTAAGATTGAGTGATGACTTGAGGGCGTGAGTCCCTGACTTGACATGACTGCTTATTTATGGTGAACTGTAGTTTGGTTATCATACATGTCTCTGCTTTGTATGAACTACATGATTTTCATTTCTGATGTTATTTTTAGTTTCACATACCAAATTTTTGTTGTCTTGACCTCGCCCGAGAATGCGTTCATGCCGAGTAAAGGTACACGATCGTTGATCCTCGCTCTTAGTGGTCCAGTTCGACTTTGGAAGCTCGTTTCTCGGAGGCTTATCTTGGTATAGTCCTGTTGTTGTAGGTGCTTACATTCGGGGTATGACGGCCCCGTCGTCGTTGTTGTCGTATCATTTCTTAGAAGTGCAGTAATCTTGCTGTGGCGGGGTTTGTAAAAAGGATTAAACTGCTCATTTGTAAAAAGTGGTTATTTATATACGCCAAAGGCAAGTTTTCCTCAGTTCTTGTTTTGTACTTCACTTGTTCATGTATGTGTTTTATGTTCCGATTACTCGATGTTGTGTCACTAGGGTGCGGGTAAGGCACGATCCACGAACCGGGCGGTCGTGACAAAAGTGGTATCGAGCGATTAATCCTCGGAAAGTGTCTGAGCCGCATCGGTAGAGTCTTGATTATCGGTGTGTTGTACCACGCCAATAATCGAGAGGCTATAGGATATTTAGGATTGGTTTCTATTCTTCTCACTCAGATCGTGCCTTAGAGTCGTGTTGTAAGTTGGACCTCTAACGTATTTCTTTCCCTTATCGTTATGCCTCGCGTAGCGGCAACGGGCCTGTGAGGGCAAAGCGGCCGAGGAGGCTGCGAGTTGAGTTCGGAGGGTTGCGTGGGCACAAGCCCAATTATCACCTTGGATGGTGCTTCGTTCGGGATTTCTGCGACGTCACTAGCCCGTGGAAGTTTAGCACGGCGGCCAGTTCCTACTGCGCCATAATATTTGAACCTTCCACGATTGGGAGCAGAGAATATAGATTGCAGAGGCGACCTGTTACTAGCTATGGATGTGGCTACGAGAAATACCGATGTCTGCGAGTCTTGATGACTATCTAAAGAGAGGTTGTACAAGAGTAATTCTTCACTGGCGTGAGCATGGCCTATGAAGCGCTTATCAGCAGCGGTAGAAACGTAGAGATCGACGGGTTAACGAAGGACATCGTAAGGGCGAGCGGCTAGGTCCTGGTAACTTCGAGGCAAGTCGCCTCGCAAAGAGATTAGATTATGCACATCCGCCGGTGCAAAGAGGTCTCCCACGGGATTGATGCGTTCGGTATGCAGGAGTTAGTCGAGACTCGTGGTTTTCGATTCAGCGTGTGTGACGTCATCCCGGGGAATGTCGTCTTTTTAGATTGATACGTGTTGTACCTGTGGCCGTCAGGGCCATATGTCGAATAGGTGACCTAGTAGAAGGATTTTGTCTTCATGCAGGTAGTTCGTCACCTTCCTTAACTATGCGCCTACGGGGCGGGTTCGATTAAACGACATGGGGAGTGAAGCGGTGATGCAGCATATCCTAAACCCTCTAGAATTTTGTTTATGTGATAAGGTGAGTATACCTTAAGTGCTATGTTCTGGTAGCAGTATGTTAGTTGTGATTAGAAATCATGGTTGTTTAACCGAGTAAGATGTTGGGGGATAGAGAAAGTGTGAGCCTTAGAGTTTTACGCGTAGAGACCTTAGAGGTAAGGCCATCTCGAGTAAAAGACGTATATTATGTTTGACCTTATAGGAGTGCATAGTGCGTGAGCTATGTTCGTGGGATAAGTCCCCGAGTAGTGTGGAAGGAAAGAGGTAGTTGAGCTAAGAAGACCGCCAGGTTTTCGTAGCGTGTTTTAAGAGATCGTTCCTTCGGGAGATAGTATTTTGCGCTTGGGTCGGGTTGAGGCTACGTTACGTCAACCCGCGGCATGTTTGGTGGTGCGTCCGGTTGTGCGTGGTCGCCTTGTGGAAGCGGTCACGAGGGTGTTAGGCCCAAGTTTAGTTAACCAAATGACGAGTTCGTGGACGTTCGACCAGGTGGTCGGTCGATGGGGGCAGCCCATCGTGTTCTTGATCGGGACCGCTCACTCGGCGATGTTGATTTATCGAAGGTTGTAAGGCTGCAGGTGCCTACCTTCACCTTATGGCGACAGTGGAGCCAATTCTGCTGTTTTTGTTTCGGAAGTTTTACCGGGGTTAAGGATCTGTGAGTCTCGATCGCGTTCGCCGCCGGGCGATGTGGTCGGGGTAGTTGTGAAGATTGTTGTCTCTGTGGAGCGCGTTTGCTACCATTTCGGTGTTCGGAGGTCGCCATGAAGCCTTGCGGGCGGAAGTGTAAGTTGCGGTCAATTGGTTCGATGTTGGCGTGGTTGAGATAGTTGGTTCAGCTTGTTCCACAGACCGTGGATAGTGAAGCTTGTCTAGAAGAAGTTACAGCTCGGAGGAATCGTGCGAATAATCGCGCGACGCTTAGAGTTCAAAGCCGACGGTCGGTCTTCTTGAAAGTACCAATTCCGGACAGGTGTGAGTTTTGGATACTAAAGCGTGATCGTAAATGTGGTAAATTAGTGTCTGGCGACTTGATGATCATGGCAGCCGGTACCATTTGTTGGTCGTCGGAGCTAGGCTCGCGCAAAGTGACAAAAGTGTATTTGTGGTGACGTTAGAGTGTTTCCTCGTAGACTTGGATATAAGTATGTTGCGCAGTATTTACGTGGCGGTGTGGATTGTTTCGTAAGTATAGTAGCGAAGACTATCCGCACGTGTTCGCTTGAGACTTAGAATGAACATTCGACGAATGTTTCTAAGAGGAAGAATGTTATACCCCGTAGTTCCAAGGTATGTATGCGGGGACGTACGTACGAGAATACGACAGAAAGATTGGAAAGGAAGAAAGAGGTGATTTTCCACGGAAAAGTTTCGGTTTTGTGAAGGAAAAGGTTCGTTAATGGGGTGGATTCCCAGACGGTATTCGGACTTCTGGAATATTAGAGAATTATGGAATTTTATTTTTGGAAATGGTCACGTGGGGCCCACGGAGAAATTTACTGGTTTTGTGGGCCCACTTTGTTTTGAGATTTTGGCCATTGTGGATATTTTTAAGATGTTTTATTTTGGGCCAATAGGAGGGTGACACGTGTCACCCCGCCAGTGGCTCGTAGATGGCATTTGGGCACAGTCTGCCGAGTCGTTTTAAACGTTTACATAACTTGCGAGGGAAAATTCCGGCTATGTCTTTTCTTATTTTTGCGGATTTTTCGAGAGATGAAATGTTTTGGACCAACGAGAGGCGACACTTGTCACCCCAAGTTGGTGAGTTGGACTACCACCCTGGGCGCTCGAAGGGTCAAGTTGGTGAGATATTTTGTGAGGATTTGTGGAGTAGGGACTAGGGGCACTTGGGCACATCTTGGCCCTACACTTGCATAGCACTTGGCTAGATCTTCGCCCTTGGTTGGCCTTTGCTTACCCTATAAATACCCCTCCCTTTGAAGACTTCTTCATCCTCAAATCTCTAAGTCTTGAGAACCCCTCTCCTCCTCTTGTCACTCGTCCAAGAGCCTCCTCCCCTTTCACGTGGCCTTGTGGCCGAGCACCCTCTCCCTTCCTAGTAGGTTCTTCGCCGAGAGCACCCCTACTGGGTGTTCTCATGTACCCTTGGTTGAGAAATACTCAAAAGTATTGTTATAATGCCCAAATACCTTAGCCTTATACCTTGTAGTATTCTAAGGTTATATCTCTACGAAAGCCCAGAATACTATCATACTTCCCACACCACAAACCTAAAACCCTAAGGAAAATCTCCATGGTTAGTTGGAGTGCTTTGTAGAAGTTGGTTAGAACTTCTAACGGTTGTTTGAGCGGGACGAGCACCCTGGCAGAGCGAAACATTGCTATGATCGACTTTAAACTCGGATAATTATGGGCTTATCGAGGTAATTATCTTGTCCCCTATTGTAATTCGATATTACATGTTGTTAGAATATATAGTCAAGTATACTATATATGTAATCGAACGTAGTTGTTGCAATGTCTTTTGACTTAAGCCTCAAGAATAAGGAATCGAATCAATCGTAATTACATAGATCAGACATGAGACTTGTAGTATTACAGATAGTAGAATTGTACCCGTCGTTAGATGTATAACCCTCGTTGGCTTCGTAGCCTACCGATAGAGAGGAGATTTACGCTGGGCGTGGGGAGCACGAATTTTCGTAGAATGTTCTGATGAGATCTAAACGTTAATGTCACTGTGGCCTTATAGGTTCATGTATCACGTGTGGCGCGATCACGTGGCTTAAGGAGTAGCCGACGCTTGGAAGTACTGAGCGCTTTGCTGAGTCGACACGCCGCGAGGTACGTGAACCTCTTCCTATCTCTTCTAGCATGATATGTGAACTATGTAAGACGCGGTAGACGCATACGTGCTAAATGTGTTCGAGTGGTTTAAAACATAAAAGGTTATAACCGCTTTATAGGAAGTTGGTTATAAATTTTATGTTAGTAAGAAAATACACGTGGTTTTTAAAAGGTAATCGATTTGAACTATAACCGCTTGAAAGAACTTGAAGTATTTCAAAAGTTTTTTGAATCATTTTGAAAGCGAGAAGTAATACTTGGTGTTTGAAAACTTAAGAGTTATACTAGCTTTACGGGAAGTTAGGTATAACGGCTTAAGAATGCTTTACCGATTTCTAAATCGAATGTGTATCGACAAACCATCGCGTTAATTAAAAGGAAATGTTTCAATAATTAAGTATTATTAAAACCAAGAGAAACTTCCATCCGCATGTAAGATGAGACAAAATGATATTTCCTAGATCATGGTCACGTAATAAGATTGTTATAAACAAGAATGTCCTACTCACATATAAGGCTTATGTTTCTCCGATTGTTTAAAAGAGAATTATATTATTCTTAAATGAATAAAACTATGAACTACTAAACCTTTCTAAAATAAGAAACGTGAACATTTGATATTAGGCAAACTTCGACGCTTGGAAAATAATGTTACTTGAATTTACAAAGGTAAGAGTTTTGGTTTTCTTAAAAGGATAGTCACTCTATTTTATACTACGTATCAGGACTTATGTGAAAGAAACAGATCTTTTAAAGATTTAATGTGTGAAGTACTTGGGGTTAGATACGAACTTGTTAGTAAAGTACCTCGTGTGAATACTCTATTGTATTGGTTCGTGATAGCCTTGTAAATACTTTCTTGTTGATTTGAGAAGTAAACATGTTGGGACGCTACGCGTGTTAGTATCTTGTGATGTTAGTGTAAAGCGGGTTTTCCTCGATCGCGCTTAAAGTTGTTTGACTATCACCGCATGTTGGTATTGTACCACCACCTTGACTTGTGTTCCGAGGTTGCCGCCTCCGACGCGGTAGACTAGCGGTCCGGGACCATGATTCGAGAATACCTCACGCGGGTCCGTGGATCCATGCGAGCCACGGAGCTCCGTGTTAGTGCGCGCTCGCGGTCACGCGGCCTCTCGCGCTACGCGGATCGCGAGTCCAGATCGACGCCGGAGTAGCTACCGACGCGGGTTATACCACGCGCCTATCTCGACCGCCTACGCGAGTCGCGGAGAGTTCGTGGCTAGACGCGCACATTTGATATCGCGGCGAGTGACCGCCTTTTATCATGTGACGGCCTGCAGACAGATATCACGACACGCCATGACCTTGTTGGTACTGGCGCAGAGTCGGCTATGCCTTCGCATTTACCCTGCACTGCTTTATTAGGACACAGCGGACTCGTGTTCATGCGGTATTCCTTGTGCTTGTATATCACAAACGCGGCGATGGCGGGTATTCCACGCACGATTGATGTAGCGGGCGTGAGACCCATTGTTAAGATTGAGCGACGACTGAGGCGCGAGTCCCCGACTTGACACGATCGCTATTTACGCGAATCAGAGTTCGCTATCATACATGTCTCCCGCTTTGTATGACTACTATGATTTTCATTTACGTGATTTATTTTTAGTTTCACATACTCACTGCCAGATCGACTCCTTCGGGCGCGTCATGCCATGTAAAGGTACACCGCCGCCGATCCTCGCCTGTGGTCACAGTCACTGGGAAGCCCGCTTCTCCGAGGCTTTATTCGTATAGTCCCCGTTGTTGTAGGTGCTACATTCGTGGTACGACGGCCCCGCCCCGTCGTTGTTGTCGTATCATTTCTGAGGTCCGTAGTAATCTTGTGTGTGGTTTGTAAAAAGGATTAAACTGCTCATTTGTAAAAAGTGGTTATTTATATATGCCAAAGGCAAGTTTTCTCGACATCGCTTTGTACTTCACTTGTTCATGATGTGTTTTATGTTCACTGATTACTCGATGTCAGGTCACTAGTGGTGCCCGAGTGCATCAACACGCCCCGAACGGGTCGTGATAAGAAGAACTCCGTTGTTCTCATAAATTCGACATCGAAAATTTTTAACCGTGATCGCCTTTGTCTTTTATCTCGCACCACAACGACCAGCCAAGGCTTGCCCATTCTTTTTGCTCGATCCTTGTTTTAATTTCGACGATGAGAACAAAATTGGCTACAAGTCAACGCCTTTGTCCGAACACTCTTTCATCGCTTTCACAAAGAGGACAATCGCTGACACCCAATTTTGACCCATCTTTTAGTTATTTCTTGCAATTTTAAGCATTTTAGGACACCGCATTTTATCACAATTCTTGAAATTTTTGTATTTTTTTTTTACCTAACATTCTATGTTATTTTATTTTTGTAAATTTGCATCATGTTTTTTACTTTTAATTAGGTATTAAACATTTTTTCAAATTTTGTATTTTTATTACTATTACATCGACATTTGCATTTTAATAATTTTGCATCTTTTAAATAATTTTTCTGTTAAATAATTAACCCATTTTGCATTTTTGCCAAACCAAATTAATCCGCCAAAAACCGAAGCCCAAACTGAGGCCCAATACACCTTTCATCTTTTTCCTCCAATACTCAATACCCAATAACCAATACCCAAAGCCCAATACCCAAAACCCTAAACCTAATCTCACCCTATAAAATAAACACTCTACTTCTACCCCTCATTCCCTACTTCACCCTTCAGCCGCAGCCTTCTCATTCACACAGCCCACCATCTGAACCCCTCTTTTTCTTCAAAAAACCCTACTTCTCCTCTTCAGCGGACACACCCAAAACCTAGCCCTATTATCGTACTCACTTTCACAACACCTACTTCATCATTCCAGACGCCCCCACCCTCTCTCTCACACCCTCCCAGCCGTCTAATCCCCCTTAACCCTTTCAACCCACCATCCTTTCCCTCTTGTTCACTCTCTCTCCCTTCACTAGTCGCCTACCCCTGCTCCCTCGCCTCTCCCTTCTCTGGCGAACACCCTCTCTTACACACAATAAAGAGCCCAGTCGACCACTCTCCTCTCCCGCCTCCTCACCTTTCCCGCCGCCGCTCGTCGACACCCCCATCGTCCCCACATCACCGCGAACCTCACCATCGCTCCCGCTGATTGTACCATCGCATGAGGCCGCCCGCGATTTCGCGAAGTGACGCCACGCTTCTCTGTTGGTAATGTTGAACCTTGTCGGATTTAAACTCCGGCGACGCTACAGTTTGTTTCTTCGTTTTTTGTTGCTATTATGTTGTTTTGTTGTTGGAATGATTTTGTTTAACTGTTTTTCTGATTTTCTGATTTTTATTGCGTCTGGCCGGAAAAAAAAATCCGGCGACCTTGGTTTTGCATCATTTTGGATTCGCCATCGTTGTTCGCTGGATTGATTTCGCATCGTTATCCGTTGTCAGCGATCGTTTGATTTCTTGTTTGGGTAATACGCCGGAGTAAAACTCCGGCGAAGCTTTGTTGTTTTTCCGGGCTGATGCTGGACCATTTCGTTGCTATGTTGTTGTATCCACTGTCTCACTGCTATTTTGCTACTGATTTGGCTATGGTGCTGGATTGATTTTTAGGCTATTTTGCTATTGATTTGGCTATGATGCTGGACTGGTTTTAGGCTATTTCGCTACTGATTTTGGCTATGGTGCTGGACTGATTTTTAGGCTATTTTGCTACATTTTGCTGGTTTACTGATTTAGAACAAATACTACACTGTTGATATTTTACTGATTTGAACAAGATGCTACACTTGTTTGGCCAATGAAAAAGTTATCCGTCGATTTTTGAGGCCTCCACAATTGCAAAGACGGAAAATAAAATAAATGAAGCTTTCTGGGCAATGATGATTTCTTCCACTTACACCGGATAACCAACATGCGCTGGCAAGGCGAATTCTCGCAGCCGCACTTGTTTAGGCTGTCCCACTTTATATTTTTTACATATCTGAGCCCTCCGTGTTTAAAACTATTACTGTTTTGGCGCGGATTCGAAGGTTTTATCTATTTTATTGTTTTCTAGCAATATTGGCCGATGATGGAATCTCCGTCTGATTTCCAAGGCCTCCCCTGTACAAAAGACGAATTTATTTTTTGGCTTTACTTATTAATTTTTTGTTATTGTTTTTTAGTTGTTTATTCTATTACTAACAGTTTTACTAAGTGTTTATGCAGGTACCCGGAGATCATCTTGTGCAGAAGGTCTAAAAAGGGCTAAAGATGTCCCGGAGTTTTATCTATGTCGCATTTAAATTTTAGTTTTACTATTTTTGTATTGCATTTTATTTTAATTATAAATTATGTAAAAATGTTTAGAGTAGGTAGAATAAAAGCCAATATATAATCAACCTAGGTTTGAACGGATAACCGCAAGTTAGCGGATCTTAAAGGATGCATAACCCCTTCCCTTTAGGATAATAAAGAACCCCCGATCCGTAATCTCATTAATTTTGCAGATCATTAAATGGAGATTAATTGCGATTTTATTGCAATAAATCGTTGTCCTAATTCACTTAAATAATTAGGTGGCGAATTCTTAAATACATCTAGGAATCAACCATACGTAATACTCCCGCTTCGACTCCGTTAAAATGGGTGTTACACAATCTATGACTAGAAGAGTAATAAATTTACCTTCTCCTGATAGCTTAACCGAGGCGCGTATCAAGTCGCCGATCCACTGAGTTTGGGTTGCTATGCAATCGAAGGAACCGATGCTTTTTCTTTTGCTTTAGAGAATTTATTCCTAGACTTGCTCGATTGCTCGAAGTGTATCGATGATAAAGGGCTCGGACTGCTTTCACCATCGTTATTAATCACGCTATAAGTCGGAAATTGGTGCCTCGGTTTTGCTGACGGATGACTTTGATGTATAGATTGATTCCTTTTATAGCCATACTATGGGTTCTAATTTGGGTAATCTATCGTGCGATTTTCATCGATTTTAGGCGAATTTGGTATTGATTTTCGAGTGATTTTTACCAAAATAAGTGTTGATTTGGTTCGATTTTGGGATGAGATTTTTAGGTAAGTTTTAATATGGCAAGTTGATTCAGGGGATTTTATTGTGGTTTCGGTACTGATTTTGGGTATTGATCATGAGATTTTGAAAGTAAATTATTTTTCGTAAGTTTAGATTTCAATTTTGGTGTACTTTGATCAGGATTCTCGCTAATTTGGTAAAATTTGGTTATAGATGATGGAGGCAGAGGCTAAGGTTTTTAGGCTTAGGTAATTTTATTTGTTTATTTGGAAGGGAAGATGAATAGATTTAAAGAATCGCTTGTCTGGTTTGGGTCATGTCACCGCCATTTAAGGTCAAAATGTTTTGGGTTGTCTCAAAATAAAAGGGAAGCGGTGTATTTGGGCTAGTTTTAATTATAGTAGGTTGGTTTTGGATAATTTTATTTATTTGGGTAGCGCTAAATGTTTTAATATTAGGTGTTTTAATTTAATAGGAAATAAAAACGGGGTTTAAATTATTTATAAAATTGTTTTGATTATTAAATTGACAAATGTGATATGATATTTAAGGAGTGCTTAATGCTTTTATAAATGTGACTCGTTATTAAATTGCTTATTTTACGACGTATTAATGTTTTATTATTGCGTATTATTATTATAAAAATTATTTTGTGTTAAAGAATCGTTTAATTTATTGATTATTTAATGAGAGAGAGAGTCAAAATTGGGTGTCAACACTTGTCCTCTTGACCGAGATTTATGGAAGAGTCTCGTGACAAAGACGTTGACTTATAGTCAATTTTGTCTAGATCGCCCAATTAGAACAAGGATTAAGGAATGCATGGCAAATGTCGATTCAAAAATTGTCCTGGTCGAATTACGATGACTGGTCATGGTGATAGAAACTAACACTGGGTTGTTGGTGTCTAAAACTAAAGGTGGGGCTGACGCAGATTTAAAAACTTATTCCAGTATCGAATTATGATGACACTGGGTTACAGGTGCCTGACACAGATTAAAAATATTGTCTCAGTGTCGAATTATGATGACACTGGGGTTATTGGAGAGTGAATCGACGCTCAAGGTCGTTTCTGCCCTTTGTTGGGAACACTGGCCCCCCAACAAATTGCCTCAGTTTCCTGTAAGAGAAAATTCACGTTGCGCTCCTGCATGCTAAAGCTCAAGAAAAATTTAGTGCATAACTGTCAAGGCAAAAAAAATGATAAAGCATGGATATATAAGCAATATGATTCTGAGAGTAGAGTTGTTATCCTAGGTAGCGTGCTGGCGATGCGGTTGACAGTGTCCTTGCGTTAATGTGGTGTTGCCAATGCTGAGATGTCATCTTTGCGTGGATATGCTGCCATTGCGAATGCGGATAAGTCGCCCTCGCATAGCGCATCGCTTTGTAAATCGAGGATCCCGTAGATAAAGCTCAAGAAGAAATTAGTGCATAATCGCTAAGAAAAGTAATAAAGCATTAATATGAGAAATGTGATTAGCGAGTAGAAATATCGCCCCGTAATGCAATATCGACGTAGTTGATGGCGCCATTATGTTGATGATGTCAGAATGCTAAGATATGCCAATGACGCGAACGCCGATGTCGCCCATGCCCGCATGCGCTCAATGTCGCGAATGCCGATATCATCTTTACACGGATTTGCTGATGCCGCGACGCCGATGTAGTCTCTGGCTACGCACTTGCTGACGCTGCAAATGCCGATGTTTCACGCATGGCCGGATGCCGCTAATGTTGATAACGCCTTTGCACCGACTGCCGGACGCCGTGAATGTTGAATGTGGAATGCCGACGTCGCCTCTACACCGACTTGTCGATGCCGCAAATGTTGACGCTGTCTCCGTGACGACTTGCCGGATGTCGCGAACGCCGATGTAGTCTCGCATTGACCGCCGGATGCCGCGAACGCCGATGTAGTTCGCATCAACTGGCCGGACGCCGCGAACGCCGACGACGCCCGCATTCTACTTGCTGGGTGCGAATGGCGAATGTCAGGAATGCATATCGCTCGCACGGACTTGCCGACGCCGCGAACGCCAATGTCGCGACGCCGATGCCGCCTCGCACGACTTGCCGGATGCCGTGAACGCCGACGTAGCTCGCATCGACTTTATCGGACGACGTGGAATGCCGATGTAGTCTCCGCACGACTTGCTGGATGTCGAGAATGCCGATGTAGTCTCTCGCACGGACGGCCGGACGCCGCGAACGCCGATGTCGCTTCGCATCTGACCATCGATGTTGCGACTCGACGTCGCCTTGCACGCACTTCGGATGCCGCAAATGCCGACGATGTCCTCGACCGATGTTATGCGCTTGTGAACCGCATGGATTGCAATGCGACTCGCGGACCGAGCCGCCGGCCGATTTTGTTACGGAATTTGAACTTCGATCATATATCTTCCATGCTTCACGCTTCATTAATAAGAACATGCGCCAAAGAAAACTTATGTGTTTTTGTGGGGTCGATTCAGATTGACTCGCAGCTTTGATCCTTTGATATTTGCACGCCGCTTGTTTGTCTTTGTCACCCCCTGGGTTTTCTCGACTGCTAATTATTAACTATTACTTGTGACAAACGAGTATTTTGATAAAAATTCATTAATTGACTAAATGAACATTTTATCAAAATTGTCACGCTTTAACTTTAAAACACGCAAGAGTGCTTCGTTTAAAACGATTATTCGTGGGGGTTGTTTGTCTATCCGACCAAAAGTGTATTTTGTTATTTTCAAACAAATAAGCTTCCTAATGGCGTGATCGGCCGATTTAGGCCGCCACGATCTCAACGAGGAATCAGTCATAAGCGTAGTTCGTTACAAGTAAGACCGTAATTAATTTTTTAAGCGCGGACCTGGTCGATATGGCCGCCACGTATCCCACTTGAGGGAATCAAGTCAAACGTAGTTCAAATTACAAGCAAAAGGATTGTGCTTTTTCTAAAGTGAGACCGGCCGATATGGTCGCCACGATCCCACCGCGGAATCATGTCAAATGTAGTTCACATTACACGAGAACGGAAGAAACACATTATTAAAACTTAAACACGAGTTTGGATTCAAATTATTTTGCTGAACTAATATGCTATTTTTTTATCTAGATTCTAGGTGGGCCAGGACAGGGATGCAAGTCCAATTTTCAAGCTCTCTCCATGCTCTACATCCTAGTCCGGCCGTTCTTTGGTGGATTGTGTTTTGTCAGACGCTTCTTTTGACTCCTGTGTGGTGCATGCTTAGATAAATGACTAATTCGGACGGAGCAAGTTTTGGCAAGGGAACATCTCTCTTCCTTTGAAGATTGATCGATGATTCAGCCCTTTCATTTCTCTGGGATAGTCCAACAGTCATACCTAGATTGATTTCTCCATTGACAGTAATCGTGTTTTGCTGGGCATTGTCAAGATTGCCATGATTGTGGAAGGTTTCTTTCAGCCAAATGACTCATTCTTTGATTAGCTCATCGATTTTGTCCTCGAGGAATAACACCGTGTCATGTCCGATGGATCCCGAATGATACGCAGAACGCTTTAGTTTCATCATACCCTCCGAGAGTAGGATCGGGATATTTTTCGGGATTGGCCTGAGTATCCTCGTAGCTCTCAATCTTTCATACACTGAGGTAAAAGCTCTGCAGAGGAGTGTATGTTTAGTGGAACGGCTCGCCACACGCATCATTTGACGAAGCACTTCACCGCCTCCGATGATTGGTTTGTCAACCACGCTTTCTCCTCAAAACAATGTTTCTTAGCCGTCATCCGGTGGTTAACTTCGCGTTCGCTTTCGCGCTTGCCATGGAAGGCGCGGCTGGCTTTTTCTTTGGCTTGGCGGTCCGGATGCATTTCGTGACGGGCTTTTCGCCATGCGAGTACGCGTTAATAATATAAGGGTTTATCAGGCACATTCTACGGGCGATCCTCTCGATCGCTGCTTCAATTTTATCATCGAGGCACATCGCCTTCCTGTCATGCCTGTGGATACCGCACGACCGACGTCGGTTAATGATCGTGCTCCTACCCGCACTTTACGTATACATCGAGATAATCACGAACATACATAAACTTAACAATTAATAAATAATAGGTTAGCCGATATGGCTACCTCCCCGACGTGAACAAATCCAAAAGCGCTACTTCAATGTTTTTTTAAAGCCACCCACAAGACATGACTACATGCACTCTAAGAGTTTACATAACAACCGTGACGGACAGTGGCCTCGCCATACCTCAATGTACAAAAATCTACAACTTCAGTGGAACTGCATCAAAAGACAAAGCCTCCGAGAAACGGCTTCCGAGAATCGAATGGATCCTAAGAGCGGATCAAGCTATGTACTTCCACCGCAAAGATGAACGCACTTCGGGCGAGGTCAAGACGACAGTACCAAGTATGTGAAATCAAAAATACCGTAAGTGAAATCATAATACTTATATAAAATAGAGACATGTGTGATAACCAAACTACAAGACACAATATATATTAGCAAATAAGTCGTCACGACTCACGCCTGTAAGGTCATCACTCAAATATAACCCAAATTTAACTCCGCACAACGGCCGCATGCCCAAGATCTTACTCTGATAAGCATGGCTATGGAACCATTCTAACGGACGATACCCGCGGACCATCCATCGTGTCAAGATGTCCAAATGAAATAACAAGATAGCACTCATAGTGAAAGCATACCCGCTGGCCCCCAAAGATGTCAAGATGTCCAAACGAAATAACAAGATACCACTCCTAATGGAAGATACCCGGGCCCCCAACGTGTCAAGATGTCCAAAGGAAATAACAAGATAATGCTCATCGCGAAGCATACTCGGCCACCCAACGTGGTCAAGATGTCCAAACGAATAACAAGATAACACTCCTAGCTGAAGCATACCCGCGGCCACCCAACGTGTCAAGACGCCCAACATGATCGAATAACATGACCGACCATCCATCGAGAGGCACTAGAGCATAAGGATACAATACTTGTACACCAAGACTATCACAAGCAACATATGCAAGTTATTCACACTCATGGTACTTTCATTCTATGCCAAAAATCCGGGTTTTAACCCCAAGGTACTACTTACTTTATTTTCTTCAAAGAAATCCATTTCTTTTTCACAAAAGTCACATGATACTAACATCCGTGGTATCAAAATAGAGTAACTATTATTGTAAGCAAACCAAAACAATTTCCATACTTCCTTTTCAAATAAACCAAGACAATACCATGTTTTTTTTTATATATCAAATCATTTCTCGAACTAGTATAAGTTTCAAAACTTCAGATTCTCAAGTCTCTTACTTTTAAACCAAATCCCATAACGGGGGAAAATCAAGTTTCATATCTCTTTTTAAAACAAATGTCAAGTTTCCACTTTAAAGCCAATAATAAAACCATTCTTTCGTTTCCATAAAGTCGTTATAACTAACTTCCCATAAAGCTATTATAACACTTTATGTTTAAAACCAACCAAATACAACTATAAGCATTTATGAGACCAAGAGGGCTTATTCTTTAACAACCAAGTACCCATTACTAACGAATAAGGTTTTACCACTTTTCAACACAATCACGTCCTTTACACTTCATATCAAGTCAAGGCACAAAAAGGAAATCAAACTCCTTAACACACGCCGCTCACCGCACTATATATTTCACAATTAATCATGCTCAAGAGAATAGGAAGAATCACATACCTCCTCAGCTAAATCCACTTGCCAAGTTGAATATGCCGCGCGTAGAGTATCAACCTATAATAATCAAATACGTCTATTAACGTCTAGACTTCTTCGTTGAATATTCTAAGCATAAAGTACCTTATTCTACGGAAAATCGACAAAGACTTCCTTTGTTTCTACATACTTTTCCACTTTTCAAGGCTCGAATTCACTATCCAAACGCCACTTTTAAGGCTCAATCAATCCAACAATGCTAAGGGGATTACACGCCCAATCTTGGACATGTAAAATTCTGCCCCACAATACATATTAACTAATTCAATAAGTTTAAGGTAGCATCTTGGCTATAACATGTTCACATCTCATCTTTACCCAATCCTTTCAAATCCAAATCATATTTCCTACATGAAATATATCTAAGAGCAATATTGACAACTACAAGTCCTTTCTTCCACACATGCAACACAATTTTCTAGCAAAAAGATAAAGGATTGTTACCTTAGAGTTTACCCAAAATTAGTCCAACAATTTCACTTGTCTTCTTTCCACAATCACCACCACAACCTCCTACAAGCTTGTTAACATGTTTCCCTCTTGTTACTTTTCTGAAATTTCTCTAGGCCTTGGGTTTCCCTTGAAATTTCTAGAGAGAAGGGAGAGGGATTTAATTTTAGAGAGAAGAAAGAGCTTTGAAGAATAACCAAGTCTTCAAGATTTGGTCAATAAACAGACATGCACAAAATCATACTGTGGGACACATGTCACCCTCCCATGGCCTTTTTTTTAAAAAAAAACAGTTCTGATTTTCCCCCCAGATTCGCAGAACTCCGCCTGCCACACCGCAGTCTCCAGGCCAAGGCTGAAACTTCGAAACTTCCAAAGACTTCCGCGCCACGACTGCTTTCCGCGGTCAGCAACTTCAATAACCCCTAGTACAACCGCGCCGCCCTCAGATCCGCTGGCCATGTGGCCTCTCGACCAAAATACTTTTCTCGCCGATCACAGACCGAACTTTACCCATGATCTAAAGGATACTCCCTTCGTGACCTTCACTTCACAAAAAGAAATGATCACTTCCATTTTCAGAATACATGTTCGCTTCCTCGCCTTACTCGTCGCACTCTTCTCGACACCCGAATTCTTTCTAGTATACGCACTACATTTCAATATCGCCTCGCTTTCAAAACCTCGAGTTACCACTCCAAACTTGGTCATCTTACTAGCCTCACATTCCTTTAAGGCCATTCCGCCTTCATGATCCGATTCCGGCCGAACGCATCCACGAACTCGCACGATGATTCCCTAAACTGGGCCTAGCACCTGTGACCTTATCACCTGTAGGACCTCCTCAACTTACCTCACTTCATTCCGGTCATGTCGACCCGCGATCGTCCTCAACCCACCCATTACGCACCAAACTCTTGTTCCCGATCCGAGATAATCTCACTATCCAAGTCACGAAACCTAGCCGTTTCCTTAGCTCACCTACCCACTATCATTTCACACCACTCATGGACTTATTACCCAAAGATACCCCACGATATTATGTTCCTCACAAAGGTCGCCTGAGAATCTTTCACTCAAGATGGCCTCAGATCTAAGGTTCCCACTGCTATAAAAATTCTAAGGTTCACAATTTCCATGTCCCCAAACTTACCTTTTCTACAAACCAGCTTTATAAATCACAATTTACATAAAATTATCCGCACATAACACTTAACACGTAACCATCTTATCACACATACTAATATTTAGAGGTTACGATATACTCAGAATTATTGCTTCACTTTCCTTTGTCGTCTAATCATGATCCCGCCTCGCACGACGATAGCAAAAGAAAGGCGATTAACCACCATCGATCCCGGCGTCGAGTCTCTACATCCGCTACCGCCTGGACACCGCAAAATGGCCCCGCTACCCGCATGTAAAACAAACTCCCATACCAAAGACGACACTCCCATCACGGAGCCTACCACAACGCACTACAACGAGGTAGGTGGTCCCATCCGACTAACATCTCTGCTCTCGAAAACTCAAACTCGAGCCCCGACCTACTCCGAATCTCCCGAACGCCCTAAAGATCGCGTGGAGCACTGCATCGGGCCGAGGTATATATCCAGCTCACCGAGGCCGCCGCTCGAAGTCACCAAAGGACCTCGCTGTTTCGCCCTCTTCTCGATTCGTTATTCCGCTGACTTTCTACGTTTCCTCGTCACGCAAGATAGCCCGACGCGCAATGTCCATGCCCTACCAAGAGCTACCCTGCACCCTCCGCTAAATAATCATCGAGCCCCGTGACATAACTGCACTCTATCCTCCATGTCTCGCATTAAAGCGGGACATACCGAGCCAACGAGTCAAACTCTACATTGTACTCCAACACCCGCCTGCTCGCTCAACATCAAAAATCTATTCGCCTGTGCTCTTCACCGCAAGGCAAGAAGTGTGCAAGAAATGCCTCAGAACTTTTCCCAACCACCGAGGCGATGCTCTCTGACGCTTCCTATGAATTAAAACTACCGATCGCAGATCACGTGAGCCGATGGAACCCAAAACTACCGACTGCCTCCGAGGCCTGATCACTCATGATCCGCCGCAATCGCTTGATAAATTCTCGAGGATCATCTTCGCCCTCGACCCATAGAACTCGCGGGTTGCAACTCAAAAGTCCCAAGTCTCGTTATCGATTGGGTGAACTATGGTACAACCGAACCATCGCTTCGCTCGCCCTCCCGCCGCCACGATCTCAAGTAATAATCGCCATCTCTCAGAGCCCATATCCACCGATCCAGCCGTAATCGAGGCTCGTACCGCTGTCTCGTGAGCTGCCGCTGCCGCTTCGAATCGCTGGGTCGGGCGACGCTGTGGAACTCGCCGTCCAAGCATCCTCGTAAAGATCGGCTCGCGCTCAGAACCCTCTCTCCTACTACTAGCGCCTCGCTTGCCTTGCCCTTCCGGGCTATGGTTACCTTACGCGAGGCATAATCGTATAAAAGAATACGCTGAGGAGTCCAACTTATAACACAACTCTAAGGCACGATCTCGAGTGAGAAGAATGGAAACTAATCCTAAATATCTCGCAGCCTCCTCGACATAGCGGTGCACAACACGATAATCAAGACTTACTAGATACGGCCTCAGACACTTTCCGAGGACTAATCGCTCGATACTCACTTTTGTCACGACCACCCTGCCCGCGATCGTGTCCTACTCCGCACCCTTACAGGTATACATCAGAGATAATCAGTGGAATATACATAAACTTAACAATTAATAAATAATAGGTTAGCCGATATGGCTACCTCCCTGGATGTGAACAAATCCAAAAGCAGTTACCTCATTTTTTTTTAAAGCGACCCACAAGACATGACTACACACCTCTAAGAGTTTACATAACAACTGTGACGGGACAGGGCCCCGCCATACACCTGAATGTACAAAAATCAACAACTTCAGGGAGCCGTACCAAAAGACAAAGCCTCCGGAGAAATGGAGCTTTCCGAGAACTGAACAAAGGATCCTAAGAGCGGATCGCAAGCTACGTACCTCCACACGCAGCATGAACGCAGCCTCGGGCGAGGTCAAGACGACAGTACTAAGTATGTGAAATCAAAATACTGTAAGTGAAATCATAATACCATATAAAATGCGAGACACGCAGATAACCAAACTACAATACACAATATATATTAGCAATAAGTCGTGACTCACGCCGTAATATCATCACCAAATATAACCCGAATTTAACTAAAGACAACGGCCGCACGCCCCAAGATCTCACTCCCAGATAAGTACGCCATGGAACCATCCTAACGGACGATACCCGTGACCATCCATCGCACAAGATGTCCAAATGAAATAACAAGATAACACTCATAATAAAGCATACCCGCGGCCCCAATGTCAAGATGTCCAAACGAAATAACAAGATACCACTCCTAGTAGAAGTATACCCGTGGGCCCCCCAACGTGTCAGTATGTCCAAAGGAAATAACAAGATAACGCCATAATGAAGCATACCCGCCACCCAACGTGTCAAGATGTCCAAACGAAATAACAAGATAACACTCCTAGCTGAAGCATACCCGGCCACCCAACGCGCCAAGACGCTCCAACATGATCGAGAATAACATGATCGGCCCTCCATCGAGAGGCACGGTAGCATAAGGATACAATACTTGTACACCAAGACTATCACAAGCAACATAGGCAAGTTATTCACACTCATGGTACTTTCATTCTATGCCAAAAATCCGGGTTTTAACCCCAAGGTACTATACTTTATTTCTTCAAAGAAATCCATTTCTTTTTCACAAAAGTCACATGATACTAACACCCGTGGTATCAAAATAGAGTAACTATTATTGTAAGCAAACCAAAACAATTTACATACTTTTTTTTCAAATAAACCAAGACAATACCATGTTTTTTTTTGTTTTTTTTATATATCAAATCATTTCTCGAACTAGTATAAGTTTCAAAACTTCAGATTCTTAAGTCTCTTACTTTTAAACCAAATCCCATAACGGGGGAAATCAAGTTTCATATCTCTTTTTAAAACAAATGTCAAGTTACCACTTTAAAGCCAATAATAAAACCATTCTTTCGTTTCCATAAAGTCGTTATAACTAACTTCCCATAAAGCTATTATAACACTTTATGTTTAAAACCAACCAAATACAACTATAAGCATTTACGACCAAGAGGGCTTATTTTTAACAACCAAGTACCCATTACTAACTAATAAGGTTTTACCACTTTTCAACACAATCACGCCCTTACACTTCATATCAAGTCAAGGCACAAAAAGGAAATCAAACTCCTTTAACACACGCAAGGCCTACCGCACTATATATTTCACAATTAATCATGCTCAAGAGAATAGGAAGAATCACATACCTCCTACTAAATCCACTTACCAAGTTGAATATGCCGCGAGAGTAGCAACTCATAATAATCAAATACGCCTATTAACGCTCAGACTTATTCGCCGAATATTCTAAGCATAAAGTTCCTTATTCTACTAAAATCGACAAAGACTTCCTTTGTTTCTACATACTTTTCCACCTTTCAAGGCCCGAATTCACTATCCAAACGCCACTTTTAAGGCTCAATCAATCCAACAATGCTAATGGATTACACGCCCAATCTCGACATGTAAAATTCTGCCCACAATACATATTAACTAATTCAATAAGTTTAAGGTAGATCTTGGCTATAACATGTTCACATCTCATCTTTACCCAATCCTTTCAAATCCAAATCATATTTCCTACACGCAATATATCTAAGAGCAATATTGACAACTACAAGTCCTTTCTTCCACACATGCAACACAATTTTCTAGCAAAAGAGAAAGGATTGTTACCTTAGAGTTTACCCAAAATTAGTCCAACAATTTCACTTGTCTTCTTTCCACAATCACCACCACAACCTCCTACAAGCTTGTTAACATGTTTCCTCTTGTTACTTTTCCTAAATTTCTCAGCCTGGTTTCCTTGAAATTTCTAGAGAGTATGAGATGGATTTAATTTTAGAGAGAAGGGAGAGCTTTGAAGAATGGCCAAGTCTTCAAGACTTGGTCAATAAACAGACATGCACAAAATCAGATTGGGACACTTGTCACCCTCCCATGGCCTTTTTTAAAAACAGCTGATTTTTCCCAGATTCGCAGAACTCACATGGCCTGCAGAGCTCAGCCTGGGCCACACTAAACTTCAGAAACTTCCAGCACTTCCGCGCCGCGTTCGCTTCTCACAAGCGCTGCAACTTCAGCGAACCTCAAGATAACCGCAAGGCGCTACAGTGGCTCTCGATCAAGATACTTTTCTCGCTGATCACAAGACCAACTTGTAATTTCCATAACTTTCTACTCCGATGTCCTATCGATTAACGGTTTGTCATGCGCTGGGAACTAGACTTAACGAACTACCTACTGGGCTTTTGTACCACCTAAGAACTCCTAATGTAACGGGACATAAACCGCCTCAAAGTTGACTAAAACCCCGTCCGAAACATTCCGTCCACCTATCTTTCTAAATTTTAGATCTTAATTCCTTTCGTACGGTATTATAAGCTTGACCTGAATTACTGGTGTAATAATACCGAGCGCACGCCGCATCGCTTAGTCTCATTATACCATTTTGGGAAGGGTCAGAAGTTTCGGATCGGAAGATCCTCGCGCTTTCAACCTCTCGATAAATGGGCAAAGGTTCTGGCAAAGCGAGTATATGTTTTGGCTGTCTTTTCCTTATGGATTGTGCTGTGTTACACCCCGTAATTCCAGGACATGTTTAAGAGAATGTAAGTAAAGAAGCAGGACTTTAAAACTTTTGAACGAAAGAAGAATTCGTTATTCTTAAGAAAAAATTTTCGAACTCTCATGGGAAAAAGTTTATTATCGGAATTGGATTCTAAATTTTGGTATTCAATACTTATAGGATTTATAGGAATTATGAAATTTTATTTCCAGATTTGGTCATGTGGGGCCCACCCGGGAAATTTTACGATTTTGTGGGGCCCACAAGGTTTCCGATATTCTAACCAATTATTGAGACTTTGGAGAGATAAATATTATGACCAACAGGGCGACACGTGTCACCCCCATGTGGCCTATGGTGGCGAGAAAGCTGGCAAGCCGTTGTCTCAAGATATTTGTCGATGTTGGCTCATGGACCCACACATACTTGTACCCAATCTCAACCACACACTTGCTTTAATCCTAGCCCTTGATTGTCTTATATATACATACCTAGAGTTTGAAGACTTCAACACTTAGAATTATTTCCAAGATAAAAAAATATACTCCCTCCTCTAGGTTGCTTCTCAAGACTTCTATTGTCAAGAAAAATCTTCAATTATTGCTGACAATCCCAATACTTAAACCAAGTGTCCCTAGTAGTGTTCTAAGGTTATCCCAACACAAAAATCCTAAATACTACGTTAATCCGTTAGTCGCAACGTGAAACCCTGCGCGATCTTCATATTTTGACGGTTTCAAGATGAGTTGTTTAGAACTTCTATGGTTGCTTTGAGTGTATTGTAACGTAAGGATTATGAGTTAAAGTTGCTAAGGATCGACTTTTAGATCTTGGAGTAATTTGGGCTTATTGAGGTAATAATATTTGTCCTTCTAATGTAATCGAGATTACATGTTATAGTAGTATATAAACGAGCATGTGATACGCGAAGGAAGATTGAAAAGATTCGACCTTAATAAGACGTTAATAACCAAATTGGCATGCTAGCCATTAAAGTTGTAAAACATTACCTATTACTTGTTGACATAAAAGAATCTTGTTGATAACAGTTAATATAACTTATATAAAGATTGGAATATAAGTGGAGGATTATTAAAGAAGAATGAAACAATTTCGTGACGCTAGCCAAAATCGACGCTTTGATCGCAGAGTCGCCAAGAACACCAACTAAAGGACTGGACTAATGTATTGTATTAGTGGACTAATGGATTGTTTTTACATTGGACTATGGACTAGTATTAATGGACAGCTTTGGTAGATTAAGAGGCTGAATTTTACACGTCCAGTTAGGCGTGTAATCCCCTTTGACTTCGAATTGTTGCGCCTTTAAATGTGGCATTTGGTTATTGATTTCGCCTTGAAAAAGGTGGAAAAGTACGAGAAACAGGGAAGTGCTGCCCAAATTTTCGAGAATAAGAGACCTTATGCTTAGAAATATTCTACAAGAGAACCAAAAGTCGATAGACGCAGCATGTTATTATAGTTGATATTCAAGGCGTATGCATATTCGACTTGCAAGTGGATTAAGCCAAAGAGGTATGTGGAACTTTCCCTATCTCTCGAGCATGATGTTTTACAAATATATAGTACGGTTGACGACATGTCTTAAATGAAATTGGTCTCATTTTGGTACCCTTGAATTGATTTAAAATGTGTAAGTTTGGTTAAACTCAAGGTATACTCACTTGATTCAAGATGTAAATGTCGAGTTTTCAACACATAAAGGTTATAATGGCTTTATGGGAAGTTGGTTATAACGATTTTACGGGAAGTTAAGAGTATAAATGAATTGTTATATGTATGGTAGCTTGATTTGAAAAGAGCCATTACAAATAATAGAGTACGTAGTACTTTGGGTTAAATCCTGATTTTACAAAAATAAAAGGTTTTGAATTTATAAATGATAATCCATTTTACATGTTAACGAAAGTCTAAAAGTATGTTAAAATTGCCTATGCTAGTCGTGGATAGCCTTTGTTATGCAAGCGCTGTATTTCTATGCCACCGCCCTCAATCGAGGGCCGACATCACGTTGTATACTATTATCGTTCCATGGACACGCCGCACCGGCGGCGATTCCGGCATGCGCGCCATGACAGTTCAATTCACTGATGATATTATTATTATTCCATGCACTAGCTCTCCATGAAGACATGTACCCGAGATGCATCATACCAAGAACATGTTGTATATTATTATTGTTCCATGGATACGCCTGCATCAATGAAGGATTCTGAGGTACGTATTTTTTAAACCAAGGCCGCCGATAAGGCCGCCATAACATAAAAATTACCCGAAGCGGTCTACACTGCTTAACAATGTAAAACAACTTAGCCACCCAGCCTGGATGAATACATGCACTTAAGATTTGAACAAATACTATGACGACAAGGCCCCGCTGCACTTCAATATACATAGCCATGACAACTCCAAACATCGAGCCATCTCAAAATGCCAACCAGATCCTAAGTCATGATCCACAATCGTACCTAAACTCATGACATGAACACAACCCCGGGGGCCGCATAACAAAATTTAATATGGAACTAAATAAAGTACAAGAAACAAATCATAATCAGATAAAAGAATGACAGGGCAAGTATAAAAAGACATACCGATCCGCCGTGTCATTACTACTCATGAACTTAATTGCACATCATTATCTTTTCCATTCCATTAAGAGTTATAGCCAAATCTTACATACATACTTAGAGAAATTATTAAGTTCATTACTATATAACTTACTTATCTTTCATAACATAATCCAAATTTTTACGGAGGCGATATACTACCCGCCAACTGGGACGCGATCAAATCACACAAATATCAAAGCGCGTCTGGAATCCCCATCACCGCCGATAGTCATAAGTGTAACATATAACCACGTGACGCGCTCGTGGCATCCTACTCACCGCCGCGCATACATACACAATACATATATATCTCCCGCCTGGAATCCTACATCATCGCCGACACCGTAGTGTAATATATAACTACGTGACACGCCCGCGGCATCCTACCTCACCGCTTGCATACATATACAACACACACACACACACATATATATATATATATATATATAACGTGGCCGCATGCCCCTAATCCTCATCGATAAGCATGGCCATAACGTGCCTCGCATCCGTCATCGTAGGCGCAGTCTTCACGGGAGCTAGCCCATGAGTAATAATATAACACGCCCCTAATCCTCATCGCGGGTACATGTCTAAACGGGAGCTAGCCCATGAGTAATAATCGCATAGTATGGTCGCATGCCCTAATCCTCATCGTATAAGCACGGCTCGTAATAAACAACCGAGAATCTAACCCGCCTCCCGGTCATACGCCCCTAATCCCACATCGATAAGCATGTCCAAGGATCAATCATAATGGAAGCATACCCGTGGAATCCCACATCACTTTCTCAGACGCTCCAAGTAAACTTACAACAAGACAAACCACCCTCCAACCGAGAGTCACGATAACGTGAAACATATAATACTTGCACTCAAAGCTATCACAAGCAAACATAGGCAAGTTCATTAAACCTTTAGACTTCCATTTTTTATAAACTCATGGCACTTTCGTTTCACACATAAAAATCCGGGAATTTAACCCAAAGTACTACGTACTTCCATTCTTTTCAAAAGGTTCCTTTTCATATAAAACCCCAAGATACTAACACCCGTAGTATCAAGGCTTGTTTACATTTCACATAAGTCACTACACTTTTAGAAATACGCTTCTACTTTCTAAATCAAGGACTTATTTTAAAACTTTAAGCAAGTGATACCTTTAAATCAAAATACCCTTCCTTATTTCAAGTTACTCCTTACTTACATTATTAGAGGAAACCATTCTCTTAACCCTTCATAAAGCCGTTATAACCAACTTCCCATAAAGCCGTTATAATCCTTTATGGTTTTAGACAATTTCATTCCTTTTTCAACCAAGAGACTTATACTTTTAAAACCAAGTATCATATACTTTCAAATCAATTTTCTTAAATTCCAAAATACTTCAAGTCTCTTAACTTTAGAAATCAAGTTTCTTAACTTTTAAATCTCAAGTAACTCACACCTTTTAACACAAGTTACTTCACTTAAATCATGTAATTTCTTCCTTTCACAATCAAGTTTCATTACTGGAAAATAAAGTCTCTCAACCTTTAGGAGTCAAAGGTTCATAGTCTTAAAACTTCATAACGAAATTCTTTAAGTGAAGTACATATGCCTTATGTGCGTAGTAGATTATACTTGTTTATAACGATCTTATTAAAGCAACATGATCTAGAAAATGTAATACAATTTTGTCTTATCTTAGCTTCTATGCAGATGGAGAATTCTACTTGTTTTAATATAATTTATCGCCATTATATTTTCCTTTATTAACGCCGCAATGGCTTGTTCGATACTTATTCTCATTTGTGTCAGAATCTTAGCCAAGTCAACTTGGCTCCAAAAATACCTCCTAACGACTCTACCAACATCCCCATAAGACTTGGTAAGAACTTAGATAACTTAGACATAACCCTTACGTAGAGTAAATCAACATACATACCTCTTAACTTCTAAGAGTAGAAGGAATCATGAAATAATACCACATGTATATTCCATGCATAGAATCATGTCAAAAGAACGTAAGAGGTTCACATACCTCGACGATTATCGATAATTAGCAAAATGTCCAAGATTTTCAACCTTGATAGCTATTCCATCCTTCAAGTAGAATACGCTATACTTAGTACTTCCACCTATAATGGCCATAATACGCCCATTAACCTCTAGCTTCAACGAGAATATTCTAAGTGCAAAGTCACTAAATTCTACGGAAAATCTGGACAACACTTCCTTTGTTTCTACATACTTTGCCACCTTTTTTAAGGCCGAATACAATAACCAAACACACCACATTTAAGGCCCAACAATTCAGCTAACCAAAGGGGATTACACGCCTTAACAGGACGTGTAAAATTCCGCCCCACAATTGATATCAAACTATTCCACAATACAATGCCATTTTCGGCCAAAAGGTGCAACAACTTATCAATCTTTCCAATTCCTTTTCAATCCAAGTTCTTAGGTCTAACATGTTATATTGTCATAAACAACTACAACAACTATAATTCCTTCTTTATATAACACGTGGCTTACTAAACTAGTAACCAAAATGAATTACAATCTTAAGGGCTAAATCATGCAACTTTTCGGATTCCATCCAAATATTCCATAACACATATCATTCTTCATAATATAATCCACATGATCATTTCTAACTACTACAACATGAAATCTTGAATTTTAATAGCATGACGGAGATTATTACCTCCTTAAGCTCAAAATGATCCAAAACCCTAAGTTGATCCTTAGCAACTCCAACTCTTTTTCTTGACGTTCCAATCCGCTATTTGCAACCCTTGTAGCTCGTGAAAACTCCTCTTCTATTTCCATCTTCAAAGTCAAGAACACTTGGTTTTCGCCATGACTAACGAAAAACGCGGTTTTCCAAATCTTTCTATTGAGATATCCTTACAATACCCTCATGAACCTTGGTTTAAAGTGTGGAGCTTAAAGAACAACAAACGAATTTTTTTTCTTTTTAAAACCATGAACCCGAGAGCAATACCTTGCTCATCCAACTTTTCTTGAAAATTTTCTAAGTATAGAACCCTTGTCTTGCTACTAGTATGTATATAAAGCATAATTGAGGCCAAGATTAGAACAAATGGGTGGTTTGATGCTAAAATCTAGCCAAGGGCCCTTTGACTTACCAACATTATCAAGCTCTACTTGCAAGACTTAGTCTTCTATCATGGTCAATGACCATACTACCCTTGCATAATATCGTCCAAGAACATGTGGGGGTGCCACGGTCGCCTCCCATTCGCCCATAAAATTCAGAATCTCGCGGTCCCACAAAACGTAAAATTCTGTGGGCCCCACATGACCAAATCAGAAAAATAAATTTCCATAATGATAATAAGTTCCATACTTCTTCAATTAATGTATTTTGAGAATCCAATTCTCCTCAACGAACATTTTTCCTTTCCGACGTTTCTAAGATTTTCCTTCTAAAACAATTCTTCCTTTCGCACTCATTTCAAGTCTCGTGTTCCTTACGCATATTCTCTTAAACATGACCGACTTACTGGTGTATGTAGATAGGTAAGAGTATATCCGGCGGTAAATTCCCAAGATAGTTATACCACCTTCTCCAGGTAAGAGTATATCCGGCGGTAAATCCTCAAGATAGCTTATACCACCGCCTGGTAAGAGTATAATCGAGCGTTAAATCCCCAAGATAGTTATACCACCGCTTTCCGTGATTTGCTACCCACGATGCGAGGAATACCTCACGCGAGTCCTTATGGCTTACGCGGTGAAATAGTCCCACGCGCGATACACCACGCGAGGAATACCTCACGCGTCCGCACGACCCATGCGGTGAAATAGTCCCGTGAGTAGGATTTCTTAATGATATCGCGACGGATGGTTCTCGCTGATCGTGAGCTTCCTATCTTTTATGTCAGACGATACTCCTAGTTACTTCCTATCATAGTAAGGCAATCGTGGTAATGTTAATCGAGTTATCATACCGCTCCGCTTTATTATAGACTTACGGTTTCATTACGCATTTCTGGGCCACATATTTGGTACATGTTGCATCGACTTCCTCGGGCCGCGCTCACGCCGCAGTAGAGTACTGCGTCGATCCTCGCCTTAGATCACTGCTCACCGCTGGTAAGCTCCTTTATTCCGAGGCTTATCCTCGGTATTGCTCTGTTGTACATTCAGGTACGGCGGCCCCGCCCCGCCGTAGTTGTTATTCTTAGAGGTCCGTAGTCACATTGTGGTTTGGGTTGTAAAGGAAAAAATGTACTGCTTTATTCAGATAGTTTACTGGCGGCCTTACTGGCCACCCCGTTGTCATTTTATGTTTAAGCATTTTATCACAGGTATGTTCCACGCTATCCTCTCGATGTATATCAAGGGTGCCTGTGTAGGGCACCACTGGGCCCGGTCTGGTCGTGACAATTTCTAACTTATCATAACATGGAGTCTTCAATTACAAAAGTAAGACGCAAGATTATACCTCATTTAGCCCAAATATTATCCAAGATTACAAGTCGATCCTTAGCAACTTTAGCTCCTCTTTGACGCTCCAATCCACTCCAAGCAACCCTTAGAAGCTTACGAAGAGCTCCTCTTCAAGTTCCAACTTCAAAGTCAAGAACTCTTAGGTTCTCGCCATGACTAATAATAAAACGCCTTTTCCGGATATTTCTATCGAGATATCCTTACAATACTCTTAGGAACCTCGTTTAAAGTACGGGATTATTGATATCAAACTAAAAATTTCGCTCTTGAACCCCAAACCCGAGAGCCTCACATAGTGTTCTTCAAATTCTTGAAATTTTTCTAAGTGTTAAGCCTTGTCTTGCTACTAAGGAAGCTTATATAACCAAACTAAGGTCTAGATTAAAACAAACGGGTGGCTTGATGCATTTTATTTAAATATCACGCTATGCTGGCTCATTGACTTGGTCAATGTTGTCAAGCTCTTAGCCTTGCAAGACTTTCATCATAATTACGGTCAATTGACCATTCTACCCATGCACAAATTCGACCAAGACTACTAAGGGTGACACGACGCCTCCCGCTCGTCGCAATATTTCGCTTTCCGACAATTCCATAATTCGATAAATTTTTACTCGCTCCAATCTTAACATTTTTGTTCTTACGCACGCTCTATAAACATATCCCGAATTCCGGTGTAACAACCAAGTCGAGGTAGTGACTCAAGGTTTTGGAACCGGCGATGACAGAGTATGGTACGGTACTAGAAAGAGTTCGTGTACGAAAAGTGTACGACGAGTAAGGAAAGAAGTGAACATGTGTTAAGAGATGGAAATGATCATTTTTGGTGAAGGCGCGGGGAAGTATCCTTTAGACCACGTACGGAGCTTTTGTGATGTTAGAGGCGATTCCTCGTGCTTCGATTTGAGTTTTGCACGATGTTATACTACGCCATCGTGGCATAATTGGTTTCGTAAGTATAGTAGCGAAGACTATACCGTTATACCGTATTTCCAGAGTATGTACGCGAGGGCGACGATAAAATTTTAAGCCTTAAGCAGGCAAAGTGGACGAAATTTGTGCACAACTAGCTTAAAAGAATTGTTTTCCGACTAAACGCTTTTTCTGACCTCGCAAGGGCGGAAAATTACGTTGCGACATTTATATTTTTTGGATTTTTCCGAGAGATGAAATATTTGACCAACGGTAGGCGACACTTGTCCTCAAGTGACGATAATCGCGGGAGTGGTTGGCACGCTTTTTTAATGTTAAAGGCCTTAAACATTTGGTCAATGCTCGCTAGATATTTTGTGTAGTAGATGAGCAAGTGGGACCCACACAACACTTGTCCAAATCTTCACCCTCCACTTGCCTTAATCTTGGCCATTGAAAGTCCTATAAATACCCCCTCGAGTCAAGACTTCTTCATCCACTCCACATTTTCTAAGTCTTGAAAATCCTCTCCCCTTAGCGTAGCCTCTCGCCCAAGAGCTCCCCTCCCTCGGTATGCCCTACCGAAAGTACCCCTCTCGAGTGTTGTTCTCGTGAAACACCCCCTTGGTAGAAAGTATTCTCCAAGTATTGTTACTATTCCAAAATACTCGCCCAAATACCTTGTAGTATTCCAAGGTTACCCCTATACTAAAAGCCCGTAAATACTACTATACTTCCTTCACCACAAAACGAAACCCTAAGGAAAATCTTCATCATTGGTCAAGTATTAAGAAGTTGCGTAGAACTTCTAAGGGTTGTTTGGAGCCGTCGAGCGCCAGTAGTAGATCTAAACGCTGCTCAGATCGACATTAAATCTTGGATAATTTTGGGCTTATCGAGGTAAATACTTTGTCCTTCTATTGTAAGTGGAAATTACATATCGTAGTTGTATAGAAACGAGTATAAGATATATAGAAGGATGGTATAAGAGAAGAGAATTGAATTGAAATCACATCGTAAGAATATTAAAAAGAAGATTGAACAGATTTACATAGATCAGATTTACATAGATCGCGTAGTTTAACTGCAGGAAGGTCGCCCGATTTTCCGTAGAATAGGGAACCCGCTAGAATATTCTACAGAGTAGTCTAGACGCTGATAGACGATATGGCCTTTATAGGTTGAAAGTTCGCGAGTAGCATGTTCTACTTGAAGGTGGACAAGGCTAGCCGTTATAATGCATGGAGCGCTTTGCTAATTGTCGATAATCGCCGCGAGGTACGTGATTCTTCCTATCCTCTTGAGCATGATATTTTAAAAGAATATATATAGTACGGTAGACGACGCGTGTTAATCGAACGTGGTTTTATCGCGATGTCTTTGACTTGAGTCTAAATAATAAGAATCTTCAAGATTTCAAAAGAATTAAGAATCGCTGTTAAGAAGAGTAATACTTGGTTTTAAAAGCTTAAGAGTTATACTAGCTTTACGGGAAGTTAGTAACGACTTAAGAGAGATAAAAGGAACTACTTAATTGTTTATGAACGCCTTGTATTGATTTCTAAACGAGAATAAGTATCGAACAAACCATCGCAGTCACTAATAAAGGGAAATGTATTGACTAATTAAGTATTATTAAAACCAAGAGAAACCTCCATCCGCATGTAAGCTAAGACGAGACAAAATGATATTACATTTCCTAGATCATGGTCGCTTTAATAAGATTGTTATGAACAAGAATAACCTACTCACACATAAGGCATATGTTTCTCAAATTGTTTTAAAAGGGAATTATATTATTAAGTGATTAAGACTATGAACTATGAAACCTTTCAAAAATAAGAGACTTGAGTCTTTGAACTTAGGCAAAACTTGAACTTTTGGAAAAGAATGTTGTTACTTGATATTAAAAGGAAACTGCTTTGGTTTACTTAAAAAGATAGTCACTCTATTTTTGATACTACGTATCGTGGTGACTTTTGTGAAAGAAACGGATCTTTTAAAGAATTAATGTACGTAGTACTCGGTTAACACCGAACTTGTTGACATAAAATAGAAAGTACCTCGTGTGAATAACCCGACTATGTTTGGTTTGTGATAGCCTTGTAATACTTTCTTGATTGGTTTGATAAGTAACATGTTACGATGCTACGGTGTTCGTGATCTTGTAACGCTTGTGTAAGAGGTTATTCTTATCGTGCTATGTTGTTTAAACGATAAGCCGTTGTGTTAGTATTATATCACTCACCTCTTGACATGATATACCGGTTGTCGCTTCGACGCGAGGTATACCTCAGCACCGCGTGACTATGATTCGAGAATACCTCACGCGTTCAGGGACCCATGCGCGAGCTACGAGTTCCGTGTTAGCGGTCTACGCATGCGCTACGCGGTCTACGCGCTACGCGGATCGCGAGTCCAGACGATTTACGGGAGTAGCACCCTCGACGCGGAATACCTCACGCGGCCTACGCGTGTGTGGCCCATGCGAGTCATGGAAGTTCCAGGATTAGACGCGCACATTTGATATCGCGCGAGTGGCCAACTTCGATTACGTGGCGGTCTAGAAAGACCTCGTGATACGCTTTATGGCTTTGTTGGTACTGCGGGTTTTATTAGTCGCTATGCCTTCGCACTTACCCCAGACGGTTGATATACGACACATGTGGGACTCGTGTTCATGTATTCTCGTGCTTTTATATATCATGGATCGCCGCAGTGGAAGGAATTCCACGCATGATTGATATCGCGGGTACGAGACCCACGGTTATATTTGAGCGATGACTTTGGCGCGAGTCCCCGACTTGATACGATCGCCACATATCAGGTATCGTGAATTGGTTATCATATATGTCTTCGCTTTATATAGACTATTATGATTTCATTTACGTGATTTTCGCCACATACTGCAATTGTGATCGAATTTCTGGCCGCTCACGCCGCAGTAGAGGTACACCGCTTGTCGATCCTCGCCATGTGGTCACGCTCAGCTTGGGAAGCTCCGCTTCTCCGAGGCTTATCGCTGGTATAGTCCTGCCGTTGTAGGTACTTACATTCGTGGTATGGCGGCCCTGCATCGCCATCGTTGTTATAACATTCTGGCGCCAGAGTACCGCTGGCGTAGCTTGTAAAAGCGGATGTAATCGTTTCGATTCGTTATATATATATGTCATAAGGCAACTTTTCTCGATAAACTGCTTTACACTCCATATTATTTCATGCCTTGTTTTATATTCCGCTGACACTGACGTATGTCTACTGGGTGCCCGGTAGGCACTACCACGCCCGGTTCGTCGTGACAATACCGGCGCATGTACGTTTGGAGACTTAGAAGGAACATTCGGGACGAATGTTTCTGCCGGGAAGAATGTTACACCCTCGTAGTTCCGTGGTATGTATGTGAGGACGACGCAGAATACGCACATAAAAATCGGAAAGGAAGAAAGACGTGATTTTTTCACGGAAAAGTTTCCTGATTTTGTCAAGGAAAAAGGTTCGTTAACGGGAATTGATTCCCGCTTTGGTATTCTGACTTCTTGAATATTAGAGAATTATGGAATTTTATTTCCGAATTAGTCACGCTGGCCCACTTGAAATTTACTGCTTTTGTGGCCCACTTTTTTCAAGATTTTTGGCCATTTTGGATATTTTCTAAGATGAAATATTTTGACGAGTAGGATGGCGACACGTGTCACCCCTAGTGGCTTGTTGGTCAAACTTTGATAGTCGCGACATGCTGACCTTGTCTTGCAAGATATTTTGTGTAGAACAAGTGGCTCATGGGCCCACACACACTTGTCCCCAATCTCAACCACACACTTGCTTTCATCCTAGCCCTCGTTGTCCTATATATACACTACTAGTTGATGAAATCTTCCACACTTAACCATTTCAAGACTTGAAAACCCTCCTCTCCCTTTATCATTGCTTCTCGCCATAGGGAAATTTCATGACCTAAATTTGTCCAACAATTCTTAAACTCTTAAGTGTTCTTCCTTAAGGTGTTATAAGATTGTGAACCAAGAGTTAGACAAGATTTCACACCCTAGCCTTTGAATCACCCCTCGTCGAAAGTTGTCTAGATGGAACCCTGCCGTTTCTTCACTTGAGTCGATCTTGAAGAGAAGTTGGTTGTGAGCTTCTGGGTTGCTTGTAGCGATTGGAACGTAAAGATTTGGAGCTAAACTTGCTAAGGAGCAACTTTAAGTTCTTGGATATTTTTTGGCTTTTGAGGTAATGATCTTAATCCTCTTCGAAGTCGATATTATATACGCTGGAAGTATATTACGAGTACGAGATACGTGGAATAAGGTTTGGATCTTGTAAGTTTGTTGAAATGAAGTATTGGCAAGTAAGCCATCAAAATGGTAAAACGCATCTATCATATACCCCGTAGTTCCGCAGTATGATGAGGACGCACGCATAAATGTTTAAGCCCTAATTAGGTTAAGGATGAAATTGTGAACTTCCAACTAAAATATTCCAACCTTGAAGGAAATTT
Source organism: Przewalskia tangutica (assembly GCA_029844215.1). Classification (NCBI taxonomy): domain Eukaryota; kingdom Viridiplantae; phylum Streptophyta; class Magnoliopsida; order Solanales; family Solanaceae; genus Przewalskia; species Przewalskia tangutica. The sequence continues at coordinate 54,493,693 of CM056720.1, forward strand.
TACGCTTTTAATATTTTAACCAATTACGAATTTTTCCGAGAGATGAAATATTTTCGACCAATAGAGTGGCGATACGTGGTCACCCTTAGTGTCATGTCGACGAAAATTAACGGGCAAGTGGCCAAGTCAAGAAGTCAAAGTCTTGGAAGATATTTTCGCGCGTCGAGTGAGCTCGACGTTTATGAGCCACGTGGCAAGCCACATGTCTCATTGTTGTGGTGAACATATGTCCCAAAGTCACGTGGACATACGCCCCAAAGTTGTGGCGACACTTGGTTGGAAGACTTCACTTGCACAAGCAACCAAATCTACACCTTACACATGTTTTAATCTTGGCCCTTGATTGTCCTATAAATACCCCCCTTAAGTGCAAGACTTCTTCATCCACTTAAACAATTTCCAAGTCTCAAAATCCCTCCCCCCTTTGTAGTAGTTCTCGTCCAAAGTTCTCCCCCCCCTTTTCCTAGCTCTCGTCCGAAACACATCCCCCCCCCCCCCCCCTTGGTAGAAAAATTATCTTCAAGTATTGTTACTATTCCAAAATACCTTAGCCCAAATCCCTTGTAGTATTCCCAAGTTACCTCTATACTAAGAGCCCAAAAATACTACTTTATTTCCTTTAGTCACAAAACGAAACCCTAGGAAAATCTTCATAGTTGGTTGAAGTATTAAGTAGAAGTTGTTTAGAAACTTCTAAGGGTTTCGAGCGGATCGAGCGCACTTGAATAAGAGCTAAACGCTGCTCAGATCGACTTATATCTTGATAATTTTGGGCTTATCGAGGTAATAATCTTTGTCCTTCTATTGTAATCGAGATTACATATTGTAGTAGTTTAGAATTAAGTTTAAGATATATGTATGATGGAATAAAAGAAGAGAATTGAACTGCATTTACATCAATGTATTTACAGTATACTTGTGTAGTTTGACGGGTAGGGAAATGCTGCCCAATTTTTCGTAGAATAAAGAACCTTCTGCTTAGAATATTCTACGGAGTAGTCTAGACGTTGATAGACGTATTTGACTATTATAGGTTGATACTCACGCGACATATTCGACTCAAGCGGATCGAGCCGACGAGGTATGTGATCCTTCCTATACTCTTGAGCATGATATTTGTGAAATATATATAGTACGTAGACATAATGATGTTAACTAAATTTGGTTTTACTTTGATGTCTTTTGACTTGAGTTTTAAATAATAAGAATCTTGAAGTATTTCAAAAGAGTTATGAATCATTTTGAAAGAAAAGAAATACTGTTTTAAAGCTTAAGTGTTATACTAGCTTTACGGGAAGTTAGGTATAACGACTTAAGAAAGATAAAAGGAACGGTTTACTTATTTGCATAAGCCTCAGAATGATTTCTAGAAAGTGTGGTGTTGGTTTGATAAGTAAACATATTACGATGCTACGGTGTTAATGTCTTGTAATGTTTGTGTAAGGGGTTATTCTTGTTGTGCTTACGTTGTTAAACGATAAGCCCAGATCGTATTATATCACATACCCCGACTTGTTATGATGCCGAGGATTTGCCACCTCGATGCGCGAATACCTCACGCGTCCACGCGACCTACGCGAGTCGCGGAGTTCCGGTGATCGATCACCCGGGTGTTACGCCGACGCGAGAATACCTCACGCGTCCAGTGACTACGCGACTTCGGTCCAGACGATGCCGCGTTAGCTACCCCCGATGCGAGGAATACCTCACGCGCCTACGCGCCCATGCGATCGCGGAGTTCCAGGATTAGGCTCGCATAATGATATTACGGGCGAACGGCCTTGCTTCGATCATTAGCGCCTAGAAAAGACCGGTTATGTTATATCTATTTTGCTCGTTACGCCGTGGTACTATGCGCGTTACATCGTTGTTTCGCACGATTTGTAAAATTGGTTTTAAAATGATATGATTTCACTTAAGTACTTTACGCTTTCACATACTGTACTGTGATCGACCTCCTGGGCCGCGTCACGCCGCAGTGTAGGTACTCGTTGTTGATCCCCGCTCCTAGGATCACCGCTTCGCTGAAAAGCCCGCTTCTCCGAGCCTTATCGCTTGGGTACGATCTCCCGCCATTATAGCTTTATGTACATTCAGGTATGGCGCCCCGCCCCGCCATAGTTGCTTACATTCCTGCAGGTCCGTAGTCCCGCTGTAAGTTGGGATGTAATCGCTCACTCTTGATGTATATATACGCCGAAAGGCAACCTTTTCGATAAATCGTGTCTCATTTTACATATGTTTCATGTCTTGTTTTTATATTCACGTTACTCTGATGATGTCTACTGGGTGCCGTAGGCACTACCACGCCCGAGATCGGTCGTGACATCTATTACCTCACAACAAGAATAACAAAGTAACTATAACTTATACGAAGATTGGAATATAAGTTTCGAGGATTAAAGTAATTCGCATTCTAAACAGAAATCGATAAAGTATGATTATTGTAAGTTGGCCAAGAACACCAACCAGTGGACTAATGGATCAGATTTACATCGATCGTATTTACATTGATCATTTACTTTGGACCGTATTTACATCGATCGTTTACTTTGACTATGGACTTGTTCCATTTCGGTTTTTATGTTGTTGTTGTTTAAGGGAAGATTGTTTAACACGCCCGCTTAGTGAGTGATCCCTTCTTTAGTTGTTGAATTGTCGCGCCTTAAACGTGGCATGTCGTTAATGCTATCGCCTTGAAAAAGGTGGAAAGTATGTAAAACAGGAAAGTGTCGCCCGATTTTCCGTAGAATTGTAGGGCTATAAATTGGTATAAGTCTTAAATGGTAAGTAAGGTTTGATAGAAGTACTATGGCCATTTTAGGATCAAGTACTACGTGTGGCGCGATCTACTTGGCAAGGAGTAGCCGACGGTTGAAGTACTGGAGCTTTGCTTATCATCGATAATCGCCGCAGGTATGCGAACCTCTTCCTATCCTTTCTAGCATGATTGTTGTGAACTATGTAGTACGATAGACGTACGTGTGTTAAACGAATTTGGTTGGTTTAAAACATAAAGTGTTATAATGGCTTTATGGGAAGTTAGTTATAACGACTTTATGTAGGTAAAATAATGGTTTGTTGATTTTAAAAGATAAGAGACTTGACTTATAATTGACTTGATATGAAATGTTAAAGACTTGAATTGTGTAAAAGGTTGTGAAACCTCATTCGTGAGAAATGAGTACTTGGTCTAAAAGAAGGAATAAGTTATATTGATTTCGGAAATGGGAATAAGTATCGAACAAGCCATCATAGCTACAATAAAGGAAAAAGTAATGACAAATAATTATATTAAAACAAGTAGAAACCTCCATCTGCATAGAAGCTAAGATAAGACAAAATTGTATTACATTTCCAAGATCATGGATGCTTTAATAAGATCATTATAAACAAGTACTGATTTTCTTAAATTCCAAAGTAAGGAACTTGATTTATAAAAGAGAGAGACTTGAGAAATTGAAGTGTTTTGTTTAATAGGAAGGCATGGTTTTGTCTTAAGTTGGTTCAAAAAAGAAGGCATGGTATTGTCTTGGTTTATTCGAAAAGAAGGTATGGAAATTGTTTTGGTTTACTTAAAATGATAGTCACTCTATTTTGATATTACGGGTATCGTGTGACCTTTGTAAAAGAAATGGATCTTTTTGAAAGAATTTAAGTACGTAGTACTTGGGGTTAAAACCCGATTTGTTGTCATAAACGAAGCCTATGAGTACGTTGAACTTGCCTATGCTTGTTGTGATAGCCTTTGTTGTGCAAATGTTTGATTTTGTGCTACCGAGTCTCTCGATGGAGGGCCGGCTATCTGGTTGATTGATGGACATACTGACACGATGGGTGGCCCACTTCGCATGCTTCCACTATATCGATCCTTTCGACATATCGACACGACGGGCGCCCACGTATGCTTCCACTGGTGAGTGTTATCTTGTTATTTGTTTTGGACATACCACCGTGACGGAGGATTCCACCGTATGCTTCCATCAGGATCGATCTTCGCCATACTTATACGATGGGATTCCGGCACGCGTCAGGACGCGTTAGATGCCCGGGTGTTTCATTACTCCATGGTCATGCTTATACGATGAGGGATTCCGGGGCAAGCAACCATGTTATATTTTACTCCATGGGCTAGCTCCCCGTGAAGACATGTACCCACGATGAGGGATTCCGGGGGCATGTTATATTATTACTCCATGGGCTAGTTCACCATGAAGACCTGCGCCTACGATGAGGGATTAGGGTACATTACGGCTACGCTTATACGATTAGGATTCCGGCACGCGTTATATATATATATATATATATATATATATATATGTATTTTATATGTGTACACCGACAGTGAGGTAGGATGCCACGGGCGCGTCTCCTGGTTATATGTTACACCTACGGCCACGCAGAAGGATGAGGATTCCACTCGCAGAGGTATATATATGTATTGTATACGTACGCCGACAAATGAGGTAGACGCCACTGCGCCGCCACGCCCCAAATCCTGCTCAGGATCGTGCCCCTACCGGGCACCCTTCTACCCATACAACATAAATAAACCGCAAGATAAATAACACTTTTTTTAAAACAAAGGCAAAGCCTAAAGGCTTCCGATAAATATAAATCACCCGAAGCGGTCTACGTTGTACAACAATGTAAATACAACTTACACCACCCAACCCACATATGAATACGCACTTAAGAAGGTGACAACAACTATGACGGACAAGGCCCCGCTGCACTTCAATATACCTAGCCATAATGCACAAACTCCTAACTGGAGCCATCTCAAAATGCCAACAAGGATCCTAAGCTCATGATCCACAATCAGGTACCTAGACTGCGGACATTTAACGCAGCTTCTGCCGGGTCAAGATAACAAGTACTAAGTATGGAACGTAAAATAAAGTACATTAAACAAGATCATAATCAGACAAAAGAATGACAAGCAAGTATAAAAATTAAAATATCGATCCTACCGCGTTATTTTAACTCATGAAATCAATCGTACATTAATCATTCTTTTCCTTCTTTCAATAAGAATTAACATCATATTCTTACATACATACTTAAGAATTCGATCAAGTTTTTCCACATAACTTACATATCTTACATAACATAATTCGACCCTTTATGGAGGACTTATTTGGGAGCTTACTTTGATTACCCATACGTGATAACGCAACCACCCATTTGCGGACACGCGGTCATACAAAAGTCTTCCCACGAAAGTATACTGCCCGGCCCATTCTGGGACGCGATAAGGTCATATAGTCTGCCCATAAAGGTATACTGCCCGACCCATTCCTGGGACGCGATAATGTCATATAGTCTGCCCATAAAGGTATACCGCCTACCATTCCCGACGCGATAATGTCATATAGTCCCCATAAAGGTATATCGCCCGACCCATTCCCGGACGCGATAACGTCATATAGTCTGCCCATAAAGGTATAACGCCCGCCCATTCCCGACGCGATAATGTCATATAGTCTGCCCATAAAGGTATACTGCCCGGCCCATTCCTGGAACGCGATAATATCATATAGTATGCCCATAAAGGTATACTGCCCAGCCCATTCCTGGGACGCGATAATGTCTCTTTACATAACATTTTAAATCATCTTTTCACTTCTTCTTTAGTTGTTATAACAACTCCCCATAAAACTATTATAACAACCTTTCACTTTAGAGAACTTAAGACACTTTTATTTCTTTTTACATTAGGGAAAATTAAACCCAAAAGTACTATGTATATACATACTTTAAAAGAATCATAAAACTCCTTCTCTTCTTAAATCCATAAACTCCTTCTTTTAAAAACTCAAGTTACATAGCTTTCAAAAAAATACTTCAAATCTCTTCACTTTAGAAATCAAGTCTCTTATCTTTTAGAATATCAAGAAATCAATACTTTCCAAATCAAGTATTCTATACTTTTAAATCAAGTCATTCCTTTCTTTAAGAATCAAGTCCCATAACTTGAAAAATAAAGTCTCTTAACCTTTTAAGAATTTAAGGTTCATAGTCTTAAAAATTCATAACGTAAACTCTTTAAATTAAGTAACATATACTTTTGTGCGTTGTGACTAGGTTATACTTGTTTATAACGATCTTATTAAAGCAGCCATGATCTAGAAAATGTAATACAATTTTGTCTTATCTTAGCTTCTATGCAGATGGAGAATTCTACTCATTTTAATTTAATTGATTGTCGATACATTTTCTTTTATTAACGCTGCAATGGCTTGTTCGATACTTATTCTTATTCGTGCAGTAACTTAGCAAAGTCAACTCGACTCCAAATACTTCCTAACGACTCTTACCAACATCCCCCATAAGACTTGGTAAGAACTTAGGATAACTTAGACGTAGCTTTTACATAAAGTAAATCAACATACATACCTCTTAACTTCTAAGAGTAGAAGGGATCATGAAATAACACCACATGTATATTTCATACATAGAATCATGCCAAAAGAAGGAAGAGGTTCACATACCTCGCGACGATTATCGACAAGTAGCAAAATGCTCCAAAGTACCTTAACTTTGATAGTTATTCCATCCTTTAAGTAGAATACGCTATACGTAGTACTTCAACCTAAAATGACAATAGCACTTCTATCAACTACAAGCTATCAAGTGTAGGACTTATACCAAATAATGACCCTCTAATTCTACGGAAAATTGGGCAGCACTTCCTTTGTTTCTACGTACTTTTTCACCTTTTCCAAGGCCCGTATTCATCAACCAACAGGCCACATTTAAGGCACAACCAACAGTTAACCAAAGGGGATTACACGCCTAACTGGACGTGTAAAGTTCTGCCCCACAGTTATACAAAACAGTCCACAAATCAGCCCATAAAAACAGTCCGCAATCCAACCATAACGAAGGTAAAATGTGAGGCCTTTTAACGCCTTTCCACACCCTTATTCCCTTAGGAATTTCATTAGCAACTACTACACTTAAACATGCATAACAACAACTAAATTTCCAGCATTTAATACCTCAAAACAGTCCACTAAACGACACAACAACGTCTAACAGTTTTGGGCAGTTTCTCGACCACAACAACTACAACCCGATAACTCGTTCCTTAATCCATTTTATTCCAATTTGAGTTCCAAAACTTCTACATAAGTTATAACAACTTATTAACAACAATATTAATCCAATATAGCATGAAATAGGTGAAGATAACAACGACAATAACCAACAAATTCAATTTGCACCAAATCTGTCCCAAATCGGTTTTAGCCCCAAAAATGGCTCAAACGCTTTTTATTCTTCATTATTTTCTAACACAAGTTCATCCATACATAATAACAATAAGTAATATCCAATTAATTTAAAAGAAGAAGGACTTTTACCTCATTTTTTGCCCAAAAACGCCCCAAAACAGTCCGGTATTTATTGGTGCGCAGTTTTCGTTTCGCTCCACTTCTTCAAGTTCCAATAACATATATGTACCCCCTACAACCTTAGGAGCAACTTCTCTTTGAATATCACTTCCAAAAAGTCGACAGAACCCCTAGGGTTTTGGCATCAACTTTCGGCCAAGACAAGTAAAAACGTGTAGAATATTAATCTAGGCTTAGCACTTGGTTTAAGGACATATTCTTGGAGAAATAAATTGATCAACAATGGTTGTTCTTAAGTTACATAGCTTTCAAAAAAATACTTCAAATCTCTTAACTTTTAAGAAATCATGTTTCTTAACTTTAGAAATCAAGTCTCTTATCTTTTAGAATATCAAGAAATCAATACTTTCCAAATCAAGTATTCTATACTTCTAAATCAAGTCATTCCTTCCTTTAAGAATCAAGTCCCATAACTTGAAAAATAAAGTCTCTTAACCTTTTAAGAATTTAAGGTTCATAGTCTTAAAAATTCATAACGTAAACTCTTTAAATTAAGTAACATATACTTTTGTGCATTGTGACTAGGTTATACTTGTTTATAACGATCTTATTAAAGCAGCCATGATCTAGAAAATGTAATACAATTTTGTCTTATCTTAGCTTCTATGCAGATGGAGAATTCTACTCATTTTAATTTAATTGATTGTCGATACATTTTTTTTATTAACGCTGCAATGGCTTGTTCGATACTTATTCTTATTCGTGCAGTAACTTAGCAAAGTCAACTCGACTCCAAATACTTCCTAACGACTCTTACCAACATCCCCCATAAGACTTGGTAAGAACTTAGGATAACTTAGACGTAGCTTTTACATAAAGTAAATCAACATACATACCTCTTAACTTCTAAGAGTAGAAGGGATCATGAAATAACACCACATGTATATTTCATACATAGAATCATGCCAAAAGAAGGAAGAGGTTCACATACCTCGCGACGATTATCGACAAGTAGCAAAATGCTCCAAAGTACCTTAACTTTGATAGCTATTCCATCCTTTAAGTAGAATACGCTGCTCGTAGTACTTCAACCTAAAATGACAATAGCACTTCTATCAACTACAAGCTATCAAGTGTAGGACTTATACCAAATAATGGCCCTCTAATTCTACGGAAAATTGGGGCGACTTCCTTTGTTTCCCTAATGCACTTTTCCACCTTTTCCAAGGCCCGTATTCATCAACCAACAGGCCACATTTAAGGCACAACCAACAGTTAACCAAAGGGGATTACACGCCTAACTGGACGTGTAAAATTCTGCCCCACAGTTATACAAAACAGTCCACAAATCAGCCCATAAAAACAGTCCGCAATCCAACCATAACGAAGGTAAAATGTGAGGCCTTTTAACGCCTTTCCACACCCTTATTCCCTTAGGACTTTCATTAGAAACTACTACACTTAAACATGCATAACAACAACTAAATTTCCAGCATTTAATACCTCAAAACAGTCCACTAAACGACACAACAACGTCTAACAATTTTGGGCAGTTTCTCGACCACAACAACTACAACCCGATAACTCGTTCTTTAATCCATTTTATTCCAATTTGAGTTCCAAAACTTCTACATAAGTTATAACAACTTAGTAACAACAATATTAATCCATTATAACATGCAATAGGTGAAGATAACAACGACAATAACCAACGAATTCCATTTGCACCAAATCTGTCCCAAATCGGTTTTAGCCCCAAAAATGGCTCAAACGCTTTTTATTCTTCATTCGTTTCTAACAAAAGTTCATCCATACATAATAACAATAAGTAATATCCAATTAATTTAAAAGAAGAAGGACTTTTACCTCATTTTTTGCCCAAAAACGCCCCAAAATAGTCCGGTATTTATTGGTGCGCAGTTTTCGTTTCGCTCCACTTATTCAAGTTCCAATAACATATATGTACCCCCTACAACCTTAGGAGAAACTTCTCTTTGAATATCACTTCCAAAAAGTCGACGGAACCCCTAGGGTTTTGGCATCAACTTTCGACCAAGACAAATAAAAACGTGTAGAATATTAATCTAGGCTTAGCACTTGGTTTAAGGACATAATCTTGGAGAAATAAATTGATCAACAATGGTTGTTCTTAGCCAAGGGGCTCTCGAAATTATGGAGCTAAAGGGGAGAAGATGAGAGCTTATTTTTTTGTCTAAGTGTAAAGTGATCCAAGTCTTGCAAGACTTGGATATGTATAGCCAAGTGGAGTGGGACCCATGTCCACTTGTCCCCTCTCAAAATATCTAATTTGTTGTCATCTTAGCAAGATAAGTGGAGGGGTGCCACGTGTCGCCCTCCGATTGATCCAAAATATTATAATTTTTCGAAGGTCCCCGCGAAATTGTGAAATTCTCGGAGGACCCCATATTATCAATTCCAACACCTTATAATCCAATACTAAGTCTATAAATCCAATTAGAAGTATTATACTCCAAGTTAATAATTTTTCCGTCGTCACATTTTTTCCGAAATTTTCCTTAAGAAAATGTAATTATTCTTTCCTTCCAAAATTCAAATCTTAAATCCTTATTCACGTTCTCAATTAGTAGCCCTGGTATTACGGGGTGTAACACGCGTCACATGAGTATGATTTATGTCATAGACTGCCGGCAGTGATGAAGGAATTCCACGGGCATGAGTGATGACTTTGAGGGCGTGAGTCCCTGACTTGACATGACCGCTTATATGTTGTGTACTGTAGTTTGGTTATCATACATGTCTCCTGCTTTATATAGACTATTATGATTTCATTTACAGTATTTTCAGTTTCACATACTTGGTACCTGTTGTACTGACCTCCTTCTGGGTCGCGTCATGCCGCAGTAGATGTACACCATTGTTGATCCTCGCCATAGGATCACTTGCTTCAGATTGCGACGCCGCACTGCTCTCAACCGCGATCGTGCCTTACCCCGGGCACCCTAGTGATACAACATCAGAGAAAATCAGCGGAAACAAAATCAAAGACATGAAATAATAGATTAACATAAGAACAGGCTAACCAAAACGGTTACCTTTCTGTATATAAACTAAAAACTTGAACAGTTAAATCCTTTTTACAAACCTTGCCCACAACAGCACTACAAACCTCTAAGAATGTAACCACAACTATGATGGACGTATCCCGCCATACCCCTGAATGTACAAGTACTTACAATGACAGGGGACTATACCAAAGACAAAGCCTCCGGAGAAATGGAGTTTTCCAAGAACCGAACAGTGATCCTAAGAGTGCGGATCAGCAAGCTACGTACCTCAACCTGCGGCATGAACGCAGCCCCCCGAAGGAAGTTAGTACAACAGGTACCAAGTATGTGAAACTGAAAATACTGTGAATGAAATCATAATAGTCTATATAAAACAGGAGACATATATGATAACCAGTTTACGATATACAACATGTAAGCAGTCATGTCAAGTCAGGGACTCACGCCCTCAAGTCATCACTCACATATAACCATGGGTCTCATGCCCACAATATCAATCATGCCCGTGGAATTCCTTCCTCACTGCCGGCAGTACATGACGTAAAACAACACCCATAATGGAAGCATACCCGTGGGCCACCCAACGTGTCAGTATGTCCAAAGCAAATAACAAGATAAAACTCCTAGTGGAAGCATACTGTTACACCCCGTAATCCAGGACATGTAAAGGAGAATGTACGTAAGGAATCAAGACCTGGAAATTGGTACGAAAGGAAGAATTGTTTTTCCGATGGAAAATCTTCCGAACGTCGGTAAGGAAAAATGTGCGTTGTTGAGAATTGGATTCTCAAAATGTATTATTTGAGGAATATGGGATTTTTTAACGTTATGGAAATTTATTTTTACGGATTTGGTCACGTGGGGCCCACCCGAGGAATTTTACATTTTTGTTGGGCCCTCGAGGGTTACGGAATTTTATGGACGAACGAAGCGCGACACGTGCACTCCTTCCACATGGCTTGGTCGAATTGTGTAAGGGCAAAATGGTCATTGACCATGGTAGAAGATAAGTCTTCCAAAGCTTGATATTGTTGACAAGTCAACTTGTCCACCTAGGCTTGATCCAAGTGAAACTCATCCTAGCCTCACATTTGTTTAAGTCTTGACCCTCCATTGTGTTATATATACTAAGCTAGTGCAAGACTATCTCTTTAACACTTAGAAAAATTTCACACATTGTTGTTCCTCTTAGTGAAGCTCTCGGCTTAGGTGTATCTCAGCACAAAAATTTTGAAATTGTTGTCCATTAGCCACAAGACTTAAACCCAAGGTCCCTAAGGGTTTTATAGTGATATCTCAATAGAAAGATTTCGAAAAACGACGTTTTATTAGTCATGGCGGAAACTTAAGGAGTTCTTCAACTTTGAAGTTGGAACTTGAAGATGGGTTCTTCATAGGCTTCTTAGGAGTGCTTGAGCGGATTGGAATTAAGGAAAGCGAGCTAAGAATTTGCTACGCGACTTGGAATCTTGGAACTTTTAAGGGCTGAAAGGTATAAATTTTGTCGCTTTAGCAATTAAGTTTACTTATTGATTATAGCTATGGATATTAGCAAGCATGAGTTATATTGTATGAAGTTTGATAAGTATATTGGCTATTGGACCCTAATCCAAAAACTAGCATGTTTAGTTTTAAGATTACAATTCAAGTCGATTATTAGTTTAAGTCACACGCATGTCAGTATAAAGAAGGAAATTGTAGTTGTTGAAGTTGTTATAACTATATAACATGTTAGACCTTAGAACTTGGATTTGGAAAAGGATTGGAAAGACTTTGAATTGTGGTTGTAAGTTGGTCGAGAATGGCTAGTGAACATTAACTACTTCAGATGAATTGTGGGGCGGAATTTTACGATTGTAAAGCGTGTAATCCCTTTGGGTTTGGTTGTTGTTTTGAGCCTTAAATGGCGTGTTGGTTATTGTATTCGACCTTGAAAAAGGTGGCAAAGTGAGTAGAAACAAAGGAAGTGCTGCCCGATTTTCCGTAGAATTAGAGACCAAATACTTAGTATTATTCTACGTTAGATACTAGAAGTTGATAGTCTTGTTGTGACCATTATAGGTTGACACTTCTCGACGGCGTGTTCGACTTAGCTTGTGGATTTAGCGAAAAGATATGTGAACTATCTCCTTCTAGCATGATTCCTCGAGGTAAAGAAAGTGCGTTCTACTTCCTTAAACGATCTATTCCTCGTTGTATTTGGATTGCCTAAAGTAGAATTTGTTCTATGTACTTCCTTGATTATACTTTGATGTTTAAATTGTAAGTTGTATAATCCATTGCCTTAGTGAAGTTTGGATTCTTAAAGAGTGGAAGTATTTTTACGAAAGTACATAGAGTCTTGAAAAGAAGTTGATTTCCAAATCTTTTGGCTAGGTTTTAGTTCCAAAACCTAAAGGTCATTATAATGACTTTAGGAAAGTCAAAGGAGGGATTTACTTAATTGTTTTAAAAAAGAGGAGAAATGACATGATTTAAAGAGAAGTAACTTGTTTTAAAAGGTGTGAGTTACTTGAGGTTTAAAATTGGGAGGAACTTGATTTCTAAAAGAAAAGAGACTTAAGAATTTGAAGTGTTTTGGTTTAAAAGAAAGGCATGGTCTTGTCTTAAATTTGTTTAAAACATAAAGTGTTATAATAGCTTTATGGGAAGTTAGTTATAACGACTTTATGAAAACAAAAGAATGGTTTTATTATTGGATTTAAAATGGTAACTTGATTTTGGGAAAAGAGAAGTAACTTGAGTTTAAAAGTATAAGTAACTTATTTTCAAATATCGAACTTTTCTTGATGAGAAAAATATAGTGGCTTGGTTTTAAAAGGTAGGAGTACTTGATCTTAAAAGAGTTAGTTACTGGTTTTAAAGGTATACTTGGCATCGCTTTTAAAAGTGTAAGCCACTTGGTTTGAAAAGTATAAAGTACTTGATTTAAACATGAACGTGTTTGGTACTACGGATAATAGTATCGAGTTGTTTACGAAAAGAGATCTTTTGAAAGGATTAATGTATGTAGTACTTTGGGGTTAAAACCGACTTTGACATAAAAAAATGAAAGTACCTTGAGTTGTGTGTGACTTGCCTATGTTTGCGTGTGATAGCCTTGTTGTCAGTGTTGTATCCTTATGTTACCGCGTCTCGATGGAGGTCGGTCATGTTGTTCTTGATTTATGGACCCTCGACACGTTGGGCGGCCCACGTATGGTTCCATTAGATTGTTGTTCCATGGACTAGCTCTCCATGAGGTTTTACCGATTCGGCCTTAGTATCCGTGGTTGGCTTCGTACTTGCCGTCTCGTGGTCGATTCGGCCTTGGTACTGGTAGTTAGCCTTCACACTTGCCGCTCGGTTTAGTGACGAAGTCTCGTGACACGCTCGTACCGGTAGTTAGCTCGTATTTGCCCGTTCGGGCTTTAGTGACGAAGTCTCGTGGACACGGCTTGGTACACGGTATTTAGCCTTCAGATTGCCCGTCGACTCGTGACCACGACGCTGGTACGGTAGTGGCCTTTCGTAGACTTGCCCGTGCCGCCTTGGTTTGCGGGAGTTGTATGGTATTGTTAGTATGGCTTTGGTATACGGTAGTTGGCTTTACATACTTACCAGTCGATTGATGATGCGGCACAGTATGCTCCCAGTAGTTAGCCTCGTACTTGCTCCATACGGTTTTATGACACGTGGGACACAATGTCGTGTGTACTCATGGTGTTGTTCTACCATGATCGCCCAGCGATGAGGAAGGAATTCCATCGCACGGACACGATTGATGATGGCGTGAGACCCATGGTTATATTTGAGTGATGACTTGGAGTGTTATACCGTAGTTGCGGGGTATGTATGTGAGGGCGTCGTACGAAATGCAGCGAAATTTTGAAAAGAAAGAAAGATGTGAGTTTTTGGAAAAGTTTCCGGTATTTTGTGAAGAAAGGTTCGTTAATGGGGTGGATTCCCGCAGTTTGTATCGGACTTCCGAATATTAGAGAATTATGGAATTTTATTTTGAAATGGTCACGTGGGAATGTGGCCACGGAGAAATTCTACGGTTTTGTGGAGCCAGCTTTGTTTTCGAGATTTTGGCCATTGTGGATATTTTTTCGAAGACGCGTTTTTAGGGCCATTAGGAGGGTGACACGTGTCACCGCCTAGGTGGCTTAGCGAAGTTACATTTGGGCACAGTCCGACTAGAGTCGTTTTTCGAACGAAACGTTTCCATTGGGCTTTTCTGCCTGTAGGAAAATTCCGCTATGTCGTTTTGTATTTTTACGGATTTTTCCGAGGCAAACATGTTGGATCAACGGGAGGGTGACATGCGGTCACCTCACATTGGAAGCAATGGGCGCCCGAGTGAGCAGATGGTTCCACGTTTTTGGCGATCTTTGGCTCGCGTTTGTACCTATTGGTTCCTTGTTTTGTGCCTTATTTTGGCCTTGTTTTGTGGCTTGTTTGGTGCAATGTTTTGTGGAGTAGGGGTTAGGGTGCACTTGGCTTGATCAAGGTGCCACCTTACACCTGCTGCCTTGCACCAGCTAAATCTTGGCCATGGTTGGCCTTTGGGTTTGCTATAAATACCCCTTAGTTGATGAACTTTCTTCATCCAAAATCATTTCAAGTCTTGAAATCTCTCCCTTGCGAGTTGAAATTGTCCAAGCCCTTCCCCCTTTGTGGAGCTTGGCCGAGAGGTCTCCATTTGGTGAGGCTTACGCGGGTACTCCACTCTTTTTTAAGCCTAGTTGTTTTCAGATAGTACTTTGTTGTGGTATAGAAATACTCCCTAGTATTGTTATAATGCCCAAAATACCTTAGCCTTGTACCTTGTAGTATTCCAAAGATACTCTCTTTACAGAGTCCTGAAATACTACGCTTCGTCCCGCCCACCTTTTAGTCTCAAACCAGAGCCACAAGGAAATCTTCAGTGTTGGTTGAAGTATGTGAGTAAAAGTTGGTTAGAACTTCTAAGGGTTGTTTGGAGTGGTTTGGGCCTTGGAGTGGAGCTAAACCTTGCTCGGGAGCGACTTTAAACTCGGATAATTTTGGGCTTATCGAGGTAATTATCTTGTCCCTCTATCATAATTGGAAATTACATGTTTGTTAGAGTATATAGTTCAAGTATACTATATATGGAACTACTTAGTATTCGCAATGTCTTTTGACTTTAGCTGAAGAATAAAGAACTAAATGTTGTATTTACATAGAATGTATGTGCGAGTAGACTTATGTAGAATTGTACACGTCAGGTTAGGCGTGAAACCCCACAGTTGGCTTGGTAGCCAGCCTCGATAGAGGAGGAGATTTACCACGCTTGCTGTGCGGGGAGGTCTAATTTTCTAGAAAGATGGGAACGTGTATTTAAGATTTTAATAGGCGTTTGTAGCTATAGGTGAAAGTACTAAGAGTAGCGTGCTGAGGGTGGAAAGGGCTAGCAAGGTTGTAGTACTTGGAGCATTTTGCTTATTGTCGTTAAATCGTCGCGAGGTATGTGAACCTCTTATCTCTTCAGCATGATATGTGTGAACTATGTAGTGCGGTAGACGTCATGTGTTAGTGTGGTTTGATTGTTCTTAAAACGCAAAGTGTTATAACGGCTTGATGGGAAGTTGGTTATAACAAAATTTTTTATGTAGGTAAGAAAATACTTTGTGGTTTTAAAAGGTAGGATGTGAATTATAAGCGGCTAGTTATAATAAAGAACTTGATGTATTTCAAAGATTTCTAAATCGTTTTGAAGGGAGAGTAACACTTGGTTTTAAAGGTTTTAAAAAGAGTTATACTAGCTTGATGGGGGAGTTAGTTAGTATAATGTCTTAAGAGGTAAAGAAATGGTTTCATCGATGTTAGAAGTTAAGAGACTTGATCTTATAAGATAAGAGACTTAACTTATTTGTTTTAAAAGTGGATGTTTATGTGAAACCTCATTCGTGAGTAATGAGTACTTGGTTTTATTTAAAGGATAATGTTTCCGGATTTGGAAATCGAATGTGTATCGACGGACCAATGCGGCTAATAAAGGAAAATGTATTGAATAATGATAGATTGTATTAAAACCGATGAAACCTCCAGTGCATAGAAACTAAGATGACAAATGATATTACATTTTCTAGATCATGGTCTTTGTAATAAGAATGTACCAAACAGAATAACTACTCATAGGTGAGACATATATTACTCAATTGTTCTAAAAGGAATCAAGTGATTAAGTCTATGAACTATGAAACCATTTGAAACGGAAGCTTGAGTAATTGAAACTAGGCAATGGAACTTAGAAAAGAATGTTGTTACTTGATTTTGAAAAGGAATGTGGGTTAGTCATTCTAATACTACAGTGTGGGCATCGGTGGTGTGTGACTTTAATAAGTAATGGATCTCTTTTAAAAGAACTTAACGTGACGTAGTACTTTAGGGGTTGAAACCGGACTTTGGCATAAAATGAAGCGTACTTTGAGTTGTATGAAACTTGCTTACGCTTGTTGTTGTAAACTTGCCTATGCTTGTGATGATAGCCTTTGTTGTGCAAGTGTGGTGTTTTACGTATTCCGCGTCTCGATAGAGGCGGTTGGTAGTTGAGGTTTCTACTGCTCGCCTCGTATCGGTGGTGGCTCTGCATACTTGCCGTCTCGTGATGACCGACCTTGGTATCCGGTAGTCACCCTCGCCCTACCCCCGTCGGTATAGTGCCGAAGTTTCGTAATACGCCAGTCCGATGGTCAGCCTTCGTACTTGCCCGGTCACTGCGTGGCCGGCCTTGATCCGGTGGTCGGCTCGCACTTGCCCCGTGACGGCCGTGTTTGGTTGCATTGTATTATTGAGTGGAGTCGGATCTCGGTAGTTATACTTGTCTCCATGCGGTTTTATAACACAGTGGGACATGGTGTTCATATATAATCCTTGGTATTGTTATATCATAAGCAATGCTGATGAGGAAGAAATTCATGACACAGTGATAATTTGGGCGTGAGTCCCTGCGTGATGTTGGTTATATGTTATATATCAGTTTGGTCATCATACATGTCTCCCGCTTTATAGACTATTATGATTTCATTTATGTATTTCTGATTTAAGGGGCCACATACTTGGTACCATTGTCTTGACCTCCTTCTCGGGGGGAAATGCGTTAAATCCGCAGTGTAGGTACATCGTTCGTGGATCCTCGCTCTTAGGATCTCATTTTCAAATAGCGTGTTGGAAAGCTCAGATCCTTCTGAGGCTTATCTTTGGTATGTTTCACGAGTTGTAGGTTCTGTACATTCGGGGTATGGCGTGGCCTCGTCGTCATAGTTGTTATAAATCTTAAGTGCAGTGCCTTTGTTGTGGCGCAAGTGTGGTTTGTAAGGATAATCGTTCGGGTTTTATGTATATATCATCAGGCAGAACTATTTTGGTTGGTTTGCTTATTTATCATGTCTCTCATTTCATGTTTAAAGTTTTTATTTCATTTGGTTTTCTCAGATGTTGGATCGCTAGGGTGCCCGGCGTAAGGCACGATACTCCAACCCGCCGGCCCGTTCGGGCGTTACAAGCAGCGGTATCGAGAAGCGAAGCTAATCCTCGAAAGTGTCTACGAACCGCGTTCAGAGAAGTCTCGATTATCGGCGTGTTCAGCACCACATCTATAATCGAGGCTATAGGACATTTAGATTGGTTTCCATTCCTTCGTTCATTCTCGGAGATCGTGCCTGTAGTCGGTATAGTGATAAGATCGGGACCCTCCCCGACATACTTGCGTTTTACGATTTATGCCTCGCAGTAAGGCAGCACCTGCCTGGCGGCGCAAGCGTAGAGGATCCCATCCGAGTGCAAAGCGTGGCCGGGCAGAGACCACAAGACTGAGCCTGGGGCCCACCGCGATGCAGGCGAGACGCAGAAGTTATGCAAAGGAGCTGGCTCACGCCCGCGATGGCAGGACTTGAGGATATGGGCCGGACGCAAGCAGGTTAGCCTGGGGTGATGCTTTTGACTCAGGTTCACCTAGATCGAGCAGTTCGAGGCTACTTCGATTTTCCTCGGGAAGTTGTAGAGCCGCCCAGTAGTTTTACGGTGGTCGAGCCCGGCTGAGGGGGGATGATCCGCCCGGGAGTTCATCCGAAGCGAGTTACAGCGGATCATGAGAGTGACAAGGCGCATCGGAGATCGAAACGTCGGTGGCTCCTAGTTTCACATCAACAATCGCGGATACCGCGCTTCGGTGGTTTGATTCTTAGGAAATGGCCCGAGGAGCAGCATGCACTTCTGTGCCGTATGGACGCGAGGTTCTTCGAGGCGCTTTGCTGCGACATTTCTTGCCTCCCGTATTTATGGCGAGGCTCGGTCAGCATTTTTGGTGAATTACGCGCACCCGCAGACGGGTCGGTTGCCGGAGTACTAATGTGGAGTTCGGCCTATCGGGTCTTGGCGTGCCTCGACGTCTAGCATAGGAATAGTATTCGGCGGATCGAGTGCACCGAGCATGTTGCTGGCGGCTCACGATTGCCTTGCGTAGTTATTCGGGTGTAGCTCTTGATGGCATAGACATCGCCTCGCGTGCAGCGATACACTTGCCCACGGATGTGAGGAGCGGATAAATCGACCGGAATGACGAAAGTCTACAGAAGAGGCCGAGCAGCCCGTTAGGAATCCCGCTGGTGACTATCGAGGCGGACCGCGCCAGCCGGACTAGTTACTGCACTCCGCCAAGCATCTGCAGTGGTCCTCCCGACTTGCCGGGACGCCGAGGATATTGGTGAGCCAGCGTCGGGGCTCCCTGTGTTTCACTGGGGATTTTCGGGAGAGCGAAGTGCTCGCCGGACGAGGTTGCCCTTGTCTACGATGTGGCCGCCGCGTAGAGAAAGCTTCATAAAGGGAGGGTGTCGTACTAACTGGAGATTGTTATTTTAAGGCCAGCGGGAGGCCTATCTGGCAAGAGACGGATCATTCACATCAGGTAGTGACTGGTAGATAGCGTGGCCGACTACTACAAGCGATATCCCTTATGTTCTTTCACCTTATGTGCGACGCTGTGCAGATGTTCGTACCACCGGAAGGCCCCGGTAGAGGTCGCGGTGGGAGTTCCAAGTTTCGCAATGGGTCGCTCAACCGCTTAGTTCGTGTATATCCTTAACCTCTAGAGTTTTCATTTATGTTGTTGATGTGTTTAATGTTATGTTTGGATAGCTTTGTGCTGGAAATGTGATTTAGAAACCGGTTAGTGAGAAAAAAGAGGTAAGTCCACAGGTAGGGTGAGATAGAAGTTGGTAGCTTTACGATGAAATAGTAAGATTGTTCCGGATCGGGAACAAGAGTTAAGGCTGGGTGGGCTCCGGTTTAGGACCATTTAAAATTGGGTCAAAACCGTGAACCCGGTTTGGCGTGGTGGGGCTAGCCTGGTGGTCGCCGGTGAAGTAGGTCACGAGGACGCTAGGCCCAAGTTTGTATGATCATCGTGATATGTGGAGTTCGTGGATCTGCGTTCGACCGTAAGCCCAGTTCGTAAAGCCGGGGAATGGCCCTGCAAGGGTTTGAGGGTTAGTAAGATGACCAAGTTTGGAGGTGCAGTGACTCCGCAGATTTTCGAACTGCAAGTAATGACCGTCGGCGTATGGTACATACCGAGGAGAGTTCAAGTGTTCGGAGAAGGCGCGACGAGTAAGGAAGGAAGAAGATAACGCCAAGTGTTATTTCGTGTTCGCCCAGGTGTGCCAGTTGACAACTCGTTAGAGAGGAACTTCATCGCATATCCGTCTCAGAAGGAACATTGGACCTAATGTTTCATACAGGAGGGAGAAATGTTATACCCGTAGTCAGCAGTGGTACGCCTATGTGAGGACGCACGCACGAAAGAGTACTACAGGAAATTTTTGAAAAGAAGAAAGAAAGATGCTGAGTTTCGACTAAAGTTTCCTAAGATTTTGTAAGAAGAAAAAGGTTCGTTAACGGGAATTGATTCCTGCATTTGGTATTCGGACTTCGAATATTAGAGAATTATGGAATTTATTTTGGAAATGGTCACGCTGGGCCCACTTTGGAGAAATTTACTTGGCTTTTGTAGGGCCCACTTTGTTTTCGAGATTTTGGCCATTGTGGATATTTTTCAAAGACGTTTTAGGGCCACCAGAGGGTGACACGTGTCACCCCGCCTTAGCCGCTTGGCCAAAGTTACATTAGCCTGATCTCTCGTTGTCGACTCAGAGTCGCTTTCCGACGTAAACGCTTCCACAATTCGTAAACAGAGGGAAAATTAGAAGCTATGTCGTTTGTATTTTGCGGCATGATTTTTGAGAGGCCAGACGAACATGTTGGACCTGAACGGAGGAGTGACATACGGTCACCACATTGGAAGCGGGAAGGCCCGTCGAGTGAACGAATGGTTCACGTTTTTGGCTTGATCTTTTGGCTCAATGCGCTGTGCCTATTGGTTCCTTGTTTGTCAGCCTTGTTTTGGCCTTTGTTCTTGTGGCTTCGTTTGGTGCAATGTTTTGTGGGAGTAGGGCGGGTTAGGAGTGCACTCTGGCTTGATCAAGGCACTTACACTTGCCTTGTGAGCTTAGCATAAATCTGTAGCCATTGGTTGGCCTTTCGGTTTACTATAAATACACCTTAGTTGATGAACTTTCTTCATCCAAAAATCATTTCAAGTCTTGAAATCTCTCCCCCCTTTGTGAGTTGAAATTCATCCAAGCCCTTGCCCTTTGTGGAGAAAAACTTCGTCGCCGGCAGGTCTCCAGCTTTCGAGTGAGGAGCTTGTAGCCGCGCAAGTACTCCCCACTACTCCCCTACTCTAGTTGTTTTTCGCTGATAATTACCCTTTGTTGTCAGGTATAGAAATACTCCCTAGTATTGTTATAATGCCCAAAATACCTTAGTTTTGTACCTTGTGGTAGTATTCCAAAGATACCTCTTTCGGTACGAGTCCGAAATACTACGCTTTCAAATCCTTCACTAGTCTCAAACCAGAAATCCACAAGGAAATGCTTCATCGTTGGTTAAAAGTGATGTGAGTAAAGTTGGTTAGAACTTTAAGGGTTGTTTGGAGTGGTTCGAGCGCCGCTGAGTGTGAGCTAAACTCTTGCTCGTGAGCGACTTTTAAACTCGATAATTTTGGGGCTTATCGAGGTAATTATCTGTGTCCTCTTATTGTAATTGGAAATTACATGTTTGTTAGAGTATATAGTTGGAAGCGATACTATATACGGAACTACTTCTAGTATTCGCAGTGCCTTTTTGACTTTAAATGAAGAATAAAGAACTAAACTGAATCAGATTTACATTCCTTCGGGATCGTATTGCATGAGACTTGTGTGTAGAATTGTACACGTCCTAAGTTAGATGTAAACCCACACCAACGGTCAAGCTTGTGCAATTTCAGTCACTGACAGAGAGGAGAGATTTACGCCGCTGTTGTGGGAGAGTCTTTGCCAATTTTATTTTCTCAGAAAGCATGGAACGTATTTAAGATTTTAATAGCGTTTGTGGCCTTTATAGGTGAAAGTAGCCAAGAGTGGCTGTATTCTGCCGGAAGGGAGTGGAAAGTGGCTAGCGCGTTGTAGTACTTCCTGGAGCATTTTGCTTATTGCTCGAATTAAATCAAGTCATGCGAGTAATGTGTGAGACCTCTTCCATCTCTTCTAGCATGATACGGTATGGAACTATGTAGTACTGTGAAGCGTCGTGTGTTAACTGTGTTTGATTGTTCTTAAAACATAAAAGTGTTATAATTCGGCTTTATGGAAGTTGTTATAATGTACTTTATGTAGTAAGAAAATACTTTGTGGTTTTAAAAGGTAATCTGATGTGAATTATAATCAAGGCTAGTTATAATAAAGAACTTGATGTATTTCAAAAAGATTTCAAATCGTTTGGAAGGGAGAGTAACACTTGGTTTTAAAGGTTTTAAAAGAGTTATACCAAATTAGGCTGATGAGTTAGGTATAATGTCTTAAGCAGAGGTAAA